>JAWRVF010000075.1:600000-869532 GCA_036785485.1 Physcomitrellopsis africana | reverse complement strand
TTTCCTATTCCTTGCCTTCATCCGACCATGGCTTGATTTCATCCCTCCCAATTAGCCTCTTACTAGCTTAAATTTTCATCCTTAAGTCCCCACCTTCTCTCAAGGCTTCATACTAAACATTTAGATCTTATAATTTTTAAATACCATAACTAAATAGGTAAAATAAAATAAAATAAAGTTTCTTCTATCAACCATTTTTAATTTAACTTATTAACCATTCTAACACATATCTAAATCTATAAATATATTAGGCATTTTGAGTGGATTTTACATACTGTAAGCAATTACAGTACGACATCCACCCCCTCCAAACCTGCACATCCTCTGGTATGTGCCAAGAAATCACCCCCTCCAATCTTCAGCTTAACTAACGATTTTTGAGTAAATTAATGCCCAATTCTGCACTTCTCTTTTCAATCTGGCTCCTTAGCTTCTTTTCTTGAGTATATCTCTACTATAGTATCTTCATCCTAAACTTATACCAAACCAATCTTCTAAACTTATTTCTTCTGTTATTTCCTAGTACAACTTCATCATTTGAAACTAAACCCACTCTTTTTAAATTTTTCTCTTATTTTTGTATCCTTCTTCTATTTATAAGATTCAAATCCTCAACCTTTTGAAAACTCATAAACCTATTGCCAATCAAATCTAAAATCTAGAACCAAAATTTTCTATGTTGGAATTTGGAGATAATCTATTTTGCACCCATGTACCTCCATCCTACATGGGTGCCTTTTAAAAACCTAAGAAAGTATTTCTTGGCTCTAAAGGCATCTCTCTTAGCTGCTCTCTATGCTTTTCATGAATAAGCTTTACAATAAGAATTTGCACAGCGTTCTTCCCATTACAACTACGAATCTTGACATAATGAGAACCATCATTCAAGACTCTAATCTCCATCTTAGCAATTGCAATATAAGATTGATCAAGTATTACCGAATATGTAGCAGAGTTTTGTACAAAGAAATTTTGGTCCTCCTCTACATCTCCAATCTTGATCTTCATAGTTACATAAGCTTCATATAGATTATCTTCTTCATTATTTGCTTTGGACTTGCTTGAGTCATCTTTTTCCTTCTTTTTGTCCTTCTCCCACCACTCTTTTGGTAATAGTGTATTACTAGAATGAACAAAAGAAGATACTTTTTCTGAATTTGTCTCGAGAGTTTTGTTCTTGAGACTTCTTCGCTACATAAGCTCAAGAAGAATCTCCTCATAAAAACTCTATCCCTCTTTCTTCAATCACAAAGATCACGCACACCATCACTCTGTTGATTTCCACCTAAAAATGCTTTGATGCTAATAGCGTCAATTGGATCATTCCATCCAGTCATCTCTCTGATAGCTTCAGCTCCCCTGATCATGGCCTCTGTAGTTGGTAAAGAAATAGCCTTAATTATTTTCTGTTCAACCGTAATAGAATAAGACTCTGCTTCCTTCCCATGCATGGCACTAGTTTTATATGCCTGCTCTTCTACCAACTTCTTCATGCCTCCTTTCCCAAAGTTGGTCCTCAAAGACTCATCAGATCCTATGAGTCTTACCCTCCCTTCCTTGAAATATATAATACCCTCCTTGATTGCAGTCTTATAATTATCACACTCACCACACTTGTGATTTGGACTATCACACCACATACATCTCTCCACAAATCCCTTGAAACCTTCGATTGGCTTTGATGAATTCGCAACTTGAGATTTCTTCAATTCAGTATCACGGACATATACATAGTTACCTATATGATCAGATAGAACTAGATAAAAGAAGGTAAAAGAAAATTAATTCCATAATATCTTTAGAGAAACTTCCTAGAAAGTTCATAGATGCTACTTTGACTTTATAAGTGTCCATAGTAGACTTTTGGATTAGAAACTTGCTTGGTCAATAAGTTAGCCACATGTCGCACATGTTGGTAGCTTAAAGACCAAGCTAAATACGTGGCGAACATATAGGAAACTTGCCCTGCAAGTTCGACACGTGTCTTGCAACTTGGACACGTGTCTTGTAAATTGGACACGTGTTGGAGGTCCTATAGAACGTCGTCACTTAGCCCTTAAGTAGATAGTATAAATAGAGACAAGAGTGAAGTCTTCTTCACTCTTGTCAACTCCTATCTTGTTTCCAATCTAATTCAAGGGTCTCTAGTTTTCTTGTCTTTTGGCATTAGCCATTTCAGTTTCTTTTTTAATATATATACTTCTTTATATTTATTTCTTTGAGAGAGGTCTCACTTGTTTATTTGACTTCATCTAATTATTGTCCTTGACATTCAGTCATTTCAATCCTAAGATCCTGTATGCCCTTGATCAATTCCTCAAGAGTATCTTCCTGGACAGTCTTCATCACCTTTTTAGGTAACACTGAAGTTTGAGATGTGGATACTTGCTCCAATCGTGATGATAAGCCACGAGTCTTCATCCTCTGTTGCTTGGCCACAAGTGTTACTGTTTCTTTCACCAGTCTCCAATTATTTATAAAGCCACTCTCAGATTCCCTATCTGCAAGATGAAAAAGTAGCTTGTCTTCCAAATCTTCATTAGTTGTTTGCAAAAACAACTCAGTCTTCCTAGTATCCAATAACTGTCTCTCTTGTCGTGGCAATTGGCCAAACTTCTTTTCAAACTCCCTGATTAATTCATTCGGAGCCATCTGGTTTCCTGGCCTATGTTCAATCCATTCTAAGAATGATCTTTTAGTCATCCTTTCTGAGTCTTCCTCAAAAAACTCATCCTTCAGCAACTCCTCAAATCTCCCCCATGATATATCCTGTTTATACAACTCTTGCACCTTCTCCCTGATCTCAGGTATAACTGCCAAATCAAAGTGGTAATCATTTTAAGTTCTGAAACTTGATGTACCTCCATTTCACACGTGTAAATCCCTAGGAACTTAGTGATGTTCCTCCCATCAAACCTCCCAATCTTGTCCACTACTGCTTGTAAGGCTTTAGAGGTGTTTTTGTCATCTCCTTGCACCTGTTGCCTTTGTTCCATAAATTGGGCAAATGCCTTGAAAAGGTCTTGAGCAGCCACCCCCCCGGGTAATCCAAAACTTGGATTTTGATCCCCCATCTTCACTTATTGAGTAACTAATGCCTCAAGGCTCTCTCAGTGGAAGCACCAATATGTCGGGGTAGAGAGAATTTGCCTTAAGAAAGCGCTGGGCTTCTAGCTGTCACTAATTTCTCAATCAAGCTTCAAAAATGAGGAAAACTCAAAGTTTATATATATATATTTTTTCTTTTTGAGAAATTACATCAAATACATAAGCCTCAAGTAACTAACAACATCCAAAGTATGATAAAATCCTCTAAAACCTTATATATCTTTATGTGGAAATTTTTCCAAACTTCAACATCTCATATCTCCTGATCCGACCGTCCAAACATGGTAAAATTTTCCATGAAGTATTGATGAATTTTTATCAACCTCTACAACAATTTTCAATTGCAAATTCATTGCGGATCTTGAGATATCTTGAAAACCCTTACAGTCGCTTCAAACTCTTGTCTTTATACACCCGCATACAAATTTCTTCATATCTCACAAACTATAAGCTCAAATTCTATGAATTTTGTATGTATAGCTTTTTAATACAAAATTTCACATTTTCTAAGAAATTTGAGCCAAAATTTCGTCTGAAAACTCAAGTTATGGCCCAAAGCATAACTATTAACAACATAGTATGCTTACTGCCTTGGAATTGGATGCGTTGTCTTCAACTCTTCATATCTCCTTTGTCTAAATTCAAAACTTAAGAATTTTTTTGTAACAAACGTAGATCTTAAAATCATCTTTTCAACCGCATCGTCCGATCTCCAAAAGCCTCCGTACAACTCCGCGAAATCCCAAAAAGAGTGATAGTATGTATGAAATCCACTCTTTAACTTTGAACAAATATAACTTCTTCACCCTAATTCCAAATCGCCTAAAATTTCCTCTCAAACTATACCCAAAACCCTAAACTTTACAACCCTACCTCTGAAATTGCGAATCCCCTTTTGAAGTCGCCGAAAACCCCCTGTTAAGGTCGCGGGCAGCCTCCTCAAAGCCCATTGGGTATGGTATTCGACCAATAGGGATGAAGTTCCCTATTCCTTGCCTTCATCCGACCACGGCTTGATTTCATCCCTCCCAATTAGCCTCTTATTAGCTTAAATTTTCATCCTTAAGTCCCCACCTTCTCTCAAGGCTTCATACTAAACATTTAGATCTTATAATTTTTAAATACCATAACTAAATAGGTAAAATAAAATAAAATAAAGTTTCTTCTATCAACCATTTTTAATTTAACTTACTAACCATTCTAATACACATCTAAATCTATAAACATATTAGGCATTTTAAGTGGATTTTACATACTGTAAGCAATTACAGTACGACACCGTGTCTTGGAAAGATTGATAAGAGTGAAGATATAGTATTAGAGCTTTGTCTTTATTTGATTAAGAGTTGATTATCCCTTTTTTTTAATAAAATATAAGCATATTAGAAGTTATAAATTATCCACTTCTAAATAGATATTGTTCTTAGAATTATTTTTTTCTTTGTTCATGAGTATTTTATTTTGTAGTAAGAATAAATATTCTTTTCATTTCTATTATATTATTATGACAAAGCTTGTTGAGATGAAGAATACAATGGCACAAATGTAAGAACAAATGAAAGAATTAATACTTGCAATGCATCAACTCAATGTACCACCTCAAGAAACAACAAGATTAATAAGAAGTGAAGATATAGAGATAATTCGAGCTGCTTCAAGTCATACCACTTTACATATGATAGAACATTATTCAAGCATTAAGAAATCAAAAATTAATTTTTTAAAGAAGTTTGATGGAAAAAGATCTAAATTTTAAGGATTCATCAATCAAGTACAATTGGTGATGACCTTCAACTTCAAAGTTATCCAACTCAAGTATTATAAGTCAAATATATTAGAACACTACTTTTAAGTTCTATTTTATTGTGATTTTTATCTTTTCTTGAATGACGTGATCCAATATTAGATAATTTATAGATATTTTTAATAAAGTTTCAATCTATGTATAAAAAACATGATACAATTTGTATTGCAACCAACAAGTTCAGTATCTTGTAATAAGACAATCAATCAATGACATTATATACTTCACAATTTTGACAACTTATAATTGATACCAAGTGAGATGATGTTGCACTCATTAGCCAATTTTTCTATAGATTATAATGTAAAGTAAAAAAAATTGATGTTCAACTTATCCAATCCTTAGATATTGAATTAAACAATTGACTTTGTTGTGAAGTGTGATAGTTGATTTTTTGAATTTTGATTTAAGAGTCATACAAGAGAGCTCCAATATTATTATAATACAATGGCAATACCAATGTCTTTTCAATATATACATTCAGAAATAAAAAATATGTAAATTGATGCAATATATTTTAAACATCTTATTAAATAAAAAAGACTTATCATTGTCAAGAGAGATTGTGCTTATATTATGGAGAACCTAAGTACACTACTTAATATTATCTAAAGAAACAACACAATTACAAAATGAAAAGTAAGGTTGTCAAAGAAGACAATATGTCAAAAGGTTGTCCAATTACAATAGGAACAATGCAATTAAAATCTTGTACAATTCCTAGTAAAGGTTCTATTCTCTTTTCAAAATTCTCTTCTTGTTTTATAATAGATGTGTATTTGAGATCTAAAAATCACAAAGCTTCTACCTTGCAAGATTTAGGACCCTCAATGTATTTAGATAAAGAGTTTGTTAAAAGTCATCAAATATCTTTAGTATAAAAAACTAAACTTATACATATAGAAGTTATAGATGATCATTTGTTGTCTTCAAGAGATGTTATTCATAAAATCCTTCCTATAAATATAATAATAGATGATTATAACAATTATATAATCTTTAATATAATTAAATCTCCTTCTAATTCAACCATTTTAGGTTTATTATGGCTAAAAAAATATAATTCTTGAATAAATTGGATTTCTTGTAGACTTGGCTTTTCTTGAAGCATTAATAAGAATCTTATTAATTAAGTGAAAAGCCATAAATCTAGTATAGTAAAATCCATATTTGTAGGCGCAAAAGTTTTTATGAATACAACAAAAGAAAGATCAACTTTTGTTATTCATACTACATCCATTTTTGATAGTGGAAAGACTTCAAAAAATATTCCAAGCCAATATCAAGATTATTAAGACGTTTTTAAGAAGAAGAATGCAGATATTCTTTTGGAGCATTGTTTATATGATTACTCAATTGATTTCAAAGAAAAAACTCAACTTCCATTTAGACTAATGTATAGTTTATTACAAAATAAATTGACAAAATTTTAAAAATATATTGATGAAAACTTAGCTAAGAATTTTATTTGCCATTCAAAATCTCCAACAGGAGCTTCTATCTTATTTGTAAAGAAAAAAAATAGGTCACTATAGATGTGTATAGATTATTGAGGGCTCAATAAGATTACTTTTAATAATAGATATCTTCTACTTTTGACATTTGGACTTCTTAATCAATTAAATTAAACTAAAATCTATACAAAAATAGATTTATAAAGAACATACAACTTAATATATATCAAAGAAAGAGATGAATGAAAGATTGTATTTCAAATAAGGTATGAACATTTCAAATATAATGTCATGCCTTTTGGAGTAACAAATGCACTAACTGCTTTTTAACATCTTATAAATGATGTTTTTTATGAGTTTCTTGATGATTTTGTTGTTTATTATTTAGACGACATTTTGATTTATTCTAAGAATATAGAAGAATATGAACTTTATATTCATTGCATATTATAAAAACTTAGAGATGTAGGATTATATGTCAAGATAAAAAGTATATATTTCATACTACTCAAGTTGATTTTTTAGCATAGATTGTTTTAAATGATGGTATCAAGATGGATTCTAAGAAAGTCCAAATAATTATGAACTAGAAGATTTCAAGAACAATAAAGGATGTGCAATGTTTTTTAAAATTTATCAATCACTATCGAATCTTTATTAAAAACTTTTTTCAAATTGTAGCTCTACTTATATATTTAACTTGTAAAGACAAACTCAAGTGAAGTAAAGAAGCAGCAATATCATTTAAAGTTTTGAAGATAGCTTTCACTTCTACACCAATCTTGTATCATGTCAATTTTTTCAAGGCATTTTTAATGAAAATAAACGCATCAAATTTTGCTTTGAGTACAAAATTGTTACAAATGGGAGTAAATAACAAATTCCATCCAATAGCTTTTTATTCTAGGAAATTTTTAACAACAAAGATCAACTACAAAATCCATAATAAAGAACTTTTTATAATTATGGATTCTTTTTAAGAATGGCGTCACTATATAGAAGGCGCTTCTAGTCTAATCACCCTATATATAGATCACAAGAACCTTGAATATTTTATATCTGTATGTGTGTTGAATCATTATCAAGGTCATTGGAGCATGTTTTTGTCAAGATTCAAACTTATTATCACTTATTGATTAGAAAAACAACAAGGTCTGTCCGATGTCTTTTCTAGACATTTTTATCTTCTACCAAAAGAAAGAGATTCAGCTTTTGATCAACAAAGAATAATCCTCTTGAAGTAGGAGCAATATCATCTTTGAATAATGAAATCAACATTGACTGTTGATTAAACTTTTATCAAGTAAGTCTAATTAAGTATGTCTTTAAATCTTCTTATTCATGAGATTAAGAATAATTTATCTAAATCTTATAATACTTCCAAGTTTGAGTTTTAAAAAAATCTATTCTATTTTAAAGGATGCCTATATATTTCAGAAGGTGAAGTATAACTACGTGTTCTTAAAGCTCGTCACAACTTTCCTACAATATAACATTTTGGATATAATAAGATTTTAGAGCTAATATTAAAAAAATTTTGGTGGCCTCAAATATGAAAGGTTGTTAAAGAGTTTTTATAATCATGCAATATTTGTTCAAGATCAAAAATTCCTTGTCATTGATCTTATAGACTTCTCCAACCATTATCTATATTAAAACAACCTTGGTCTTCTGTTCCTATAGATTTTATCTCGGATCTTTCAAATTCAAGTTCATATGATTCTATATTTGTGATTGTAGATTGTTTCATCAAGATAGAACATTTTGTACTATGTATAAAATCTATTATAAGTGAAGTAATAGCTAAATTCTTCTTTGATAATATCTATCACTATCATGAATTATCAAATGATATTATATTAGATAGAAAAACGTAATTTGTATGAAGATTTTGGAGAATCTTTTTCAAAATATTGAAGGTGGATATAAAACTATCTTTAGCTTTCCACCTTGAAATTGATAGATAAATAGAATAGGTGAATCAAGTTTTGAAGTAATATTTGAGATGTACCATCAACTATCATTAAGATAATTGGACAACTTTCTTGCCATTGGCAGAATTTATTTATAATAATTTGATACATTCTTCTATTTAATAAACTCTATTCTTTATAAATTATGATTATCATCTATAATTTAATACTTTTGACTTTTAAAAGTTAATAATCCTGTAGTAGAAGATTTAGAAATTGGTTGTCAGAGCTACATGCAACAATGAAGGCACAATTAAAAGAAGCTTAAGAATAATAAAAGATCAATGCAGATGTCTATTGCAAGGAACAACTTCAATTCTATGTAAACAATAAGGTATCATTACTTTGTCATAATATTAAGACTATTTATCCTTGTGACAAAATGGATTATCATAGGTTTAGATTATTTTCAATTTGTGAACAAATCAATCTAGTTGCTTATTAATTATGCATATCAAAATCTATGAAGATCCATCCTGTATTTTATATATTACTATTCGAATCATATAAGACAATGGATATATAAGGAAGAAGACAAATGCCACTGCCTTCCATAGAAGTCGACAACAATGAAGAATTTGAGATGGAAGAGGTCTTAGATTCAAAGTGGTACTAAAATCGGTTGGAATATCTTGTACATTGGCGTGGATATGATATTAATAAATGTACATGGGAGTTATTTAGGAATCTAGCAAATGCATCTACAAAAATTAATGCATTTCATTGACAACATCCATCAAAACCAAGATGATTCAAAAAAACCTTTCTAAGATTAAAATATGTGGCAAGTATAATTTGGCGCATCTTAGACTTTTTCAACATATAATCACTACTCCTAGTGGAACTTGTATCTAGAAGAGGGAATAATGTTATAGATATAAGATCTATTCTAATAATTATTTATTTAATATAGATAAATATAAGTAAATAAAAATAGATTAATTTGATAATATTTTATAGATGTGCATTCACCTTTATACATGTATATAGATGATTGATAGATTAGAAACTTTGCCAACAAGCTAGCCATATATTGTACATGGTTGATAGCTAGTAGAACAAACTAAGTACGTGATGCGCATGTTAGAAACTTATCTTGCAAATTAGACACGTGTTGGAGGTCGTATAAAACATTGCTATATAAATCTTAGGTAGAAAATATATATATATATATATATAGAAATAAAAGTAAAGCCTTCTTTACTCTTATCAATTTTTTTCTTGCTTCTAATCTAGTTAAAGAGTCATTATATTTCCTAATCTTTGGCAATAGCCATTCTAGTTTCTTCTTTAATATATATACTTTCTTATTTCTATTTTGTCATTTTCTTTTAATATAAATTTTATTGGTTTATGCATCTTTTTCCAATTCATATCCTTGACATTAATATGGATAAAAATAAATAAATAAAAGTAAGTTAATTTAATAATATCTTATAGAAAAGCTTCTTACAAGCTTCGTAGGCATTGTTTCATCTTTATTCATGTCTATAGGTGATTGATAGGTTAAAAACTTGGTCAACATGTTAGCCACATGTCACACATATTGATAGCTTGTGGAATAAGCTAAGTATGTGGTGCACATATAGAAAACTTGTCTTGTAAGTTTAATACATGTCTTGCAAATTAAACACATGTTGGAGGTCCTATAGAATGCCGCCTTGTAGCTCTTAGATAGATAATATATACAAAGATAAGAATGAAGCATTCTTCACTCTTATCAATTTTTTTCTTGCTTCTAGTCTAATTCAAGAGTCTTTATATTTTTAGTCTTTGGTAATAGCCATTTTAGTTTCTTCTTGAATATATATACTTTCCTATTTTTATTTTCTGATTTTATTTTGACATAGGTTTCACTAGTGTATGTATCTTCTTTCAGTTTGTATCCTTGATAGAAAACATATATCTAGTATTTTCTTCTTTCAATTAAATAATTTTTTTTATAAATTATAAATCTTTCGACTTTTTTAAATATTAAATTAATTTGAGATTCTTTACTTGGATTGCAAAGAAATGCAATCTCATCTTTTAAATTTTTCATAAGAGTTCAAAGATTTGTATGAATTATTATTTTATTTTTTATTTGTAAAGGTACACAACATATGGCCTGATTTACTTTCATATTTGTAAAATAAATAGATGAGATTCTAAGGGTAATGTGCAACCTCTAAAATACTTCAATACTTTTAAAAAGAGAGATAGTCCATACTCTATTAAGAAGGTAGAGCTTTAAAATTGATGTTAGCAATCTTGACAAACTATTACAAATTAGATCTAAGAACTTATGCAAGATTATAACAAGATAATAGGATACATGAGTCTTATTACAAGCAACACAATAGAAGAATAAGAACAAAACTAGAATATTCAAAGTAGACCTGAAGACTACCGTTGTTAAGACTAAGGGACCTCTCAATTTCAACACCTATATATATTAGGAATTAGGAAGCTTCCGAGTAACTTATTGTAACAGGTTTTGCTCCCAAGTCATCATAGGATGCTTTTTGAATGGCTTCCTTCTTACTTCAATATGAAAAAACCTTGAGAAACTTTTCTTGTAACTTCTTATGTTATTGGAAGCCAAGCAACTTGGAGAACCTCTTCTAACAACCTCTTAGAATCTTCTACAATTGTCTAAGATCTTTTGGATCTTTCTAGGACCTTCTAGAACCTTTTCTAAATAGTTGTCATAATAAAATATAAAAATTAATAATTAAATAAAATTCTAAAAATATTATAATATAATACATACTATTAAGAAAAAGAATAGAAAAAATGGTAGAATTGTTGTTTGGCCTCAATTTTAATATATGTTTGAAATAATGATTCAATCTTAGAATTAGGTTGTATTAAATTTCAACATGGATGTGTATTGAGAATCTTCATAAATTTGAATATAATGTGCAAAGGCTAGAATTATAAGTGTCTTCATAATCTATATAAATATATAATAATTAACATAAGCATAAAATGTTATCTTTTGTGTAGACTTCTTTTTTTTTTTTTTTTTTTCACATAGTTTCTTTAATATTTGTAAGGGCAGATATCAATATGTATATTAACCTTAAAAATAACTTTTCTTTCCAATTTTCACTTAAATTTTTCAAAACAAGGTAAATTATATTTAAAATAATGATAATAATATAAATTAAGAAAATCAAGAGAATTAGAAATAAAACCCTCGTCAATTGTATTCAACTTTCGTAAAATATCCATCCAGAAACGAAACCGTAGCCACGAATCCAGCTGATCCGAAAAGGACAGGAAGGAGGCCGCGACGCATGCGGTGTGAACGGGGCAATATCCGAAAGGGGAAGAGGGGCGGGGTTGTGAGCAGGGCGGGGCAGGGCGGAAGAGGTGCCCCCAATTGGTCCTCCCCGGATTCTCCCTCCCTGCTCCCTCCCTTGCAATCCCACACTCCTGCTGTCATCTGCTTTGAGAATTGTTTATTATTTTCGCTCATCGATGCAGCGCGATTACTGATCTCCTCTGTTGGCATGATTCTGTGACTGGACCCCGTCCAGCTTTGTTCGAATTCTTGATGCGCGCGGAGCGAGAGAGAGAGGGATTGAGCGTAGGTGGCGTAAGTTGGATGCGAGTTGCCCATTGTGCCTAAGGTTCTGTTTAACTTTTAATATGATGTCGTGGTTGCACATTTTTCTCCACTTAGGTTGCTATGTTCTTGATGAGCTTAATCCGAAATTGATTGAGTGTTTTATGGTTGTGCTGTGGATGAATTGAATGTGACTCGTTGCATCTAATTTGTGGCATTCGCACTGCAACGTGTGATGAATTTGGGAATTGAGAGAGTGAAAGAGAGAGAGAGCGAGATGTTTGAGCTGTTGGTATTCGGGAAAGTTTTGTTGGTTAACCTTTTGGATTGTCAAGTTCTGTGATTGTTTATCGTTATCAGCTTTGTAGTCCTGTGGCTGCTGTATCACATCGCTCACTTTTTCCATCTTTCTTGCATGTACTGTTGATAGGCGTGACAATGGCCGTGTCTACAAATTTGGCGGTATCCTCTGCATTGTCATCCTTGTGCAGCGGGGCTGGTTATGTGCGACAGAGACGCTCCGGTGGTATTTTTACATGCTCAACTTCAGATGCCTTTATCAAATGCGCACGGGAGAATCCGCAGCAGATAACTGGCAGTAGATTGAACTCCCCATGGCAGAAGGTGTTTCCCAAGAGGCTTTCAGTACCCATGGCCTTTGACGCTGGCAAAGAAGTCAGTGCAGGAAGTGGAGTTGATACTGAACAGTGGCCAATCCCCCAGACTATTGAAGATGCCATTGAGCAGGTGACTAGTTTTCCGTTAATAATCAACAGTACTTCATTTTTATTTTTATTTTTTAAATCGGGTGAAGACGAATCGACTGTCATTAAATCAAATCAAACATATGTAATTACGGACACTTCTTTAACAGGTTCTGATGATATTGGAACACATTTGTAAGCAAGAACAATCTCTTTTCTGTGTCCTCGCCTCTCACACTAGAGGAAACTGGATGAATGCAAATCAAGGCTAGTGGTGCAGTGCAAAGGGCATTAGCAAGTGGGAAGAAGAGGCAACAGTTACAGCTCTTGCTCCCTGTGGATCAACGCCAGTTCAACTACCTCGACACTGAACCCAGGTAAGCTGTCCGAGGACGGTACTCTTTGATAAAATGTTCGTGATATGTAATTTTATGTACTTATTGAAGGTTGTATCCTCTTCAGGTTCCTGGATCCATCATCTTGATGTGCTTGCAGGGATTATCCTTGCGGAATTGGAGCAGAGTATTTAGCATGCGTTAAAATGGTGGGGAAAATCTTCCAGACCATCTCTCCATCGGCTGACGAAGTTGAGGCGCGGCGCATAGGGGAAGTTGACAATGAAATGGATCCTGTTGGCCTTGTATACCCCGCTGACAAAAGTATCGCTGCAGTTGTGTTTCCTATCGCAGAGTCCCTGAAGCAGGTACGTAGGATGGTTAGATGGCGAATCGGAAAACCAAGAATGAGTGCTTTTATATATCCTTATTCTCAGAATTTTGACCAAACCCGACTCATGAAGCCTACAAACCAACCTACACTTTGTTGCTGGTGCAATGTTCTAGAATACACAAAACAATCTAACCGAGTGATTTTTTTGGGGCAGATTCGGTCACTGGCGAGCAGTGATGAAAATCGCCCTCTGCTTTTGATAAATCCGCAATGGCGAACTTCTGGGCAAGTGGTATCAGATTTCGGCTTCGGTCCATGGAGAAGGTCGTAAAGGAAATTGCAATCCTCATCTGCAATTCGACAATCGTGTTATAATTTGTGTTCGGGCTTCTTTAATTGTCAATTACTTGTGAATGAAGAAGTAAAAAGCATTAGAAGATTTCCGTAGTGACTATCAGGGTGTTGACAGACAGGCTGAAGAGTTTGTGAACTCGTTCGAGATTGTCTACACGTTGACAGAACAACGAGTTGGTGAAGCATCCAATGTCACCTCCAGCTCTGGCGGGGTTGTGCGCATCTTAAAATGCTATCCAGGCAGTTGGCAGGTATGCCTGTGTTTGGAAGAACAAATGGACGAAAGTGAACACCAGGAATTATAGAATAAATTATATAGAAATTTGATATGTTGAATTCCACTTATTTATCTGCTTGGATGTTGGAGTTAAAGCAGCTAAGCAGCTGATTGTAGCAGTTACGGCTGCAAAGTTACCGAGTTTGTTGTTTAGTATCACAGGCCAATCGGACAGTAAAGTTTTTTTTTCTCGAAAGCTAATTTGTTGCTGACAAGGATCACTAAGCAATGTTGGTGGTGATGGTATGCAGGTCCATTTAATGCTGTTAGATGGTACATCAGAAGTCGTTGGGGTGTTTCCTTCCCAGCCAACATACAAAGAGGTCGAGGATGCAGTCAGAGAGGTAGATTTTTCATCTCATCGTGGAACTTATTCTATTTTGCTGGCATGCTTTATGGTCCAGGCTCATCCATTTTTCAGCATCCCATTGCATCACCGTTTTTTTTCTTGTGATGGATAATTTTTCAGCTGTATAAAGTTTCCTGGATCATGCTTCTAGCCGGAAAGAGAATGTATATTAACCTAGAGTCACGACGTTAATGACAGGGTAGAAAACTCAACCCATGGAAATCACCTCCCCGCATTCTTGGTGGTTCCGAACCCGCCCCGCCACCACTTCCCAAGTCCCTTTCTGGAGCTCTATCAGATGAGCAGATCGAAGCCATGGATACGGCCGAAGTTCGAAGGGCATTACTGGCACTTAACCTCCCCTCCTCAGGCAGGATGTCAACTCTCAAACAAAGATTGAAGGAAGCGCAACAGAACTGAGCCATCTAATGAACAAGCTTAATCGTTAAATTGTACCGCAGGACCGAATGAGATTGGACTCAAGTACATCAAACCTTCTAGTTCACCGTTCAATTTGATCAATTCAGTTTTTTATGGAAATTTGCTAGACCTATGATGTGCTAATTGGTACCGCTACGAACGAAGCTATACTTGAAAGAAGGCAGTGCTCCTAGGTTCTCTACCTAATTTTATTTAGGTCTTACGTTAGAAGTTAGAGTCTTCCTTAACGCCAAAAAGCCTGACGTTTTGAATAAAGTCTACAAAAGTTTCCCTCGAGAATCTCACCAACAGTCACTAGTATCCTCTGCGAGTTCTATCAAGCTTTGAATCGAAGCTCCTGTAAACGCAGCATATCTGGTTGAACCCGGAACGTAGAAGGTGCCTTCACCACCCACAATCCGTGGTTATAAGTGCAACTTGTTAAAACGAAATAGAAATTACTGACAAATTTCTGCAAGGACTTGTCAAACCTGTACACTTACTAGAACTGGATGCTAGGGATACTGACAAAAAGGAGCTAAAGAAGAAACTAATAATTTCCGTGTCTACCTTCGCATTCTCAAAATTACACAAGCTGGGTTGTCATGCGGGACAATGTTTCACATACTCTTCATATCAAGACAAGAAAATCTGCAAGCTGATAGTAAAGTAATGGAAACCGCGATGTTACTGAAGGGAGAAAGCTGATTCAATGTCTTTGGCCAATTTAGCCAAAACATCTTACATGAATTAGCATGTTACATGAAAACTTAGAATATGTTCATACAGGGTTAAAGAGGAATGATCAAAGAAAATCAACGCACTAAAAATAGAGTTAAATAAACGAAGGTTACATCAGGAGGGGCTGAAGATGGAAAGAGGATCATACCTTTCGAATCCGGTAAGACTTCTCCATCCTCATAATATTCTCGCACAGGTACAAGGGTTCTCTTCATCCTCTCCATACATTGGTTTATTTCCTAATCCACGTGTTTCTTCCTCAACTTCCTCTTGGTCATCAAAATCTTCGATGTCCTCTTCATCTTCTGTTAATTTCTTCTGAATGAAACGAAAATTTACAAATAAACTGAACAAATGTTAATGCTAACGAATTGAGAGATTTTGTACTTTATAAACGTAACACATTGCAAAAATTTAAGGTTATCACACTCTTTCAAAGGCAGTAGTGATGACAACTACAAGACAACCACTAACTACAGGTAATGCTGCTACAAAAAATGACCAATCCAAAAACAAGATCGTATGAAAATCACACTCAACAGATACTCTACAGAATTCCATCAAAATCCTATGCGTGTACTTCAAAAAGTCTCAGCTCCAACAATAATTAAGTGAAATTTCCAGTCTGTGACCTTTACCTCGGAGAACATTTGCACACAAACGAGATCACCTTCTTACTACTTCTGCTCCAAGTATCTTCTACAACTGCAAGTTCTTTCTCTTCAGCTGGCAGCTATGAAGTATCTGCTCCAGAATATGATGCGTCGCCCATAGACTACATGAACTTAATTACGTTCAGCACAAGCTTCTCGCACTCACGGCTAGAGAGGTTGATGCCTGCCTCTTGAGCAGACATTTAGCGGACTTGCTTCTCCGCAACTTTCTCATATCCACTTCCGCAAGAAACCCTTTCCCATTGTCCCTCAACCTATCCTGCTCTCCCTTCACCATGTCTTCCTCGCGCGATTCCGCAAAACTCCCCTGCTTCGACTTCCGTAATCCACTCACAATACCCCTCTTCTACATTCTACATATATCTTAGGTTATCCGTTCCAAAAAAGAAGTGATGCAATCCTACTCACAAATATTCTATATCAAGTGAGCATTAAAATCCTCTGCAATCGCCACAATCATAAGCATAACATTCACCTCTAGGTAATCGCCCTCCTACTCTTTGAATAAAATCGTCCTGTTCTGCTTGACGGGAACAAACTCAACTCCCTCTAATTACTGTAGTCACAGTTTCTAAGATCATACGTGAAGCTTATATTGCAGCATCATCTACAGTACTACACCGTGCAAATGTATGCGACTGCCGACAATTTAGTGCAAAATTTGATGACAAGGTTACGATGACCATGTTCATGCGACAGGCCTGTTCAAACGGCCTCTCATCCATCCCATTGGAACGACAATGGTTCATTCATCTTACTTACATTCATCTAGTCAGATGCGTTCATCTGCAGTGTTGTGGTTATAACTCTCAAACCCCTTAAACCCTAACCCCTCAGCTTCCTCAGAAGCAAGCTTTGATTGGATTCAGACAGGGGGGAGCGCATCGCCATCGTGATGGGGAAGAAGCAAAAGAAGCCCGGTAAGGGCAAGGAAAAGACCGAGCGCAAGACTGCCAAGGCCACTGAAAAGCGGAATCGCCGGGAGGACAAGCTTGTGTCGGAAGAAGACGACATTGATGCCATTTTGGTATTGTTTTGGTGCCTTGTTGTGATCTTCTGTTCTGATCTATTTGGCTGGATTTGTGTTGAATTTATTTCGAAGCCTCCATTCTGGTCTCAGGTTTCTGAAGGGTTTTAGGACTCAATTAATTGTTGGGGTGAACTGGGTTTAGGGTTTTAGAGGGATTTGGATGAGAATCACTATGGGACCAATGCAGTGTTGTACTGTTGGAGTCTTATTGATTCGCATTTAACGTGCTCTTTATTCAGAGTTCGGAATGATTGCAATTTGAGTTGATTGTTGCTGTGGATTGTCATTCTCGTATAACGGAGCGTAATGTTGAGTGTAAAGAAAAACTCCAGGATCCGTATCATGTTGTAGCACTTTCCTCCAGCAACCTGGATATTGTAGCAATTGTGTTAGTTCTGTGTTTGTGACAGGCCCAAATCAAGAAAGAAGAGGCTAAAAAAGTTGCGGTTCACGTAGATGATAATGTGCCTGCTCCTTCGCCTCGCTGCAATGGATCGGTAAGAGAATTCCTCAAGTTGGCTATTAGCCAGCGAACTTTTTGCAGTGATTTATTGACAGAGTGTAGTGATTGCCTTAATTGAACTGCTTCTTCCATCCGAATAGTGCCTTTTGATAGCCTTGTTATTTGTTCCGCCTTCTGGCATCTTCTAGCTGATCTGATGACTTGGACAACTTTTACTTTTGAACAAACGGTTAAACCAAAGCTGTTGCACTTATCTGTACTGTTGTGTAAGTCTCACCTGTAATTCTGAGTGTTTTTGCAGATGACAGTGAATCCCCTGAAGGATACCGAGCTAATTTTCTATGGAGGAGAGTACTACAATGGTGATAAAGTATGCATTCTAGAACTCGACTTTTTCATCGTAATTTCACCCTCTCGCCTTTCTAAATAGATGACTTGTGTAGTTGTAGTACAGGACTCAGCTTACGTGGTACTTAAGAATTTCTGAAAGATTTATTAGAGTTTGCTAGCATACTGAGAGTCTCTTTGTCAGACTTTTGTCTATGGGGATTTGTACAGATATAACGTGGAGAAAGGTGATTGGAAGCTGGTGTCAAGCCCCAACAGTCCACCCCCTCGCAGCGCCCATCAAGCTGTTGCCTGGAAACACTCCCTCTTCATTTTTGGTATGTTATTTACTCACTGAAGGGTTTTCTTTATCTTTTTCTTTTTCCATCCATTGATAATAGGAACTCATTTTCTAGTCCAGATTCTTTAATTCCCTGAGATTTCGTGTAATATACCAACTTAAGAAATGTACAACTCATGGTTGATTGCACTGTCGCTTTTTATGCGTAACATAATCTACTTGCGGTATATTTGTAGGTGGAGAATTCACCTCTCCAAACCAAGAGAAGTTCCATCACTACAAGGTGACTTTTTCTGTATTTTTGGACAAAAAATAGTTCCTCTGTTGTAATATATCTTCTATTCAATCGCTTCCGGACAATCACGTTAAATCTTCCAACATTCAGTCTCAAGTTTAGCAGAATAAATAACTATATTTATAAAATAGATTTATCGTTTCTAACCTCTGTGTTTGGATACTCAATTGCAACTTGAGGGACGCTGTGAATAGTGCTTGTCTCTAATTAGCATATGATGTAGTTGCAAGTCAGTGAGTAGTTTCTATGGCTCAATACAATGGCAATGCTTATGTGATTCATTATTCTTATATGTATATGATTTGTTGTAAGCAGGATTTGTGGAGATTCGACATCAATACAAACGTATGGGAACAGTTGAACCTTAAGGGTGCTCCAAGTCCTCGGTCTGGGCATAGAATGGTACTGCCTCGTCCCATTATTCATGTATTTTTTAAGACAGCAGTACTATGATTTTGCGTGTATGAGCTAGTACATTGAAATAAATATTAATTATCTAGATGGTAGTTAATCATCGTTGTGGAGAATGCAGGTTCTCTACAAGCACAAGCTTATTATCTTCGGAGGCTTTTATGATACCCTTAGAGAAGTCAGGTAAGGTGATTTTATTTAAAAATTCGTTTACTTCAACGTTGAATGTTGGGAGGATTAGATATTAGTGATGAACTTCTCTTTGTTCTTTCGGTAAAAGATGTGCACCGAGGATTCCGTTCAGATTGAAGCAGTATTAAATCATACTGGTGTACTCTTCACCAGCTTTCAGTATCCAGAACATGTAGTTAGCCTTAGTTGGTCTAGACTTGTATGTAGAGAAGACTGCTCCAACGAGTCTCACATGTTGCTCGGGTTGCTATGGATCAGGTATTACAACGATCTTCATGTGCTTGATCTGGATGACTACAAGGTACTCCACCTTTTCACGTGCTAGCTATGCTCATAATGATTCTGCGCAAACATAGCAGACTATTCGTGCTAACAATTAGCACCTTAGCATGTCTCAGATGTGTTAATTATTTCCTTGTGCAAACTGGATTATCAGCTTAAACGTCCCTTTTTAAAAAAGGAGTGTCTTGTTCTTTTGAGATGTTTAAGTATATGCGTTTGTTATTATATTATTATAAGGAGGAATTCTGAAGACTATTATGCAATTTTCTTACTTCTCAAGTCATGTTTTGCATGTGCAGTGGCAAGAAATCAAACCTAAACCTGGAGCCGCTTGGCCATCACCAAGAAGTGCGTTTCAGTTTGCCTCCTACCTTGACGAGGTTTTCTTGTCTAAACTCTCTTCAATTACATTCTTGGCGAAGTGATGGTGTTGTATCGTGTGTTATCGAAATAATGAAAGATATAAGTGTTGATTTTGAACATGTGACTAAATGTGTTTGTGGATTACAGATCTTTTTGTATGGTGGTTACTACAAAGATGCTGGGAATGAGAAGGATGGATCAGAAAAAGGTGTGGTCCATGCAGATATGTGGGTGTTGGACCCTCGCACATGGGAATGGAATAAGGTTATATTCTGGGCACCGATGTCTATCAACCCAATGTGGTTTTCTTTGTTGAATTTGATTCCTACAAGGCTTGCGGATGTTTTACTAGGTTTTGGAAATCCTTAATTATTTGCACTATTTTAACAAAGATTTCTTGTGATCAGGTTAAAAAACTTGGAATGCCTCCTGGACCAAGAGCAGGGTTTTCCATGTGTATACACAAAAAGAGAGCTATTTTGTTTGGCGGAGTGGTAGACACTGAAGATAAAGGTACCCCCAATATGTTTTCAATCTTCTTGGTACATTAATCACGTCTTGCACTTGCTGGTTCAAAGCTTGTCAGTTACTGGTTAGCAAAACTTCTGATTACAAACGATATCAGAAGTGTTTGTCAAATTTCTGCATTTCTTCTGGCTATTTGATTAACTTAGATTGCAAAATGAAGTAGGGTATTGAGCAACATCTGATATTTATCCGTTGGAGTGTTCAATTTCAGATGTAATACGTAGTACATTTATGAATGAAATGTACGCTTTTCAAATGGACAATCGGAGATGGTAAGTACTTCAACTCCTACAAACTCACCCTTGGACAATATGCAGACTAATGCAGATGGATGTGCTCACTTACGTCGCAATTTATTCCAGATACTACAAGGAAAATTAGAATTTAATTTTAAAAGTTAATGTTTATTTTCTTGCTTCTACTTGTTGGTCAGGTTTCCTCTGGAGCTGCGACGACCAAAGGCACCAAAAGGGAAAGTAAGATAACATATTTTCCATTCCCAACATTTCTCTGTGGTCATGACGCAGTTTCAAATTTCTCTATTCTACTTCAATAAGAGCGTGAACTTTGGATTAGTGTTGTTCGCAAAAATCTTGATGCATTTTAAATAACTAATCATTTTAGCCGTATGCATAGTTTCAATTTCAACGCAAATGGTATCTAATGTAGGGAGCTAAGCAATATTAGTGCAATGCAACGCCATACAATTATGGATTGGAAAGTGTTATGAGTTTAATCTCAACGGTGACGCATTAGCTGCACTGTTTTTGAATTGGAGTGGTCCACACTTAAGTGTAGTAAGTCAAATGAAACCTGGAGGGACTTCTGCATATGATTTTGTGATGCATTGTGGAAGAAAACCCCAATTTCGGTGTGTGTTTTGATATTGTAACCTTATTTTAACAGGCTAAAGGTCAGGCTGGACCATCAAAAAGTAAAAAGCAGAAAGCAATTGCAGAGTCGTTTGATTCCGAAGAAGCTAGGCCTGCAAACGATGATGTTGATATGGACGTTTCAAGCAATGATGTGAGCGCCCATGAGAGTGAAGGGTTGGCTAAACGCATTGAGGATAATGTTGTGATTGACGACACTCTTATTGCTGATGTCGAACCTGAACCTGAGGTCAGCTTTTCGTATTCTTACTACCATTGTCTAATCTTTCTGATGTGATGTATTCCCTTGTTTGAGATATAGTGGCATTCATAGAAGACTACCTACTTTATGTAGGTAGGCATCGTCCTCACAAAGACTGGGAGTGATACTAAAGGATCTGTATGTACGTGTGTATGCTTGTTGGAAGTATGAAGATTTCAACTTATACATGGGAATTGTGATTTTGCAGATTGTGAAACCTTGTGGTCGTATCAATAGTTTAATGGTTGTTGGTCGTGACACGCTCTACCTTTATGGAGGCATGATGGAAATTGGGGAACGGGAAGTGACTCTTGATGATTTATATTCAATGGATCTAAACAAGCTAGATGCTTGGAATCTTGTGATTGAGGTACAGAATATCTTGCACATATATGCTGTCCTGTTTTGCGCTATTATTGAAGTAATCTGCTGTCGTGAATTGTTTTCAGAGCCTTATTTTGTAATGTCATGTTGATTCGATTTGCAGGCCACAGACACAGATGAGTGGATAGAAGTTGATGACGAAGATGATGACGAGGATGAGGATGATGACGACGAAGATGATGATGACGATGAAGATGGTGATGATGAAGATGATGATGACGAAGATGATCAAAAAGTATACTGCTACATCTGTTTCAAATTCACATGTGGTCTGGAAAGTGTATGTATGTATGTATGCGTAGATAGATAGATAGATAGATTGTTTGATTGGTTCAGTATAACTTACTCTGGTCCATCAATTGCAGGCTGGGAGTTCAACAGTAACCGCAGCAGAAGCAGCAGCTGCGCTTCTCCGAGGTGAAGGAAAGAAGCTACAGCGCAAAGACAGGAAGGCTGAGATAGCAAAACTACGTGCAGAGCTTGGATTAGCAGATGCTGCTCGGACACCTGCTGTACGTGCACTATTAGTTGGCATATATGTTTCTCCAGCTTATCTGCTGCCTGTAAAGAGGGGGATAAATCATCAACGAAGCTAGTTTATTTCGTTTCTCGTTACTGGAGCAACATGAACTGATATGAGAATGAAATGACTGCAGCCAGGAGAAAACTTGAAGGATTTTTTTGCTCGAACAAACATGTATTGGCAAATGGCAGCCTACGAGCACACTCAACATACTGGCAAAGAACTACGGAAGGATGGATTTGATTTAGCAGAGGGTCGCTACAGGGAGCTTCGTCCAGTTCTTGACGAGGTGAACTTCCTGCTAGCTCTAAACTTGGATTTTTGTGATGGTGTCCATGTAGACTTTTTTGCTCGTACTTGTGCGAAGACCACTCTATGGTTCTTTATCGAGCTGCTTTATTTGATTGTGTATATTCTATACAGAGGCGTGTGTATGCATTTGTTAATCACAAAGATGAATTCTTCTGCGCAGCTGGAGAAGCTTGAGGCTGAACAAAAGGCAATAGAAGCTGAAGAAGCTAAGACTCAACCTACACGCAAAGGTAAAGATAAGGCAAAGCGAGCAGCCAGGTAGTAAAGGTTTCAGTTTTTAACACTTATATTAGGAGCGCCTTAATCTGCAAGCAGGCTCGTTCTTTCATATATGTGGTTCAGCTCTAAAAGAGCTGCATTTTGTTATACAAGTTGATGAGTTTTAACGTGACAAACCACGCAGTTTTTTGTGGATTCGATCTATTCGTTATGACGTCTTAATTCCTACTTTGTGGGTTTCTAATCATCTACTCTCTTTCTGTTGCAATGAGGCAGTATCACCTTTCAGTATAGCTTTCCAATCGAAATGAATGACTAATCCTTAATTGCTAACCTTGATCCACCTGAAGAGCTCAACGTTAAAATTATTCACAACCGTCTGTTTGAACATGTGATGACGAACTAGGAACATACTTTTCATGTCTGCACTGAAATCCTCCAATTTATTTGCTTAGGTGTAGTCCGATGTGAAGGTGGCATGTTCTCCAACATGCGTATCCTCTGAGGTAATCCTTGAGCGTTGAAACAAGGACAAATTATAAAAAGATACCAAATTTGTGCAAAGACTGTCAAATCAGATTTTGTTGCAGGATCACAAGCATGTTAAGTGCAAGAGGGCATGGATATGCGAACCAAGGTCTTGAAACGAATTATGACATCACAGTTGCGTGAGTTTGTCCATGTACAATAACAAAATGAATCAGTACCTGACACAGAGGGTTAAGGTGTCTTCAGAATGGAAAGGAAAGTAATTTAGCAGGTTAAAAGAACTGCAAGAAACTCTTGAAATTGTGAACAATTGATAAGAATAATTTCCAACGATTGGAAGTAAAATCCTTTCAGAAACATCTGAATGGCTTGAATAATTTAACGAAAATGGACCATTCCTTCCCCTTGGTCAAATGAACTTCATTAAATGCATGTCATCTTGCATTCTGTGGGCTGCATTAACCGCAATAAGTGACTGCAAATCCTTGATTTTCACATGTAGATAAAGTTGGGATTGGATTACAAACAAAATGCAAGAATGTGAAAGGTTACTAAAATTTGGTTGATTATGCAGGGAAACAATTTTAAAGTTGTCTGAGGTGTGTGAACCACATTGTGAACAAGAAGATGGAAATTGTGTTACCAGCACAAAACATTGAACTTTTGAAAAGGATATTGTACATGCCTTCATATTTTTAAGTTGCTGTTTAGTGCCATCTTTAAAAAAGAAAATCATATTCGATACAGCAACAATTTCAAATTGCAACGTTTCAAGATCTCAATTTTATTTGAAAGTAATAACAGTGATTTATATTTATTAAAAATATGTGAAATGGATAATTGTGTATACTTTCACAATACAAACAATCCTCATCCCAGTAATAAAATCACATGAATGGTGTTTTCTACAAGTCAAGATACTTAAGCTATCTACACATTTGTTTGCATAATCCTCTGTTTTATACCTACCATATTGTTATGTATAAATTTGTATAGTTAAATACATTTTATAACAATCACATGATTCATACAACAGAATCCACCCAACAACAATTCTTTTAGATGAATGCAATCATCTTTTAAGATGAGAATATCCTAAGATGCTATTATTTCATCATTGACTTAGAAGGGGTGCATGATATGTGAAATCTTCAAATGCGCTTAGTATTTTAACAAGTATGATTCATGACACAAAATAGATTGTAACAAGAATATTTATTTATTTTTATTCAGTTCATACAAATATCATTTATTATATAACAAAGGTTCATGTATGTATATATATATATATATATATAAATATATACACACACACATATATGAAAGCATACTCACTTTTAAAATTATTTATAAATGTTAAAAATATATATAATTCTTGTAATGAAATATTAAAAAAAAATCACAAATTGCTAAAGAATACCTATATTTTTATTATTTACAAACAACATTCTAGTTTCATGTGCTTATGGAAAAAGATGTTGATGTTAGTTCTGATGTAGAATTGCCAACAATTAGGTTAGAAAATTCTCAATCAAAATTCCAGCAGTTTGTATTTGGAGCCTTTGGATTGATTGTTGTTTGTGGTGGTGCTTATGTGTTATACAACACACATTATCTTGGAGTAAAGATAAAATTGCCACCTGGACCTCCACCAAGGAATGTGTTTTGCACATCCATGCAATCCAAAAAACCATGCCAGGCTTTGGCAAAAATTTGTAATTGTGAGTATGGAGGAATAATGACTTTAAGTAGGGGAAAATTTCCCACAATTCTTATTACATCTACAGTGATTGCAACTCAGGTACTTTCTATGGACCAATTCTTAACAAACAGACATGCAAAGACATATCTTGTTCAATTTTGCATATATATATATATATATATATATATATTTTTTTTTTTTTGACTTAGATATGAACAAAATTGGAAAAAAAAAAAAAAAAAAAAAAAAAAAAAATTGATGCCTATTTGATTTAGTATTACACATGTAATGTCATGTTTAGTGATTGAACCAATTACGTTAATTTTAAAGTCATTTTGAAGTTGTTAGATAGATATATTTTTGTTTATATATATATATATATATATATATTACAATTTTATTTTTTTAGGTTTTAAAAAGATACAAACTCAAATTTGGCCATCCCAAAAAAATTCCTTGGCCACATAAGTATTTGCATCTGGATGGTTATCAAAACCTAAAATGTATACTACCATACAATGGGACACAATGGCATAAGCTACGGCAAATTTATGTTGATCATTTATTGCCACCTGCACATAACATGAGTTTCCAACCCATTAATCAACTTGACATCCAAATAATGCTAAACAACCTTGACAATGAGATAGCTAAAGAAGATGGCATGAAGCCTTTGGGAATAGGATTAAGGCCTCATTTGCGCCATGCCTCATTCAAATTCATATTTAACATCTGCTTTGGGAAACGAGTGGATGCAATTGCTGGTGGTGTAGGCTCTCACAAAGACCCCCTTGTGATGCAACTTGAAGCATTATTCATTGAAGTTATTAGACTTGGCCCCTCATTTATTATAAGTGATTTTGTGCCAACATCATTCTCTTTCCATTCACCCATTGATATACAACGAGCTGCAATATCTGGAACAATTGAAAAGGTACAATACATTTATCATGTTTATTTACCATCTTGTGTTTTTGACACTTAAAAATACAAGTTTATGCATGATGTATAACTTTAAAATATATCTAATTTGTGTTAATGTTTTGTGGGGATTTTATCTTTCAAGTGATTTTTTGATAACAGAATTAGCTGATGTATATCCAAAATACAATGTGTTGAGTGAGATGTAGATTGTTCCATTGTGTAGAGTGAGATTGTGGAATTCTTCATATATATATATATATATATGCATGTATATAATTTATATATGGTGGGAACTATTAGGTCTTGCTTGATGTTATTCAAGAATACAAGCAACGAGCAAACATCAAAGTTCCTGGATCAGAACCTCTTGATTTACTAGATCACTTAGTTTGTCTTAAAGGGGATGAACAATTACATGACAAGGAAATTGTTTGGTTGTTGAGTGAATTGATATTGGCCAATACTGACCATGTTTCTACAATTTTGGAATGGACCCTTGCTCATCTTATGACAAACCCACAATTGCAAGAAAAACTACATCAAGAAATTGATCATGTATGCAGAAAACAAACCAATGTGAGTACTATTTTGTAATTTTTATTATATATATACATATACATACTATGGTATTATGTTCTATTTTTAATAAATAAATATTTACTACACATGAAATGATACATAAATGCAACAAAAAAAATTACACACACACACACACACACACATATATATATATATATATATATATATATCAACCAATGTATCATTACATTAAATTTAGAAAAAAATAAAAATAAAAACTTATCCATATTGTTATTAAGTGTAGATTTCAACTACTGATTTTGACAACATGCCTTATTTAGTTGCAATTGTAAAAGAAAGTATTAGAGTTTCATCTCCAATAATGTTGACAATTCCACATTCAACTACTAAAGAACTTAACATTGGTGGGTTTCGACTTCCTATAAATACTCAAATTGTTTGTCATCTTGGTGCTTTGGGTCAAGACTCAAACATTTATGAAAATCCATTGTATTTTGATCCAAACCGCTTTATTGGGATGGACTTAAATCTTAACAATACATTTGAAAAACAAAAGAACATTGTCCATTTGATGGCACAACAATTTTGTCCTAGTAGAGGGTTGGAAATTTTGCATGTATATATCTTTTTAGTAAAATTTTTGCAATTTTTTGAATTTTCACCTTTATATGTGGATATTATGCCTTTTAATACAAGTGATACAGTTGAATGGGGTGTAATCAATGTTTTAAGAAAGCCATTGGTGGCATGTTTAAAGCCTCATTTGTGATTTGATTAATATCTTGTGCTCCTTCTTTTGGGCATGAAATCAAGTATAATGATAATATGTTATTTAAAATGAATATAAAATTGGCTTTTGATATTTATAAAAATATGACTTTGTAAAACAATCAATTTTATTTGATCATTGTAGTTGTGATAAATTTTATAAATAAGAAACTGATGATGATACAATTTAAGAAAAATTTATGCTTATTTGAGATGTGTTTTATGGCCAAATGGTTATTAAAAATTTTATACCATGGTTTAATACTTCAAAATCACTATTATTGAATAAAGTTTTTAATTTTAAATATTTTTTGAGAAGATAATATGATATGAATATTTTGTTTAGAATACACAATTGAATGTTTAAAAAAAGTAATGTCTAGTATTATATTTTGTAAGCTGATAAAACAAACATCAGATGAACAACGACATGATTTAAGATTTATTTAATAATGCATCAGTGATTTCAACGAACACTTGATAATAATGTGTTTTGTAGTTGTCATAAGCTTTTAATGGATGTTCACTTAAAACTTCATACCTTTGTTGGTTAAAATATATTGAAAACCAGAGTTTCAAAGTAGAATGTACTCGTTTTTAATCAAGAGTATAATATTAGTATACGAATGGAACATTAAATCTTACTTATGTGCAGATTTTTTTATTTCACAAATCAAAATTACATTAATTATGCATTAGATATTAAAAATTTAAGAATATTCTATTGGAATATTATAAAACGTATCATTATGTGAAAAAAATGCCATATGGCTACAAATTGTTTTATTATTTAGTCATTTATTTAATTTATTTTACTTTGAACAACAATCATGTTTTTCTATGTTTTTATACTTTGCTTTTTCCATCAAAACCAAGGTTAATGATTCATAAGTATACTTTTTGGACGTGAAAAAATAAATAAATATTTATTATACACACACACACACACACATATATATATATATATATATATATGTGTGTGTGTGTTCATTTTTTAATACTATTTTTTCAATAAACAACACAAATTCATGAATTAATTTATAATTTTAATTGCTGTTGAATGAGAACGTACTGAAATGTATACTTGAATCGATCATACAATTTTATATTCCTTCATGTCTATCATGTATTATTCCATGAAAAGAACAAACTATACACACATATTGAACATATTGTAATTTTTTTTGTTTTGTTATACAAAGTATTTTTGGAAAAAAAATAATGCATATCAATTACACATTAAGTAATATCCACAACCCAAAATATCGAAAATATTAGCACTCGAAAGTGTACACGTATCGAGATATTTCAGGATTATTTACATAGTAATAATAATTTGTTTTTCTGGAATTAAACTCGACAAACTCCCTGAAGAAGGAGAAAGCAAGAGGAGGGAAAAGTTATCCGGAGGGAGGAGACGAAAAGCAAAAGTATGACCTAGGGTATGTAATACCGTCACCTCCACGAACTCCTTCCCCCATCACGGTCATGCCAACTAGTCACCCGCATCACCGTACGATCTTTCTGGATAAGGTCCCACGAACGGTTGGAGCCGATTGTCCGACCCAGACCCTTTATACCCGGCCACGCCCCACGCGTTGCGTAGGTACTTCCCTGGTCAGGGTCTCATGACCCAATCAGATTGCGCGCTGGTTCGCCTGGTGGGAATTGGTACTGACCAGGCGGCCAGGGTCTAGGGTTTTGAGGCAGGAGACCCTCCGCACCACACAAAGGCTGAGGGAGGACCCTCTCGCGAGTTGATCGGTCCCCGAAGCCTCCTCCTCACGAGGGTTTACAGCAGCCATCGTCCAGGGATGCTGTGAATTCTTCGCTCGCGACTTGTTTCTCTAGGGTGCGTCTCTCTCCTCCAGCATTTTTTGGTTTTATCTTCCTCGAATTTTGAGCTTGGGAGTGGTATTTGACTGGTATTTGGTTGATTTCGAGAAGCTGCAAGGAATTGGAAGTCGTGGTTGTTGCGTTTGTTGATCGTGTTTCTGAATTTTAGGTTGCATTGATCGTGAAGCTGGTGATGGTTATGTGGAGTCTCTCCAGCTCTACATGAACTTGTAGTGGGGTTTTGAGTCGGTTGAAGACTGTAGAGTTTGGTTCGAGTGTTCATGAAGTGTACTGAAGTGGGTAGGCATTCTGGGTTTTTGAGCTGTTGCTACGATCATTGGAGCATGGCGCCACTTGTAACAGTTTGGTCTTGAAGTCAAATCGTTAGCGGCTATTGAAATAATAGTTTAGGATCGGGGCATTCAGGTTATGCCCTCGACAAATATTCCTTTGTACCGAGACATTTGGAAATTCATCACTCCTTCCAATCGTGCATTTGGCGAATGTGGTTTCCCATTAGAATTTTGGAATGGATAACAAGCTTCTATCGCTGCCGCTTCTGAGTTTGTTTTAGGTAGAATTGAGCATTTTTACGTCTCACCATCAGTATGAACCAAGGACTCTACTCTTTGCAGAGCAATGGATCCCGAATTTTTTGGGGACACGAAGTTGGTCGTCTCAGTCAACAGAGTTCGGGGAGTAGTTTTCTGAATATCTCATCCATCGATTCCAATTTCTGCAGTTTGCTGCCTCCAGAGCCTGGCATACAAAACTTGCAGTCATTGATTTTTACGTTAATCAATTATTTAACTTGGAAGGTTAGAGGAAGTGGGATAAACTCAACGTTCTTTTTTCACGCCACTCTATACCTCTGAATTAAAAAACCCACCTTGACTGGGAATGTCGAGAAAACATAAAAACCTTTAGGCCTATGTACCCACGAGTATGCATCGCGTTCCCTGCTTCTCGTAGAAACCCTGTACTTCTTCATTGCGTGTTGAGGGCGCTGCGACATTCCTTTAACCAATTAACGTGACCAAAATTAGCTGCTTTTATAACAATGATGTATGAATTTGAAACATGGAGGTGCCTCTTTCTTGGTTAGCAAGTCTGAAAAATTGCAGTTGTGTCGGATATGGCTTGGCAGGTTTCTTAGCAGTAGACTTGTGTGCGTGGTTGATATAGGTTAATGCCTAGTGAAGGTTTTGAGTATTTGGGTTTGAGCACTTTCTGTCATGAAGAACTGTCTATCCCTTTGAAATAACCCACTTGTATTTCCATCTGCAGGAGTTACAAATAGTACTTCGTTGCAAGTGTGGAGTTTGATAGCTGGCGTGCTGCTCATGTAGCTTAATCTTGTTTGTGGGCACTGGCGTTTGAGCCATCAAAGAAAATCATCGCAGAAGGTATGTGCGGCCCTTTATCGACAGCAGGCAAAATCGAGATACCTTTACTGAAGACTTCGACAATTTAACATGAATGCTTTGGAATTTTTTGGTTTTTATTGCATGAATAGAAGGGAGTGACTTTCAAAGCCACATTCCTGAATCAAAGGCCCTCAGATTTTGTTTAACCTGGAACTGTCAACTTCTAATCCTCCAGCTATTTTCTCTGCCTTCGATTTTACGGATGTGGTCTGTTGGGCTTGAAAAGTACTATTTCCGAGATAATTACATTTGATTATATCTTTATTCCTCAGGATTAATTGAAAGTGACTTGCTGTAGTGCTTCTAGGCTGAAAGATTACTAGATGTCAGCTTCTTGCCAGTCAATTTCATACTAAGCATTGCGCCTATCAGTAACGTACAGACCAAACTGAGTATCCCTTGAAGTCAAGTTTATTGCAAGGTTAAAACAATGTAGAATTTGCACTCTTACGACTAGGGAGATTCCGTAGTTGACCAAGAGAAAAGCTTATTCTGTATAGTACACAATATGTGATTCTACGAGACGTGTCAAAGTGCACTTATTAACAATTTTCTGAAGCTCTTGAAGGATGTGTGGTATACTTCAGGCCTCCAAAAATGGCGGGAAAGTCCACTAAAGGCAAAAGCAAAGGAAAAGGAAAATCTGAATCAAGTTCCACTGATTCATCAATGGCTTCCAAAGAAGTCCAGCCCCTTGCTAGTGCGACAGGACTGCCTGAATTGGTTCTGAAGAAGGCCCCATCAGTACCTGCTTCAGTAAAACAACTACCAGCAGAAGCACCGAAACAAGATGTTGCTGAAGCCTTGGCGGAGTCATCCGGAATAGAAACTTCTGCAGCTGCCTCTGAGAAAACAGAGGGAATTGATGAAAGTGTAGAAGCTGAGAAGAAGGAGAAAACTGAATCAGCAGAAACACGTGATGGCAATGGTGCTGGAGACGTCGACGGGGATGGTAAAGCTACTTAATCTAGTGATTTTGATGTTCAGAAGGATACATCACTGCTGCAGTTAAAATGAAATATATGGTCAGGAGTGGAGAGAGAATTTGTGTTTGCAGCCTATATTGTCGACCACCACATTCTGTTTTTCTACTCACTCTAAATTGTTACTAATTGAAATGTAATTATCCAAATAGTAAGAATCATTTTCTCCCTCTTTATTTTTTTTCTTTTTAGGTTATTTTATTTTTCTGCATGACCTACTTCATCGGCTTGCTGTGCATTCGTATACATCATATGATTCAGGGCAGTTGGTTTGACATTCTGAGAGGCTTATTGTTTTGGTTTCTCAGCAGAGCTGTTGCTCTATCCCATCACCGTCAAAGGACCAAGTGGGGAGAATCTTGAATTGCAGGTACCTACAAATTACTGCATGTTTTATTTACTTATTTATTTATTTTGCGCGGAGGACGTAGGTCTCTTGCCGGAAAGTGGATTTGATGGGACTAACTAAATAGAGTAGATTGCTTTCTTTCCAGGAATATGTTCGAGTCCTTGTGACTAGTTCTATTTGGGCTTTTACTTACCTTCAGTAAGGCTGTGTCTTAATGAAGTCTGTCGGGGTATGCGACAGGTCAACCCAGGCGACTCAGTTATGGATTTACGCCAGTTCCTTCTAGATGCGCCGGAGACGTGCTTTTATACATGTTATGATCTTATCTTAAATGTTGCTGATGGTGCTCGATATCACCTGGCTGAGTACCTTGAAATCGGCGAGGTTGCTGATATCAGTTCCGGAGGTTGTTCGCTGGAGATGGTTAATGGTAATCCTTTTGCGTTCTTCTGAAGAACTGTAACATGCCTTCATTGATCAGTTTGAGAAGGCTATTTGTATCTCCATGTTACACGTTGTCTTATTGCGTCTTAAAAGCATTCCTGTTGGGAGTTACTCCGTTCATGCACCTCACATTTTACTTAATTAATTAGGAAGTTCACATGCTGAATTCAATGTTGTAATCGTATTGTATATGTGCAGCCTTGTACGATGATCGAATGGTACGGTCTCATGTTCGACGCACAAGAGATTTGATCTCCACAGCTAATATACATTCTTCCCTATCGACGGCACTTGCAATGGAATACGAGGCGAAGCAGGCTGGTTGGTTCTGTCTCTTGATCCTTTGCATCAGGTTGTCATGTTCCTATGCCTTACCGTTAACGAGTCTTCTTTACAGAGAACTTATGGTTTTCGTTCTTGTCGCAGGTGAGGATAAGGATGCTAAGGATAAATCTGCTTCCAAGGACAAGGCTGCTGGTACGTCACAAAACCTAGAGTTTAGAATTCATGTGAATTCTACTCTCTGGGGAGATTCACAACGTTTCTATTTTGTTTTTTGTATTTTTGTTTTTTCTGATTCCTCGTACGTAACAGAAACCTCATTCGTTAGGTTTCTTTGCGTTGATAGCGTACTATACGCTTCTGCGAGTTTTATGCCGGTTTACTCGTCTCTCATCTTTCTAGGATGTTATTGCTGTATGTTCTCTAATGTTTCAGCAACTTGAAAACAGAACCCGTGAAGATGGAGCTAGCTGAGTTGGAAGGAGGTCTTGGGTTTATGGAGGACTCTTGTGGTCAGTTAAACTTACTAATTAGTCTCCCTGACCCTCAAGAGAATCCTTGCGTGCAGACAATTGCCTTCTCGTCATTCAATCCTGTCCCAGGATACCGAAGGTATTTGTTCAGAGATTTGTTTCTTCTGCACATAGGATGAAATATATGTGGATTTAATCAATGTGTATGCAGCAATTTTACCTGTAATTTTTCTCTCTTGTATATCATGTTTGCAATTTGTGACATTGTGTGGACAGGCTGCTCGGCGACCTTATTTACCTAGATGTGGTAACAGCTGAAGGCAAAAGTTATTGCATCACTGCGCATACCCGAGGCTTTTATGTAAACTCAAGCAAGGGGAACATTCTTAACGCGGAGAAAGCTGCTTCAGCTTTTGAATCCACCACACTTGTAGGTCTGCTTCGACAATTGAGCAAAAAGTTTGTTGCAGGTACAGCCCATGTGCTTCTATCGCTTCATTCACGACTTTTACGTATGCCTGAGTACCAAGATATTTTATTTTATTTTTAAAATGATTTTCTTATTTTTTGTACCCGCTTAACTGAATGCTTGCATTTCATGTGAAGTTTCTGACACACGTAGTAATGTATAGGCTTTGCGGCGATATTGGACAAGAAGTCATCCGGCCATCCCTTTGAGAATGTCCCGGTGCTTTTGCCACCTAATGCTTGGCTTGGCCCACACCCCATTCCTCGTAAGTTGTTGGTAACGTTTTGGACAGTAAGATTTTGATCTCGGTTCTTTCTACGAGTCAGACGTGGTTTAGAATTGAGAGTTTTTTTTGGTTTGATTTAATGTAAGATTTGCTCCTTGAAATTTTGAAATTTTCACTTCAAAATGTTCAGCAGTTAGTCTTAGTGAGATTTTAGGTGATGCAATCTGACTCAATTCTGAGCACAACCCATTGATTCCTCAAAGTTCTTAACGTCACGTCTTAACAAGTTCTATACTTTGTGGATTTGTTTGCTTACATGTTTCATGCCCGAGTGGATGTAGACTGATTTGATTATGTTTTCATGAGATGCTGCAGCACACAAAAGAGATATTGCACGGGCAGAGGATTCTCTGATGGTGCCGTATGGTACTGAGGTGGTAGGCATGCAGAGGGACTGGAATGAAGAGCTTCAGTCCTGTAGAGAATTTTCGCGTGATAATTTGCAAGACAGGTAGGTGTCTGAAGTTGCAGCAGCCCTTTTGATATCTGTTGTTATTTGTGCTCTGTGGACGTGAGTTTCTTCGTATTACAGTTGTTATGACGTGATTTTGTGGTCTTCCAGCTCGTTTATTTTAAGAATTGTATGTCAGGTCGTCATTTTTTTTTTATCATCGGGAATCGATAGCTAATTTGTTTCCTTTCGTGACTTCTTTTTATAAAAGATTTAGAAGTTGACTGTGTTTAGTTTCGCAGAATAATGAGAGACAGAGCACTTTACAAGGTGAATTGCGATTTTGTGGAAGCTGCGACTAAGGGAGCTAAAGCTGTAATTAATCGGTGTATTCCACCTATCAACCCCACGGATCCTGATCGCTTTCATATGTGAGTATGCACATATTATAATCTATATTTTATCGTTATGGTTTCGTGGATATATTTGCAGGTTTTTAAGTTCAAGCAATTAAGTCTATGATGGACCTCGTTTTGTAGGTCTTAGACATAAGTGGATGATTAATGCAGTTCTCTAAGTCATTTATGTGGATGATCACCTTCGTTGTGAGGCTCTTTGTGATAATATCTAAGTTGTGAGGAAATATTTTTACTTGCAGGTATGTGCACAACAACATTTTTTTCAGCTTTGCTGTTGATGGAGACTTCACTCTTATGCAGCAAATGAGGGATCAAAATTCTCAGACAGGAGAGTCCGCCACAGAGGAATCAACTGTCTCAAATGGAGATGCTAAGTCGGATAATGCTGAATCTAATGAGAGTGATGCATCTTTAAGTCTGGATGCAAATTCTGGCGCTGCGGTTGTTGAAAGTGAGCAAGCAACATATGCATCTGCAAACAACGATCTTAAGGGAACTAAAGCCTACAACACCGCTGATGTTTCTGGCCTTTATACCCTTGCAATGGCCATCATTGACTATAGAGGTCATAGAGTGGTTGCGCAGGTGAGATTTTTATATCATCACATATTTCTGACACAGAAAAGATTACTTAGAATTTGAGGACGGATAAAATTCTTAACAATTGTCATAGTTCTCTCAGTGGGTAAGAAATGGAAGTCATTGCATTGGAATGGCATATTCATCTGGTTTCATCCGTCTCGTTCCAAACATCTAAGAACATGGTCTTTGTGGGATGCAGAGTATCATTCCTGGTATTCTGCAAGGTGACAAGACGGAATCATTGCTATACGGATCCGTCGACAATGGAAAGAAGATTGCCTGGAACGAAAAATTCCACGCCAAGGTCAGCATCTAAACTACCTGAAGACGCAGTACTATCCTGAAACCTGTTCCTGGTTTTTGTTGATGCAATGCCAAGTTTGAGGGTGACCTTGACGAGTATATAAATGCTTCTGTTTGTCAGGCACTTCAAGCAGGAAAGTTGCTGCATATTAAAGAACACACAGTGCTGGACGGAGCTGGGAAGGAGGTGACTTTATGTGCTCCTGTGGAATGCAAGGGTATTGTTGGTAGTGATGACCGGTACGTGGTGGTTCTCCCTTACGCAAGCAATATTGTTATGAGGGATGCAAGACTAGTTAATTGTTACTAGAGTCAATACGCATTGATTTAGCTAGGAAATGCACGTTCTCCTAAACGACCAAAGAATGAATGTTGCAGACACTACCTTCTCGATTTGATGAGAACAACCCCAAGAGACATAAACTACACGGGGCCTGGATGTCGACTTTGTGTCCTCAGACCAGAGCTAGTGGCTATGTTTTGCCAAGTAAGCGCATCCACATATATTATCTTTAGTGTCCATGCCAGTTTCTGTGCATTCTATATCTGATTCGTGCATTAATGAAAGGTTGCATTGCATTCCTACTGTGATTGTGTAGGCCTCTTGACTCACAGCTTGTTATCGTCTTGCGTCTCATCATTGCAGGTTGAGGCTCAAGAGAGGGCAGCTCAAAGGAAAGCTGATGATGATCAGTCTGATGAAAAGGCTTTGGTTCAGGAAGAGCTTTCAAAGATAATGCTCAATCCTAATGTCTTCACTGATTTTAAAGTAGCTGGAAGCCAAGAGGTTAGAATTCAAGCACATGTGTATATTTATAATGCTTGGTATCCTCGTTTGTAATTTTTCAACAGTACATGCTCCTCCGAGGTGTGTGTGTGTGTGTGTGTGTGTGTGTGTGTGTTTGTGTCTGTAATGGAGTTGATCGACTAATGATGTTTTTGTCTATTTGAATAGGAAATCGAAGCAGATGAAGAGCTTGTGCGAAAAGCAGGCAATTATCTGAAGGATACAGTACTACCTAGGTTGGTTGCGGACTTGAGCAGCCTGGAGGTGTCTCCTATGGATGGTCCTACTCTGACTGATGCACTTCATGCCCACGGCATTAGTATCCGATACCTTGGTCAAGTAAGAGTAGTCTTTCAGTAATTGTAACGCACATTCTCTTTGGCAAAGGGCTGTAATCACTCTTAGCAACTGCTTTTTTTTCTAATCTGCATATTATCGTGTTGAATTAGACACCTGTAAGGCTGCACTCTAAGCTTGTTTTTTGATAATGAAAACGACCATTGCGGCGAAGTCCATGAAGTTGTTTCAACGACTTTAGCGGTGGAAACGATGAAGTTTAAGAGACTGATGAAGTTGCTGGGTTGTGAGCAGGTAGCAAAGAAGGCAGAGCATTTGCCACATATTTGGGATCTAGCTGTTGTAGAGATGGTTGTTCGGGCTGCCAAACATGTCCTCAAGGTTCGTCTACTATATTTATTACCATATTGAGTAACGTTGAAAACATTTTCATGTTGCATTAGTTTTGTGTGTGAGAGATCATGATAATTTGCTAGGGCTTACTTGACCTCTTTCTATCTAAACTTGCGAGCGCTTTGAACTTCCATCCACGCCAGGGCGTATTACGAGAAACCCTTGATCAAGATGTCGGGGGAGCCATTGCCCACTTCTTCAACTGTATTGTTGGATCGGAATCGGCTAATCCAGTTTCGCAAGAAAAATCTGGATCAAGCGGGAAATCTTTAGTCAAGTCCGCTTCTGTAAGTGATAACCATTCTCTTAATAGCTGATGCATTTACACGTGAAAATCGTATCTTGTTTTTGGTCTATAAATGGCGGTACGATGCTTTTCAAGGAACAAAGATGTTAGCTTACATAAGTGCGGCGGTGGTTGCCTTCAGCGTAGATTTTTGGATGCCAGGGTTCCGGTTTTCAGGTGTTTTATGAATGACACTGCATGATTACCTTGCAGGGAAAGTCTTCATCAAAAGAGTCGGCGCAACCTGAGACCAAACCATCGTACCTGTGTATAACTCCGAATCTTGTCTGGTCTGACATTGAGGAGTGTGTGAAGTTCAAATACCAGGTCTTCACTCTTTCGTACTTTCACATTGTTCATTGATTTATTAGTTTCAACGGTATACAAATAGATGCTTAATTAGTGGTGATTGCATCAGCGTGTTTCATGTGTAGGTTTCTTGATTGGGCTTATCTTGTAATGTGAAGAAGGGTTAGCTTGTCGTTTCTTATAATCTGAATCAGAATTTTGTGTCATCCTGACAAGAGAGTAAGAGTACAATGGAGCAAGCTTTGAAATTTTTGTATCTAATACGATTTTAAACTTGTGATTTATGCAGTTTGATTTGCCTAGCGACGCAAAATCAAGAACTCGCAAGATATCCACCTTCCGAAATCTTTGTCAGAAGGTAAGTGGTTTTCACAGTTCGGGACTTATAAAAATAAGCTTTTATTGATTTATGAATTTGAGTTGCTGTGAGATGTCGATTCTGATATGTGTATGCAACCAGGTGGGCGTTATGCTGTCAGCAAGGAAGTACGATTTCGAAGCACATGCACCTTTCAAAACATCTGACATACTCGATCTGCAGTCAGTAGTCAAGCACTTATCTCCCGTATGTGTGGACGCCCGTGACCTTCTGGAAAGTGGGAAGCAACGTTTGGCACAAGTGAGTTTTAATTGCTCTTGATGAGTCTATCTTGTATTTTCGTGGGATTTCTATCTGTAAATGTGATGCATCTACATGAACATTTACATTTACATTTAGATATGCACTTTCCTGCTCCTAAATCGTGGTAGCAGAAATTCCTGTTCTCGTAGCTTCATTTCGCAATTAACGCCTTCAGCTGTACAGATCTTTTTCTATTGACCTGATTCCGATCGAAATGATGTAGGGCAAGCTGAATGAAGCATATGAAGCTTTTTCCGAAGCGTTCACGATCTTGCAACAGGTCAGACCCTTCGTACTTGTGATGTAGAAGGTGGATTAGATCAATCATATTGTGGTTTAACGCATCAAATAGCATACATCGTATGCCATCGAAAATATGCCCACACATATTTGTAATTGACTCATTGAAATTTGAAATATGGTATTAGGTTTGTGGACCGATGCATAGGGAAGTCGCGAACTGTTGCCGGTACGTACATTCGTCTTATCATATATATATATATATATATATATATATACACACTCTTTAATCCTTTTTCTTTCCGATTTTCTTCGTTCTTTTCTTTTTTCCGGGTTGGTATTGTTTTTTCCTGTTTGGGTCCTTTTTCAATGGATGCTGGATTAAGACTTGGAGTAGTTCTTTTTTAAAATCATTGTGCCAATTTGAGTTTCTAGAGGTAAAGGCTTTGCTTTTCTAATGTCATCCTTCATCTGTTTCTACTCTAGATATTTAGCTATGGTCCTCTACCATGCCGGGGATATGGCCGGGGCAATAATGCAGCAGCATAAGGAACTAATTATTAATGAGCGATGTTTGGGTGGCGATCATCCAGACACTGCGCACAGGTACGCTTCATACCTGAACACATAATGTCATGTGAACGTGCCCTTTGTTGTGCAAGGGTGAAATTTTGCCAAGTTAAGATATTCTAATGTTCGATAAAGCATGACCAAGTTGGCGGCTTCTTTCGAAGTCAATGAAGTAGAGATGCTTTTGTTTCTACTTTGTAATTCGTCTTCTGCTTGTGTGTACTACTTACCTTCAAGGCAAGATTTCTAAGTATTATCGTGTGCTATGGTGCGGAACAGTTACGGGAACATGGCTTTATTTTATCACGGATTGAACCAGACCGAGCTTGCACTACGGCACATGGCACGTACATTGTTGCTGTTGAATGTTTCATGTGGGTCGGACCACCCAGATGTTGCAGCCACCTTCATCAACATTGCTATGATGTACCAGGATATAGGTAAAATGGACGTTGCACTCCGGTACTTGCAAGAGGCTCTTAAAAGAAACAAAAGCCTCCTTGGTGAAGAGCACATTCAAACTGCCGTTTGCTACCATGCACTGGCCATCGCATTCAATTGCATGGGAGCGTACAAGCTTTCCCTGCAGGTGAGTCTTTTGGGACTTGGTCTTGCCCAATTTTGGTGATGGTTTTGATGCTCAAGATGGTTAAGCTGCGGAGAATTTGATACACTTTTTGACTCTTATGTAGGTTTTGCTTCAGATTTTGTAAGTGTCAGAGCAGACTCAACAACTAGTTGTTTTTGTTCCACAGCATGAGCGTAGCACATACAATATTCTGGTGAAGCAACTCGGAGAGGAGGATTCAAGAACCAAAGATTCTGCCAATTGGATGAAGACTTTCCAGATCCGCGACATCCAGGTGCCGTGTTATACAAATACTTGTTATTGTCGTTCATTTTTTTAGTTTCTCACATTTGTCATGAATGGTCTTCACTATGGATGCTTCACTTTATTGATATTCAGAAACTGTTGAATACAACATGGTGAAGACGTTAGTTAGACATGATTTGGTGAACAATTTTGGTTGGGTGAATTGGAAGCATCATATTCGTCTCCGATGCATTGAGAGGCTCATTATGATAGCGGAATGGTTTAAGAATACTAATTATTACTTAACTGTTCTTTAAATTGCAGGCACATGCTCAAAAACAAAAAGGGAAAGAAGCTATCAGTGCCGCTGCCGCACAGAAGGCTGCTGCTGATGCTCTTAAGGTCCTTACCCTGGAACATCTGCTTAGTACCTGGATTTTGGAGCTTAGATGACCTATTTGTGCATTTGGTTTATTAGTAGAGGATCCCTGAGTGTTCTTCCCTTTAGGACCGGTTCTGCAAGTGGACATGTGGCGCTTATCTTCTTCACTTGTCAATGTGACAGGCAAGACCAGATTTGGTGCAAGCATTCCAACAAGCGGCAGCCAGCAGCACTGCCAACCGAGGCTCCATGGGAAGTTCACCTCCGAATCTAGCGAGGGCAAGAGGTGCCCCGGATGAAAGAGCTGCACGAGCCGTCAATGAAGTGAGGAAGAAGGCTGCTGCAAGGGGCCTGAATGTCCGTCCACAGGCAACAGCGCCCAACCAGAGCATCCCTCCTCTTGGGGACTTGTTGAGTCTCATCAATAGTGGGGTGGCAGGAAAAGCTCCTCTTGCAACAAGCAGCACTCCTAGCTCAAGTACTTCGAAAGGAACAACCAAGGCTGCTCAAGCTGTACGACCCGAGAGTAGCGGCAGGAAGGCAACTTCAACTGCAGCCGCGGCTGCACCCGTGCGTCCTGGTCCAGTTTCAGCTGTCGGAAATGGCCCTGTGCAGGCAACATTATCCGCTGCCGACTTGCAAGCCCCTTCACCAGTAGGATTAGGAAGTGGATTGAGTCTTGATGCAAAGAAGAAGAAATCCAAGTCAAAGAACGCAGCTTAGGAATCTTGTTAGTGAAATTCTCTTCACAAGCTCAGTTTTGCAGTTATATATGGAGTCCATTCTTGGATCAGTTGATTTGCATACAATGTGTTGCTAGGTCACAACATGTTGATTCATTTCCGCTAGGCGCCAGACTTCGGCCGATGTGGAGTGCTGCCGATGTTACGCCTGCCCATATTCTGGCGAGGCTTGAAGCAGGCGTGTGGTTTTTGCACATCATTCACTGGGTTCTTTCAAAATAGCACAAGAGCCTACGAGCTGGGATACCATATTTTTCCCAGGTCGTAAAACCCATGCTCAGTCTTGTTGATTGAATCCTCGGAATTCTCAGCGCACGTTTCTGCACTATGGTGTCCTTTATGTTGTCCAATTCTTGTTGGTTATGTTCCCTCTTGTTTCCACTTGATGTTTGTCTCTTTTTAACGTTTGTGGAGAGACTTCATGGCCTCGTAGGCAATGGGAAAAGAAGTGATAAGTCTCTTGGTAGGATTATTAGTCCTGTTTGTAAGAAAAGTGGGTATATTCTAAATGATAAGAAATCAATTTCCAGGGGCTGTGCTTAAAAGAGCTTGCAAATAGGAGGAAAACGAGACTTTATCTGTTGTTTCATTTGCCTTGTGAATCGAAGTACAGATTACTCGCAGTTTGTGTGCTTTCAAATTGCAGAGCAACAAGTTTGTGTTCATTTGGCTCACCCTCTTGTGATTTGATGTAATACTTTTGCAGATACAGTAACATGTACATTTACAAATTGTCGAAAAAAACTAGTATTACTTCGACACAAACTAGGATTACTTGGTTTTTACAATATTATGTACTACTTCACTATTGAATTTGATAATTAATAGGGTGAAATCATGTATCTGTATATATGTATATATATATATATATATAAATATTTATGTGAAATATGATTCTTGATCCAATTTATTGATCATAAATTATTCTAGAGAACTTAATAATTAAGCTTCTTTGGTTTGATTTGTTTTTATGTGGCCATTTGGAATTATTTACTTATTTGATTTTTCATATACATAGACAATTCAAATGTAAAATAATAAGCCTATTCAAGTTTATTATGCAAATTTTTGTATGTAGTTTACAAAAAATGATTAGTAAACTTTATAATTTAAGCACAAAAACTTGTATATATATCTTTTAGATATTACCAAGGTTGTCATGAAGTAGTTGTATAATGAACATTTACATTTTTTTTCAAATACTTTAAATTTGAATACAAAATATTAGTTTTAGATGTTGATGATTTTTCTATTTACTTTTATTTTTAGCCCACACTAAAATTATTTTAACAATTGTAATTTACATGTGCTTCTATTGGTTTCAAATACCATTCAAATTAAATTACTTATATCCCTAAACATAAATATAAACAATATGGTTAATAGGTAGCTATAAAAACAAGGCCAAGGTCTACAATGCTCCATATACCACTTTAGAAATAGAAGACTTTTAATTTAAAAAAAAAAAAAAAAAAAAAAAAAAATCCACCAATATTATCATGTAGAATCTATGTGCCATCTTTCATTATAACCTACTCCATGATAAATTTATTATTATAACTCGTGTTAAGGATTCTCAAAAGTAAATTTTTATATACATGAATTAGCATGTTACAAATTATGAAAATTAATTCCAAACCACAAGATTACACTAAGCTTCTAATAATATAATTTAGTAATTAATTATTGACAATAGCCTTAGCATTTTTAAGACCAATTACATCAAATGTAATCATCTTGCAAAACTAATAAAATAGTTACACAATGTATACATAATAAATTTGCACAATGGAAAATAATAATAGAAGAGAACTTCTTTAAAGAATAATGTAAACATGCATACACTAATATGCACCTTATTTGAAGGGATAATCAATGGTTATGGAAAAAATTACTACAAAATTTTTTTAAACTAGTGTTTGCAAAAACTACCTTTGTAGAAATTGCATTAGTGTCTACCTCCTGCTATATATTGTTAATAGCAAAAATGATGGCTTAGTGCTTGTAACCACAAAATTTTGAATCATATACAAATACTTTTTAAAATTACATATCTATATATATATATATATATATACACACACACACATACATTATTACAACTTTTGATATAAGTTATAAACAACATAAATAAATTCAAGACAAAATCTATAATTATTAAATTTCTTTTTTCAAAATGTAAAAAAAAGTATGAGTTTTAGAATTTAATAACAACATATTTTTATTGACAAAAAATTATAATTTCTTAGAATAGAAGATTGATTTCAGTAGTTGGCAAGAATTTGAAAATTAAAAATTTGTAGTCATTAGGAATTTCAATAGCAGCAAGAAATATGCAACTAAAATATGTTCTTATGTGATGTTAGTTAAGAAACATTATATATATATATATATATATATACATACATATATCCCTTATCAAACAATTTCAGATATTAAATATCTTGATTTCTAATTTTTTAACAATAAGTTTCACTTTGAGTACTAATAAATACAACATTAATAAACTTTATATCAATACATTAAGAATAAAATGAGTTGCTGCCATCCTCATACGACCAAAGACAGATCTTCTTTTGAGGCAAGACAAATTATGGATCGACTAGGTTTGAAGAGGATGATCATGAATCACTAAAAGAATTAAACACCCTGATTTGGAACATTGTTTTGAATTAACATTGCACTCCCACCCAGTTACACATAAACTTCATTCTGTATCACAGTTGCTTCATTTTTTGGAGTTGAACATGTGCCTACATGGGTTGTTCTGCAAAACCTGTTGGATTTCTAGGTACACAAGAGTACATTTGCAACTGAAATTGTTTCTTGGAGTGGATGTTCTTTCAAGGTATTGTTGATGATTTAGGGTTCCCATGTGGTGATTGTGTGACAAGACATTGGTGATGAGGTGGAATTGATTGGTTGTTAACATGTAAAGATGATGTGACAACACTAAAAAATGGATAAATAGAGGACGTGTTCAAAAATTTCATATGCTCATGTTGAAAAAAAGTTTGTCAATTTTGTGTTAAATTTTTGAAAGTTATGGTACTATGTATTTTTTATTTTTTAAATAGATATAATATATATTCTAAATATATATTCTAAATATATATTCTAAATATAGAAATAAATAATAAAAGAATTGGTTAGAGATTGCAAGATAATCCAGTATCAACTTAGATATTAGGATAAGTCATTTAGAACTTGACTTGTAGATTTGCAATGCCCTACAAAGCTTTATTTGATTAAGGATGCCTAATGGAAGTATAAGTGGCTTCTAAAGAGGCATCATAGAGGATTTAAAATGAATTTTTAAAGAGAAATTTAACAAGTTTGTAGATTTGTTTTAGGCCATAGTAGCAAAGAGAAAAAATTATTTCTAAGATTAGAATTGGATGAATAGAAATTTTAACTTAGATACATTATAAAAGACAAATCAACATAGTAATTAAATAAAAAATACCAAGAATTGACAAAATTTATTAAATTTGATATATATATATATATATATATATATATACATACAACCATATATATATTTAATGTAAAACAATTGCTCTTAATTAAAAAGATTGTTTGTCTATATGGTTGTGATGGAACATACAAAGAAGCATAAAGTTATAGAATAAGATATTATTAAAAAATGAAAACAACATAATTTTAATTATATGTCTATTTTTAAAATAATTTACATACATAATATGTAAAAGAGAGCTTGACTTAAAAAAAATTATTTCTAAAAAACTATTATATTGTAAAAAATATAAAATTTTTAAAATTTATCAAAAAAACTCATCTTAAATTAGTAAGAATTACCATCAACACCACAATCTATCCAATACAATCTACATTAACAACAATTAAATAAATAATAATTGTTGCATAAAAATCAATATTATTTATATTGTTTGTACTTAAGACCTTGACAACATTTTATAATGATATTCAAATATTAGGGCAATTATTAGAGCAATTAAGCACTAAATTATTAGATAAAAAAATAATAATTTATTAGTTTCAAGTAGAAAAATTAAATTAAATTTGAAAATCAAATAGTCTTCTAATTAATTATTTTATTAAAAACGAAAAAATATGGTTTAGTAACTATTGATGATTTTATAATAGAAGAAGATGCTATTGTGGTAAAAAGTATCTTTTAAAATATATTTAAAAGTACATTAAAATCAAAAAATATATATTCTTATATTGCTTAAATTCTTATTTGGCTTTGTAAAATTTTAGCAAATAGGTAGTTATTTTGCACTATGTTATACCAAAAGATAAAGTGATTGTTAGAACATGCAACAAAAATAATTAACTTATATACAGGTTAAAAATTTAACTTTAATTTAGGTTTAAAATTTTATTATAGTACAGAGCAAAAAAAGAATCTATACTTATATATGGTGCTTATATGCCACTTAGCTACTTAAATCTTGGAGCTATAGATGTTTAAATGTATTAATTAAATTAAAATATATTACTAAAATCTAAAATTAAGAAAAATATGATGGTATATTTATTTTTTCTTAATTTTTTTAATAAAAGATCTTACAATTAAAATGGTACTAATATTATAAAAAATAAGATATATTATATTTTATAAATAAATAGATAAGTAGTGAAAATATAGTTGTCTAAGAAATAACATGTGTAGCAACAAGAGTGTCACATACTATTATTTTTTTTGTTCAAATGCTGGAAGTGCCAACTCTTGATTCAACTATTATATTTAAAATGTTAGCTACCATATGTAAAAATAAAAGCAAAAAACTTACTAAGTAATAAGTATTTTTATAAACTAAAAATAGCAATTTAAAAGATTCAATATTTAAAAATAATAGCTCCTATGTAACTATTAGAAAGATTTAAACTTTATTTAAAGACAAACCATTGGCAATACTTTTGTGATATTCAAAATAATGAAAGTAGAAAATACCCAAGTTTTAATTTAAATTGTGAATATAGAATAAAAAAAGTCAATTCAATCTATTAATTACAATCTTATCTAAAATAAATTGTTGAGTCTCAAAAAGCCCCAAGAATTATAAACTAATTATAAATAGTCAAACTTTAATATAATTATATTATGAATATAATTTCAAATTAAACTAAAAAAATTTGTTATACCAATTCAATCATAAGATGATAATTCTATTTTATAGGTTCTATTTTTTATTTTTGAAATATTAATATCAATATATAATTAGAAAAAAAATCAACAATAAACATTAATCCATCTTAATTACATAATTCAAACAAAAGTGCTATTTACTTATAGCTTTAGTACTAATCTAATTATAATATTTTTGATAAGATTAACTTATCATTTGTAATATAGGGATTATTTCTCTACAATTATAACTTGTTGGATGAAACATATGGCTTTCTTGACCATCATTAACTTCTACATGGATTACAATATATAAATTAGCATTTGATTTATATTATACAGTAAGATTTTTTAAATAATTGTCTATATACTAAATTAGAATAGATGGTATCACTACACAACATTAACTTAAATAAAGAAAAAATTCCAAAGTGAGATTGTTCATCATAAGAAATCTTAATGTTTTATTATTGATATGCAAAAAACAATTATTATAGATTAATTGTTAATTGGTAATAGATATATTAGTCAATTCTATTGAAATTATTTGATTACCATGCTCAATTCTATAATAACTAATATTTGATTAGATAAAATTTTAGTTGGATTAAAGATAGCAGTAAAGTTTTTTTTTTTTATTGATTTACTTGATTAATAAGAATTAATAAGTATTTTGTCATTCTAGCTAGGTTGTAAAGATTGCTGATATTGCAGCATGTGTGAAAAAAAACATATCAAAGAAATAACCAATAAATTGGTGTAGAAACAAACAATGACTTTTTTAAATTATTCTATAAACAGTATTTTAATTAGTCTTGTTTATTATTATAATTTAATTAATCAGATTTACAATTGGTCTATTTTGCCATTGAATATTGTCTTAATCTACTAATCTAATCTAATTAAAAGTTGTGTGTGATTTAATGTAGTAATAAATAAACAAATAAAATATAGAATATACAAAAAGGTGGTCATTAGAATTTATTAATATTTTAACTTTAAATTTTTAAAAAATTTTTAAATTAGATATCATATATATTATTTATAGCAACTCTAGAAAATTTAATTAATCTCAATTTTATATTTAAAATTTTATTAATAAAAATTTTGAGTGATTAAAATTTTACTTTTAATTAAAAGAAATATATTTATAATTATAAATTGTCTTTTCAACCTTTTGTTTACTTGTATTATATTTAAAATAGATCAAATCTCAAATTATTTTAAAATATTTTAAAATAGAAATAAATCAAAGATTAAAAAACATTAAAAAGGTAAGAATAAAATAAAAGAATAAAGAAAAAGGCATTAGCCTTGAGTTATGTAAAGAAGGTGAATATTGTAGAGTTGAATTTTTGTTTTCACGCATTTATTACCTTCCCTTCGCACAAGCCAAGCCAAGTTGAATTGTTTCAAAGGTTTGACTTGACCTGGTCGAGATCGGCCACCGGGAAGGTGCGCCACACTGAAAATTCCTCGAAAACTCCGAAATCTGGGCGAAACACCCACAAAATTTCTCCTCGTCCCGGTCATGTGCGGCTCCAAATTCGTGGTGCCCTATACAGTTATCGCTACGGCGCCATTGGGTTTTAGTCAATTTTTATTGGGTGTACAAATTTTTCTTGGGTTCCATGGTTTTCAAATTCTCTTAAAGTGACAGTATTTCTGGAATGAGGACAAAAGAGATTGACCGAACAGTGCTTCATTGCAGCCACGTACCAAAAGCTCGAAATCGCGTGATTGGAACGTGCTCCCTATCATGCCGCGGAGGTGGTCTAATTTAGCAGTTTATTGCACTCAACGCCACGAGCTGAACACCGATCTGCCCCTGTGATCGAATTTATATTATTAGGGGTTGGGTATTTAAGTGCTTACATCTCATGTCCAGAAGTTCATGAACCGATTTCTCGGCGGCAGATATGGTTGATAAATCCGAAATAGAGACTGATGGCAACACATTTCATACCCACATTAGAATCGACATATACAGATGTTTCTTTTCAAAGAAACTGTCCGCGGGTGTGTGCACATCTGGTCCGGTGCCAATTGTGAGGGGAAAAGTGCTAGCATGCATGTGATTGCTGTCAAATCATCGAATAGAAGTGCCATTTAATATCGACTAGATGAGCTGTGATGCGAAGTCCTTCCGTGCAACGCAGAAAGAACATAATTGTTTGAGGCGGTGACGTCGGCTTACAGTGCTCATTGCAGTTAACATGCAAAACCACTTTAATCATACGCAGATAGTGGCTTCCGTGGAACAAATGAATAAATAGTTGATTGCAAGAAAATCGGCATGATCAAAAAAGGAGCTGACTAACTCCAGCCTCGTGCTCCCCTCGAGCCTACAGAATCAAAGGAATGCAACTGTGCCTACACTCTAAGAACTATTATGATGATTACTGAAATGCTATTTTCCAGTGTTTCTGAGCGTAAGCTGAATAAGGTCTTCAGTCTTCGACTTTAATATATGGTCTCCAAGCAGGAAATGGTCTTGGTGAAGGCGTTTCAAGAATGCAAGTCCCTCAGATGGTAACTGTTTTAGTTAAAATCTGCTCAGTACTTGTCTGACTTTCCTAATTCCAAGTCACCTTTCAATAACGAACTGACTTCCTCTTCCGATGCGTTGGGCTCTACAGTTTTAACAGAAGCAGCTTTAGCTGCTTGTGCCTTGGCAAGTTCCACGGCCCAGCTGTAAGCAATCATTCCTACTATTGCCATGAACATGCCCATTAAGTTCTTCCCGGTTAACACTGAATCAAAAAGCAGCCATCCCAAAAGTAGGACGCAAACAGTCTTCATGTGTCCCAGAACCTACAAAGAAGGAGAACTTGATATAAGTGTGTCGGCCATATGCACCACGTCCAAAAGCCAACTTCAATTTCAACTTGCATTGTAAGAAAGTACCTCAAAAGATGGCTATGGAAATGGTAAGGGGAATAATGGTGTAACGAAATATGTATATTGCACACGGTAGCTTAAATAGAAAACAAATATAGTCGGTAACACGAGTAAGTTAGTGCATTAGATAACCTGGAATGTGACTGCAGAGAATCTCCCGATACATAAATACTGGCTGATGTTGCAGAATACGGCAAGAACGCACGAGAGCAATATAAATAACTGCAGACTCAACAATACAGTTCAGCTCATAATCTTGTTTTCACAGTGTAGAGAGAACAGACCAATGTATGAAGCACGCAAATCAAGAACTTGAGTGCAGTATTCAGGACTTACCACAGCTCCAATGCTGTAGGAATAGTCCAAAATGTTGCGGCCATTGAGGAAATAGTCAACATAGGGACCAAGAATTATCAACGACGCAGCTTGAATAGGTGCGGTCTTGCTTAACAGTTCGAAAGAGCCACAACTGTGCTTCTTTTGCAGTGCACCAATATACTGCAGAATGTCGAAATTTTTGTCAGGAAAGTGAAACAACATAGTATCAAAATCTGCTCAGTAAGGAGGAAAACCAATCAACCGGCTCAGAGCTGACAATGTCATCGAAATGGTACACATGAAGTCAACCAGGGAGGGGATTCGGCAAACGATTTCAGAGTTTCTGTACTAGACATGATAAGCTATACTATGACACTCTCTAACTCTAAAAAAATCTAGTGAGGTAACTTACAATCTGTTGGAGTGAAGTAGAAATCACTGCAGTAACAGCTGCTAAAAATCCCTTCAGATTAACACTAACGTCTGTCACAGTGCAGACGCCAACCCCAATCATAACAATAAATATGGAGATCTTGACCTCCCTTGTGTAGTTCTTGTTGTGAATTACCCATTCTAGAACGCTCACAGTAGGTATCATACTCAATTTAGCGATCTGTTTCAAAGGAGCAAGAAATTTGGTGAACAAGCTGTTAGAGGTAGGGACTCACAGAGTTCTTCCTTTGTACATTTGAGGGAAAATCCGCCTCGGATGGGGGGTAAAAGCATGAAACATTTCATTATATTACCAGGATGAAGAGATTTACTATCATTCACAGAGTTGTGGATCAGATGCGTTTCTACAATACGAATGTTACTCCAACCTACAGATGACACAATTTACTGACATACATCTTATAAATTTCGAATGAGTTGCCTTGGATATATCCAAATACCTGGTAGAAGCCGACAGAATTTAGCATGAGACTCAGGTTCATAGAAACAATAGATGTGTTGGACACCAAGGAGAACAGAAACAAATCCTTGAATGGCACATGCTTTGAGACAGAGTAGCCCATTGCAGAAGACACGTAACCCACTCCTGCCGTCACGGCGAAGTGGAACGCCGTCAACGTTGTTGCTGCATCCAGAAATTAGCCAGTAAGAGGAGATGGAATTCATGCAATGGCTTAAAATCCTAAGTCCATTACTGTACACTGCGTCAACCTGGAGGTTTGCAACCAAATCTTAGGTAACAAACAACGGCGAAAGAAAGATGAGCATAGCTCGAGATCATCATGTGTGGTTCGTAGAACCTCACCAAACCTGAAGTCGTAGCCTCCTTTCGACATAACTTGTTTATTAGCCATGATAATACCAACAGAGCTGATAATATTCATAGCCCAAGCTCCCACATCTGAAACTGCTTTTTTCTCCTCTTTCTTTTCAACTGGAGTCTCCATGTTCGCTTTCACTGAGCTCATCATGGCTGCTATTATCTAAGAACTAGCCCTCCAATCTGACAGGGGCTGTAGGTGCACAGCAATTTCTAAGAAAAATTGCGTCGATCTTCTGTTACATACAACACGCTGCCATGACTTGGCAGATCATGTGAGCTGGAGTGAAATTTGTCTCCGAGAAAATCAATGGATGTTGATGCAGTGCAGTGATGCCTACAAACCCCGCCCACAAAATCAACACCTAATCAACCACAAAGCTTGTCGTTAGACGCCTGGAATGCACAGGAAACACGTCAATCTACGACACAAAAAATGTGGCTAAACTATGAGACGATTACTTTTGCAGCTAAATGAGTCCAGAGGCAGTAACGAGCAGCCCTTCACGTCTGAAAAGATAGAAAATAGTAGAGGTACGACACTTAATCATTTAAATGCAGTCTGGCGGTCAGTCTTTCCAAGAATTTACTGAAACCATTTGTGGAAAGCCTACCATACTCAGATCACGGGTCTCCATGATAATACAAGAAGAAAAACCTACACAATGCTCGTCGATGAATAAACTACCAATCATCAGTCAGTATGAAACATACTTTGGAGGTGAAATCTAAAGAAGGATCTTAGCCATAAAAAACCAAGAAAATCTAAATGACAAGCTTTTATTCACGTTCTATCAAGGGCGCGAGAATGATGATACCAGAGCTTGTAACACGTTTCAAGAGCAAAAGCTGAACGCATGAATCTTGCGAGAACGAACGCCAGTTCGCAATGTTTGCGCATACACTAAAATGACCATGTGCTACAACACAAAGTCCTAGATCTACCACGGTGGACAAAGCAATACGCACTACGAGGTTCGCCAATACACTCGAAATAAAACGTATGGAACCGCCAGTAAATTCCCTCCAACTTACTCACCCCTGGTAGCATAATATCCGCAGCGGCCCGCTGCAGCTATCCGCTACACCAGCACTGGAAACCCAAAACCTCCAACCCCATATCTACACCAAATTTACAATACTTGCGAAATCCAGGCGTCTAAGGGCTTAAACACATCATCCACATTCTCGCACATTGCAACAGTGCAGAATCCTCCGCACACTTACCCTCGGCAAAAGAACCACTCGCCCTCGCTTCAAGACGGATCGTTCCAAATAGTAAGATCTACTTGCGCCGAAAACAAAAAAACGTCGTCCAGTGCGTGAAGTCTCCACGAGAAAATCGACTCAGGCTGTCGGGGCAGCTGGCCGTGGCGTGCAATCGCTTGTGGCAGATGCAGGCCAGCAAGCGAGCAAGGGAGATAGAGGGGTCAAGGAGGGGGAATTATGAATGGTAAGCTGTGGTGGAGCAGAGCATCTCTTGTATGTTTCTTAGGTACAAACGCGTGCTTCCATTCATTGCTGTGCTGTGGCTACTTGTTCCTACTTGTCCTCGACCTCCTCCCCCGCCCTCCACCCTAGTTTCCGACCCTCCACAACGGCACCAGCCTGCATGTTGGTTTCCGCGCCCGTTCCAACGCGGAATTCCACCCTCTACGTGGCAGCTTTCCTCGGAAGTAACGAGGTCTGTCATTCTAAATATTACATCAGACTTACCACAATAATGAGGGTTGTATGAATAACATGAATGGGAGGCTTTCTGTTCATCCACTTCTTTCACATCCCTAATGTGAAACGAAAGCATTTCCTCCGATTAGTTTTTTCCTTTTTGTCTCCTTGTTCGGTGTCGAATAATAGAATAAAAAATGCACATTTTCGATGTAAAAAGAAATTATGCGTGGACCTGTCTCACCGCCGAGGGTGTTCGGCGGATCATCCATCCATAATTGTTCATCCAGTCGTGGATCATTCGTGTTTGCGACCAGCAGCGAGATCTTGGTCCATGAGCTGGTTCGGGACCCACAGTGGAGTTGAATGGTGGTAAGCAACGACCACGGGTGTGGGGTCCTCTTTGCATTGACAATTATTGGTCTACTTCCGATGGTTGGGTTGACTTGTGAATTGGAGTCCACTCTTGCCTCCACGTGGCAGAATCCTATCCCGCGAGAATTTGTGAGAATTTGGATGACTTGGTCTAATAATTACTTGAGTAAATTTATTAATTTTTTTGTAGAAGGAGAGCCAAAAGTAATTATATGCTTCCATGTTGGACTAATTAAATTAGTGGAATACACACACACACACACATATATATATATATATATAATAAAAAGAATAAATTAAATTCTAAATTTAGAAAGTTGATTGATTATTTTTAAAATTTTATAGGGATTTTAGACTTAAACTTCTTGTGATCCTAAATTTCCAAATCTTACTTGTTGATCATGAACATGAGAAGAAATATCTTTCCAAGAGGTCAAATGTAGAATCAAATAAGTGTATTTGACACACCCCCACTTGATTTATTTAAGTTTGCAAGGACCAAATCCATCCATGCATATAGAAATGTATTTTTAAGTAAATTGCATTAACACCTACATTTGCTATTGCATGTTTTAGGCATGGAAATCTGTGTTTAAGATGCTTTTGATGACCAAAAACTGTTCTGAAAATGTTGAAAGAAATGTTATTGTTCTGGTTTGGTAACTTCAAATTAAAGATATGTTGATAGAGAGTCATTCAAAGTGGCTAATTCTCATGGTTAATAATCTTACCAATGATTTTTTATTAATGCATTTATATCCAAAGTAATACATGGTGTAATCATAATAAATTTTAATTAAGATCAAAATACCTTAACCAATAATCATGATAAGAATATGTTGATTATGGGTCAATCTTATCACTTTAAATGCTTTTCCTTTAAATCTTTTTAAATAAAAAACAAAAAATAAAAATAAAAATTTTAGTTAATTATTTTAAACTACTACAAGTATCAATTATTTTCAAAATATTAATTTTCTCATTAGATTAAAGCATTTTGAACATATGTATCAATCATATATATATATATATATATATATATATATACAATAAATTACATATTTTATAAAGATTTTGAAAACTCTTTGAGAAAAACCCAAAAATTGTGGTGATAGGACAAAAATTGTAGTGGCATTAACAATACCATATGTGCGTGTGCATATATATATATATATATATATATATATTACACTTATATTTATTATGATTTTTTGTCTAAAAGTTTGAAATAAGCATCATTATTACTATTTTTCAAATTACAAAAAAAATCACAAACCAATGAAAACAATGTTTTATGGCATTACCTTCTGCTAAAACAGTGAATTGTATGAACAATAATAATATTAAGATTTAATTTTTTTATTATTGAGAAGTAGTGTTTGTACAATTTTTAATGTTTGCATTATAATCTACTGGTGAAAAGTTGTAAAAATAATATATGGGTGTTTCAAGCCATTACTAGTATTCAACATCAAGATTAGAAAATTATCCATACATGTTATGTATTTTTTTTAATAAATATCTATGATACCTGGAATGCAAATGGAAACTTGGAGAGGTGCCTAAGATGTGTACATAATTTGAAAGAATGGCCATGACATTGAAGAGGCAATTGATATTAAAAGAACATCTAATTATTTATACCCCTCAGTAAGAATAAAAAATGTTAACAAATGTAAATGTATCAACATAAGTCTATTATATAACAAATGTCTCATTTAGAGATGTTAAAAACTATCTACAAAAACAAAACGGCTTGATTTTAAACAAAGTGTTGAACAGGAAGAGGTGCAAAACTTTATCATAAATTATCAAAGTAGACAAAGCAAAAAATCTACTAGTGCCTTTGTGTTAGAAAAGTTAATATTGTTCTTTATAATGACATAAGTATACTTTGATAGAAACATGTAGTACTTCTCACACAAAATCACGTGATCTTTCAAAACAAATGTTAATGTTTCTTGATAAAATTTATTAATTGATTTGTGATAAAAGCCAAAGAAATTTATATTCATTTTTTAAATAATATTTAAGCATAGTCTTTGCTCATGGTTGTTGGTTATTGAATAAAAGTGTTTGTCACCTTGTGTATTGAAGTAGGTTTTTAATTAGTAACCAATTTTCTAAAAATTGTCATTGTAAGACTTTTTAGAAACACCATTCTGACTAAATTTAGGTGAGTTAAACTAATAATAATAATAATAGCAATATCAAACTAAAAACATATTAATACTTGACATAGTATGCAATTTCAATCCATTTTTTATTTTCTTATAATGGGTATTTATATTTCTTAAATATGTTTGATGAATGCAAAAAACCAAAAACATTTATCAAATTGAAACAACCTCAACTCACAGATTCTTAGTGATTTGTCTGTGAATACACTTGTTCAATTATGAAGTGTCTTATACTAGAATTTCATGAACTTCTGTAATTTTAAACAACTTATATGACTAACATATTGATCAAAAACTATGAAACTTATTTACATGAGTATAAATAAAGTGTGGAATTTTTTATTTTTTATTTTTTGTACAAATATTGTTGAATCTCTGTTTGTACTAAAACTATTTTATTACCATTTGTAAAGAAAAATTTAACAACATTGCATCTACTGTATAGAAAATTCAAAACAACTAAGTCTTCTAGATGAGCTAAAAAAAGTATTATATGTATAACAAATGTATGACAATAGTTATATACTTCGACTTTCAATCATTTTTTAACGAATTTATCCACCATAAAACACCAAATATGTGTATTTTTTTATTTGATTATAGGTGAGTCCCAACAATAATAAAATTCTAAATTTTTTTTGTAATACTTATAGTAATGTTTTTATTAGCAATAGACCATGAAGTTTATAGAGCATTCTCCAATAATCCTTGTAATGCTAATTCATTCAAACCATATGTCCCCTATCTAAGCAGATTTCACATTTTATAGAATAGACATGCTCTAAATTTTTTATTACTTGTAATATTGTTTGATGTATGTATATAAGTATCATTTTTTTCCTTCTTGCAACAAGCCACATTGAATAATTAAGCCAAGTCCAAAATTTTGTTGGCTTAAATTTACATTAACACAGCAATCAAGAAAAAAAAAAAAAAAAAAAAAAAAAAAGCTTCTTACTTGTATTTATCTTTCATTGGATTGTAGTAGGATGTAAATGGTTACAACAATCTAAAAAAAACATTTTGGACTATATTTGCACGATTGTACTTCAAAATTTTCTGAACAACAAGAAATGTTTTGGTCTAAAAAACTGAAATAAGTTGCCTACTTTCAATTTCTTAATATTTCCATGTTTTTTTTCTATAAATTTTTAAAAAGTTTAATTTTCAAAATAAGATTTCTTTTTCTTTTTCTTTGTCTTATTCTTTTTAAATTTATAATATATAAAAAAATTAATAGAATAAAACCATATAGCATAATAATAATTCTAAAAAGTGTGGAACTTATTTGCAAGCTTAAAGAAATATAATTTTTAATGAATCAAATTGCCATTAAAATTCAAGTGTTTATCATGATGAATTTCTTATTATTAAAAAAAATCTTGAAAAAAAATTATATATATATATATATATATATATATATCTTTATGAGATCTTTATTAGATATAAAAGAAAAAGTTATATTAAACTAAGATTGAATAAAGCTTTCTATTCAAAACAAACCAAATAACTAAATTTTGGTTAGTTCTTTTGAATGAATAATCTAATATAACTATAAATTTTATTAAAAGATTTATTTATATAAAAAATATAATATAATCTTAATTATATTTAGATAATTTTAAAATAGATATATTTATAACAACCAATAGATAATTTTGACTTATATATATAGTAATTGTTAAAAATATATATCTCAATTAATTTATTAAATAAATTTATGTTTAAGAAAAAATAAGAAAGAATTAAGAAAACCAAAAATAAATATATGTACAAGAAAAAAATATATCATAATGACTATTGCTAAATATAATAGATTAGAGACTTATAAATCAAAAATAGATTATAATAAAGATGTTATTAAGATTAAAGTTAGCCTCAATCTAGCCTCCATATAAACTAACTAAAAAGAACACCATGTCGAAGCTTCTATAAACGATAAGATTTGTACACCAAGTTTCTAAAATATAAAATAAATATATATTAATTTCTTAGATGTGTCAAACTTCTATAAGAAGTTTAATAGTCACATAACACATTTAAAAACACTTAAAGATTTAATCTACATCCATAAAACTTCTTTGATGTTTCTTGAAGAAAATATCATTTATTGAATAAATTTATACATTTTGTAGTTTCTTCTTTATTCTTAAAATAATATATATTACTCATTTTGTAGTTTCTTCTTTATTCTTAAAATAATATATATTACTATAAGAAAAGTAATTTTTATAGTTTGAAGGGATTTTTTTATAGTAATATATATTATTTTAATTAATTATTTTTCCATCTTTGGTTAGTTACACTTAATATTGGTTGTTATATTTAATAGAGTTTATTCATTTCAAGTATCATTTTTATATTTTTTCTAAATTTTTATTATAATATTTTTTATTTCTAATAAATTATATATAAATAAAAAGATATCAAAAGATATCAAAAGATATCAAAATTAATTAACTAAAAAAATAACCAATATAAAAATAATGTTGTTATAAAAGATAATCTCTAATCTTTAAATTAATTTGATATTTTTTTATTTTTTTTAAAAAGTTACTCTTTATCAAGAAATATTAAGTTGAGATTGACTATATTAGTCTTATAAAAGTTTCAATAACATAAATAAATATATATATTCTAATAAAACTAAGAAAAAATATACTAAAATGTACTAAAATGTCTATTGTCAAGTACAAATGATATTCATAACAACTTCTAATCATTCCTAATCATTTGTACTTGACAATAGGCATTCCTAATCATTTGTGCAAATGATTACAATTAACCAAGACTAAAATAGAAGAAAGGCATTGACTAATCTAATGATAATTTTAATCTTACCACCATATATACTAGTACAAAAGCTAGCCATGTAGCATACTTCTACAATAATTTCTTAAATGCAAGAAACTTCAAGAAAAAATTTGCATAGCTATATGAGGCATCTATGGACATATAAAGATTCAATTCATATCTAAATACTTCATTGATGTTTCTTGAGGAGGAAATTATCTCTTTAGTACATTCATAACAACTTCTAATTACTTCTATATGATTAAATAATTTAGATTATTGTAACTTTGATTGCATTAATTTAAGTTTTAAAATATTATTTGATTATTTATTTATATATGTAAAAACTTGATAATATTTTTATAAAAATATATTTATTAATAAATTCTATAATAATAACATAATCATTATTAAATTATATAGTAATCTTATTATTTATTTGGTTTTTTTGATGAAAGACTTATTTTTATATTAGAATGAGAAGTGTAGTATATTCATGTCAATATATATATATATATATATATATATGTTTGTGTATCTATATATGTATCTTAATTCTTAATTATGATATGATAATTTTTTATAATATTTTTTATAGAATTAATCTCTTAAAATTTTAATAATGATATCATATCACACAAAAATCAACTATATTAAAGAATATTTTTGTATGAATATCAAATATAAAATATATTTAGATTATTTTAATTTTTATACATATATATATATATATATATATATATATATATTTATATTTAATATTTTTAAAATTATAAAATTATAAATTTTTAAGTATTTAGATTATATATATATATATATATATATATATATTTCTACATAGCTTTGTGTGTGTGTATATATTAAGTTTTGGTGCATTCATTTGTAAAGTTATATTTCTACAATGGTTGAAAATAATTGCATGTATTAAGAACATTTTGTTCAATAACCACTAAAATTAAAATTTTATAAATATAAATAAAAATATATATTAGAATATTAATAAGCTCTTGCTATATTTGTTATTAACAATATCATGTAAAAAGAGAGTTATAATAGAGTTATTTTTGAAGGAAATAAAATATTAGTTTTTAAAAATATTCTTACAATACCAAAAATATCTCTAATATAGAAATAAAATGAAAGCTAACATTAAGTTTGTATGACTATAATGTACAATGTGTTATTATTAATAATTTAAAAAATTATAGAAGCATATGCAATTTATACACACAATTGAAACTATATCAAAAATATAATATTTATCAAAATATATGAAAATATTTATTATTTTAAATTTAGATTTTATAAAATATTTTTTGATATTTTTTATAAAATATTTGGTTATTTTTATGACATGTTTCTAAAAATACCAATATAAATTACTTTCATAATAAGAATCTAATAAGTACATATATCAATAGAATTTTTAGTTTTATTGAAACAAACAAATATCCTTTGGGATCTATTTCTGAATTATTAAAAATTATGCATGGTAGAATCTTTTCAAGGTTTTAGAAGGATCAGAAAAATAACAAAAAAGAATATTGGTGTTGTCTTTTTTCAAAAAGTGAAAGAAGTTGAATAAGCTTGGGTTTACTTTGACAATGTCAGTCAATAGCAAGCAAGTGGGTTCTCCCCCATTCTATTGAGCCATGGCTCCACCCTGGCAGGACTCGCGAGGGGCTTTTCCCCCTGCCTCTGCCAGATGGCGTGCCCTCATTGGGTGTGACCCAGCTGACTCCCATACACCGGGCAGACCAAAGATGACTCACGGGGGCAGCAGTACTCTTGGGATGACTTTGACTTGACTTTGGCTCGGGTCTGCCCGCTGGTTCCACTTATTCCTAGAGCGGGCAGAGAGGCCAAAATCAACATCTTACCATGTGATCAGTCCTGGGTGGGTAGGTAGGTGGGTAGATAGTTGGTCGATAGGTATGAAGGTAGGTAGGAAAGAATAACCTTGCCACGTAGATAGTTGAGTAATTGTGTGTGAGTTTAGCTTGAAATTCCCTCATCTTTGAGGCTTTCAAGGTTTATTTTGTTTAATTTTAAAAAAATTACATTTTTTTTTTCTTTTATTTTTATTGTTAAAGATGGAAGTAATGCATATGTGTTTTGTTTTGTTTTGTTTTTTTTAACTTTTATTTGATAGTGAAAAGATTGTAAACATATCTACTTGTTACAACATATGCCGAAATGAAAGGACCATGTGCTAAACTCCAATCATTCTATCAAACTCAACATGTAAACACATTCAAAGATATTTTCAAAATACATATCATCTATTAATATCATACGTGTGTATGATGGTTGTTGACAAAATCCAAACATATGATTGTTGCATGGATTAGACAAGATTCAAATTCAGCTACTCACAAGGCTATTGATGAAAAGCAAGAATAACATATGAAAATGTACCATTCATTACTAACCAATCAAATGAAATGCTTTCACTTGTGCCACCCAAAATTCCATATGATTAAGGGCATGAAGTTAAAAAATGATTTGATTCACTTGCAATGATCACAAGAAGGTCATCACAATTGCACTTTTGCTTTTACAATACAAACACTTATTTTCTAAAAAGAAAAGGGAAAAAAAAGGAAAAAAGAATCTTAAAATTCGTCAGAGGCATCTTGTTGGTATACTGTGTTGTTGTTAGAAATCCAGGGTTCCCTTTAGATATGAACTTGGTTGACAACCAAGTTCATATCTAAAGACGACCCTGGATTTCTAACAATTTCACTGCCGAGGGTAAATATACGTGCATTCAGAACAGGGACTTTACCTTAACAAAGTAACTGAAGTAAAAATACGCAAACGAACTTTTTATCCCCCAGCCTCAGTGCCTTCCAACCGACTTCCTCCTACCTCGTCGAAGTGGGAGGGTCGCAAAATAGGGGGTGGGGAGGCGGGTTTTTTACCACCAGCCCCATTCACACTACCTTCATGGTAAAGCATACTCCTGCATGCTCTGTCCTTCTGCCTCCAGGCCGCAGCTTGGAGCGTGCAGGATTAGTGCTTTTGCTTCGGCGAGGATTTGATGTTTGCTGCAACCCTCATCCCAGCGCAGCTCATCGCAGATCCACGGGCTTGGCCGTAGGAGGTATAGGTGACGAAGAGTGTGGGAGCTTCTCTGTTGTGACGAGTGTGTTTTTATTTATTTATTTATTTTTCCGGGTGTTGTTGTTGTTGTAAAATGGCTATTTAGCGATGCAGAGGTGATTGAAGTTGTCGAGGTTTCTCAGAGAGGATCGGGTAGGATAAGTCGGATTCTTAGGCACGGTCCTATTGATGGATTGCCTTTTGCAGAATGCTGCGCAGCGTAGGTTTGCAATGGTACGTTGGTTTTTGCCTTGTATGAGGACGATTTGCTGTTGCTTGTTTAGGTCAGATCCAGTTTTGTCTTATTTTTATGACGGTTTTGAGATTTTTCTCCCTAAAGCATTTCCAGGTGACGTGAAGTTCATGTTGTTATGGACGTATTGGCGTCTGTGGTGAAACGCATCGAGATTCCTCGAATCTAGCACTTTCTCTATTCTATTGTGCGGTCGGTCATCAGTGTTCATGTCATTCTTAAAGATTAGTCTCGAGGCTATCTTTATTTCCTCTAAGCGCTGTGCGCGCCCTTGGGTGATCTGGTTGTAGGGTTGTTAAAGTATATTTAGAGTGTATTTCCGTTGCTTTGATGTGTTAGATTTTAGTATTCCATCACACATTTGGGTTCAACAGGAATATCAATTTCTGCGTAGCGTTCTAAGTAATGTGTGCGGGGAATTTCACACCTTGTGCTGATGTCGCACATTTGTTTTGCATTGTGTGAAGCTGGATATTGCGTTTATTTCCACTATCCAGTTGTGAGCCCTTCCTAGCTGAGAACTCGAACCAATGAAGGTAGAAGCTTGCCTAAGCATGTTGCATTGGAGCATAAGGCTCTGTCACATTTAGTTACTTTAGCACCTGGTCCTTCCGTTGACCACTAACGCTAACATTTGTTGATTGTTCCAATTGCTGATATGCGAATGATACTTAAGCCCAGGAAGTGGTTTCATAAGTTTAAGGTGGTTTTCTTTTTGCGTAGTTTAATCCAATCATGGCGTTTTCTGATATACAGGAGTTCCTTGCATTTGTCAACTGAATGTAGGATGAACCTAAACTTCGTCTTCCTCTCTGTGATGCAGTGAGAAACATTACACGCACACTTAGCTGTGAGACGAGTAATACCGAAGGTGGTTTCAACTTCTGTTTAAGACACATTGATCTTGTATAGCATCCGGATTGGAGAGTCCTTTATTCAGCTGGTTTGGCAGTTTTGAAACTGCACCAAACTAGTGCATGGCCTCCAGTATAGGGTATTGACTTACTCATGGAAGTGATCCTCAACTGACTCAAGGCCAAAGGAAGGCCACAACCAAAGTTTTCTTACGTGCGACAAGCTTTTGAAATTGGAGGAATAAACCGCTACTCCAAAGAAACCATGATGAATTCAGTAAAAAGTATGTCGGACAAATCCGACAAAAAAGATGACAGGAAAGAAGACAAGAAAGGTGGAGTCTCAGATGTCGGGGCTTGGGCAATGAACATTATCAGCTCCGTGGGGATCATCATGGCGAATAAGCAAGTTATGTCCGCAGGAGGCTACAACTACAGATTTGGTAAGGAAGTCGCTCAAGATTGAGTTCATCATAGGTGCCGTGTAGTTTTATGGATTGTTCTGTGACACAACTATTGCTTTATTTTGGTCGAATCATCATATAGCCGTGTTTGTTGATTAAAAGTCTCGTGTATTTGCCGCAGCAACGACGTTGACGGCATTTCACTTCACAGTGACGGCAGCAGTGGGTTACATATCTTCTTCTCTAGGCTACTCTGTCCCCAAGCACGTGCCCTTCAGAGATTTGTTCCTGTTCTCCTTGGTGTCAAACACATCAATTGTTTCCATGAATTTGAGTCTTATGCTCAACTCAGTGGGTTTCTATCAGGTACGTGAACGATCCTGAATGATATTATGATAGAGCGAAGACACCCCGAATTATAGTGAGTTCCAGGATGGTCCAGGCAAATCATTCTGAGGGATTTGTGAAGCCTTTCAGCCAATCTAGAAGGTTACCGGTCTCCAGTAATCAAGGATCAGTTGTATGTAACAAGTTTTATGAGTTATTTTCGTAATGTGACGTTGTATCACGTTGTAATCATTATTTGACGTCCATTCAGTGATGTAGGGTACTCTTTGTAAACATTGTTAGTGTACATTAAACTTTTTTTGTTAAGTATTTCTTTTTCAACGCTCAATAATTCACTACACGGCATGTTGGGATGCATTGGCATTGTAGTCTTTGAAAGTGATGGTTCGCAGTGTGGCGTTCTGTTCGACTAATGATTTTATTGTTGGTCCTTTTTTATAGATTGCGAAGTTAAGTATGATACCCACTGTATGTATATTGGAATGGATACTCCATAACAAGACTTACACTAGGGAAGTGAAGCTATCCGTTTTTGTTGTCATGATCGGGGTAGGTGTGTGCACCGTGACTGACGTAAATGTCAACTTTAAAGGATTTATGTCGGCAGTGGTGGCAGTGATTTCTACCTCCCTTCAACAGATTGTAAGTCATACTTGTTTTCTTGGTGATGTTGCTCCAGCCTGAGTCTTCTATTTGCTTTTGGGTTTTAAAGGTGTATTTTTGCTCCTGTTTTTCTCTCTTCTTTGGTTTGTCATTATTATGTCGGTCGTTTTCGACGAGTTGACACTTTAGCAAGTCTGAAGATTGCTGAAGAAATGCTTATGTGCTTGCTCCTTGCAGTATATTGGTGCGCTTCAAAAGAAACACAGTTGTGGTTCGTTTGAACTGTTAAGCAAGACAGCACCTATTCAAGCAGCATCGCTTCTTCTGATAGGTCCCTTTGTTGACTACATTCTGATTGGAGAAGTTTTACTAAACTATACGTACACCGCGGGAGCCATTGTAAGCTAAAGTCTCATCTAAAGTCTCGGTGGCGCAAGTGGATGATGTGACGTATTTTGTTTTGGTTATTTTGAGGCGTGCTAAGTAAATGTGCTAGTATTCCTATCCACAGTTTGAAATGTTTACATTGACTATAATTAGTTAGTACATTTCATCAACAGGATGCAGCTTGATTTTAAGTGTGGGCATCCTTCATTTCTTTCCTGGGGAGAAAAGCTAGTATGTGAAGTGGGTTTCTGCTCTGCTATTGTTTGACTGAAAGCGGAGCTTGTTTGTCATATTATGTGCAGTTCTTTATACTTCTTTCGTGTACACTAGCGGTGTTCTGCAACGTGAGTCAGTACTTGTGCATTGGACGGTTCTCTGCTGTGACATTTCAGGTGAGTTGCTCCTAATACTTAACGAGTACAAGGTTTAGAAAATGCATTATGTGAAAATCTTGCTCCTGTTCGTGAAAGTATCAGAGCTACATCTCATTGATGAGACGGCTCTTAATAAAATTGAGGCTGTGTGTTTAGATCTTTACCTTAAACTCTGACGAGGAGGATTCTCATTATACTGAGCCCATTATTTACATCTGCTAATCAAGGTATTGAACATTTGGTTGATTTTCATCACAGGTGTTGGGACATATGAAGACAGTCTGCGTCCTGACTTTGGGATGGATTCTATTTGACTCTGTGTTGACCGGAAAGAATTTAATGGGCATGTTAATGGCCGTCGTGGGGATGATCACGTATAGCTGGGCTGTGGAAGTCGCCAAGGCCCAAGCAGCTAAGTCGGCAACCGTGAAGGTGAAGGAGGCGTTTAGAGAAGAGGAATCATCGCTTTTGAGAGGTGACGCAGATCTTGAGTATGGGAAGTCGGACAAGGAGTGAAAGAGTGCTCCAACTTCCGGACATTTTTATAGGGTCTTGGATCTATGGCACTTCCAAACCAGCATTAATCTCTAAACCTTCAGCCCTATGATCTCATGGTCGAACTCAGCTCCTTAACATTTATTTTTCTATTTAAATATTCTTTTATGACTATGAAGTCTAGTGGCCCCAATTGGTTCATTAGTACATGCCGATTTGATCTGAATTTTCGATATTTCAATACATATTTCAATATTTTTAACTCTGATTCCTTGACCATGTACGTGTGAAATAGACCTCCATTTCGGGAAGAATTGAGTACAATAAAAGTGCTGATACTGGTATGTTGAGCAGTTCGCATTGCACTGTGTACCAATTTCCACACTAGTCTACCTAAAATTATGTTAATTCATAAGCGTTCATTTGTGTACACTCCACGCAAGAGCCAGTGTTACTGCTATTCTCAAATACTGTACAAGAGATCGAGTGCTTGTGCTCATTACCTATTTGGCTCGATAGCTGAAGATACTAAAGTGGTGCTGATTGCTGAAAATGGCACATGACATTTGTCCTTTAATAAAGGGTGTACAAGTGAGTAATACTCTGATTAATAAACATTTAACTATTATAACGGGAAGGATAAGGGGATGCTCTCTTCAAAATCCTACTTCATTTATAAAATCTGGAGAAAATGTCAATGTAGAGTATTTGGTTGAAATACGGAAGCACGTGGAAAATTGAAGAATTTCATCAATCATCTTTAAGTTTGAGAATCGCACTTCCTCAAAGTTTTCACATCACTTCATTCCAATTGTTTTGGATTTGTCTAATATGTGAGTGAGAGCGTATGTGTATATATATATATATATATATATATATGTATCTGAATGAATGAATAATCATATTGTGTTATATGTGTGAATATATACGAACGAATTAGGGGAGTTCAAAGCTGTTTTGAAAATTATTCAGGATTCAAAGGTATTCTCGTGTGACAATATTAAAAATGATGAGTACTTTGAACAAAGCAACAGCTAAAGGTGAAAATAATAATAATAAGAAACAGTAAAATGAGCTATCAATCTCAAGATTTTGTGAAATCAAAAAATTCTCTCTAGCTTGAGAGGGATGATATAACTATCTTCCTTCACTTGAGAAAGTTCAAACTCTTTGAATCAAATTAAGTTATTAAATCTCAATTCTTCTGAAGTCTCACTTTTACTCACATTTACTTTTACTAATTCGTGCATGGATGATCCGAGGATATCCATTGCATGAATTGGTTAAACTCATCTTACAGCTTGCCATTTCGTAAAAGAATCTGGACAAGTTTCCATCCTCACAGCAAGGCTGCAATTCATTGCACTTAGAAAGAAGTGTTATTCAAAGCTATGTATTGAAAGATTGATGTAATGTTGTTCAAATGGAAGCTGGTAGATATTAATCTCTTAATTCATATCAACATATTTAAAGACTGCTATAGTTGACCCATTTTTTGAAAAAATAGATGTTACTCATTTTTATAAGGAAAAATGAGTACAAATCAAGGATTCATGAATTCATGCGATAGTTCTGAAATTTCAATTTGACCACATAATTCGAAATTTCTACCTAATTTGTAATTCTGTTTTGATTACATATATATATATACACACACACACACACACACACATTTATATGTTTATTTACTCACTAAATAATACTAATGAACAGGAAATGCACACAGAAACAATCTTGAGAATCCACATCATTCCAAATGAGAACCGACAATAGGATATAAAGGGAATGGTGGATGGACACAAAAAATGCAACTTCTCTGGGCTAGGAGACCACTTCGTTCTAGAAATGAAGATGCAAACCTTCAGCTACTTCTTGCGTGGATAAAGCCACAACATTGAGGAGAGGTAATCCCCTATGTGGATGGCACAAAACAAAAGCAAAAACAACACTGATTGTTCAAAACATACCAATGGTTATTTGTGATCAGTTGCCAAATTAACCGCGATTTTGTTGACGATGGTGACGAATCTTCCTCAAAATGAGGAAGGATGCTATGAACATGAAGATCCCAGTAGCTGCAAGGATTTGCGAGTCCTTCGGTATTTCCATCCTCAAAAGCTTTTAGTCTGCTGTTCGTTGTTATCCTCCAGTTTCTGATTATACTTCCTGGTCTCTACTTCAGAACTCAACAAAACTCACTACGAGAGATTCTGCGGTTGCAAAGATCCATGCTTATGGCCTATAACAAGGACAAAAGTTTCAACCATGTCAACGAGTTCACTTTCTCTCAAGAACAACCATGTCCAATAACCGAATTGAAATAAAAGAGACATAATAAGAGGCACGAGGCACCGGTTCACAACCCTCCCTGGTGTCGCTTCGGAAATCATAAGCGGCATGTACGAGACCCTTCGATGAGCAGCGGTTAACTCTAAAGTCGATTTATTGATAGTAAGACATTCTCCAGGTTGCACACCCATAAACCATTCTAGGGTAGTTATAACAAGGATCTTGTTACTCTACTAAGAGTAACAGAAAATCATACCGATTAGTTTATGGAAACTGTCCTGGCAGCGAGTCTGTAGAATAATGGCATCCGTTCTCGAGAAGTAATTGGAGCAGAATCTAGCTCCAATCAACGAATGTATGCACATCGACATTTCGAGTAGATAACTATTGCTTGATAGCGTAGTACCTGCCAGGTACTCATCAACAACAGAAAACAGCGTGAGTACATGGATACTACACACCATTGAAGGATATAACCAACCAAATAAAAATTGGCAACAAAAGAAGGTAAGAACATATATATTTACTATGCTGCCTGCGTCCTAAATCACGATTCCTGGATAAAAGTGCCCATGCAGAGAAAATTAAGCATCCAAGGACGGAGAATTTTTCTTCGCTAGACTAAGCATGAAGCACTTTCTGGAAGTGGTAAGAATCTATACTATCAATTCCATAACCAGCTAGTAAAAAAATCCCAAAACCTTGCCTCCAACATTTTTCCTCCTGGCTTCATCGTGATCCATAATACCAGCGGATGAGGTCAAAACAATGTATCCAAACTGGAAAGTTAAACAGATACGAGTTAGAAAAAACTGAGTTTGACAGGATAACGTTAGGATAAAAGTCTACTCCACCCTGTATACATGAGGGTAAAGGTAATCAAGCTCGAACTAATTGCGTGACGCTGGTGCACACAATAATAAGAGATGAAGATATATACCTGTCGAGAAGGAAGGAGACGGGCAGTCCATGCCTCAAGCTCCCCTACTCCAACATTGTAGCGAGGACTGATCACACCGCACTTGTTGAGCCTGCCGTTCAACTCAACGACAATCTTGCCGGCTCTGTGATCATCTACTAGCTCAAGCTCACCGATGTAGCCTGAACCCAGACAAGAAGGTTAGCGAATTGACGAATTCGTCAGCATTTATTAATCACATCACAGAAGCGGAGATGGGATGCGTTTCAATTAACTGAGGGTAAGACGTAGAACATCGCCGTCAAGTCTCATGACATAGAAAATGCACCTTACTGCCCGACTAAAGTCTGTTTCGACAACTGGAATAGAAATAATAGATGCGGCTCAATACTGCAGGCACTCCCACAAAAGTCAATATCATGCATGTAGCCTAGTCTATGTGATGATATATAGGAAGTCAGTTTCTTCAGACTTACATGATACTTCACATTCAAAGAGAAGATTAAAATTCAGCTCGCACACCATGCTTTTGCATAACTGACAAGAACTTGATGACGACCTTCGAGGAAGGCCTGATCAACGCTTGCCACGCTTCTCTGCGTTGAACATGTTCTTCAACGCATCGTTCAACACACTGATTCTCAACATCGTGCCCTACCTATCATGAGCAATCACCTCCAAAAACCAGTAACTACAAACAATGAGTTACCCTAATGATAAGTCGACACCTGCAAACCGAAACCTAGGTCATCTTGGTTGTTAATTTCGATAACCAAGAAATCTTCAAAAACTCAAAAATTCTAGATTTCCGAATCACCCGAAAATGTTCAAAACGTTACCTGCCGTACCTCGTTTATGAAAACCGACCACTGAGACATGAAAACCACAATCCTAAAAATGGACGTAGGAAAGATTGAATGGACGTTGGACTTGCGACATTCCAGAAAAAACCAAAACATCACCATGCGCGGCCTGGATACCGATTAGGCGGTTTGAAGAGCTCCGATCACAACCAAGAAGCTCAACACACCTCCCATGAAATCCCAAAACCTCAATCCTAAAATATGCTACTTTTCAGCCTCAATTTCATCATCTAAAGAAGAGGCTCCGGAAGCACACGCTTGTATAAACTAGAAAGAAGGAAGCTCACTTCCGGAATGCAGGAAGGGGCGTCGAGGAGACGTGAGGTGCGGTGAAGATGGTGAAAGGACTCTGCCATCGTCGAGCCTAATCTCCGCTTATACAGTTCTTTTAAGCTTAGGCTCCGGTTCGACATGAACCCTGAGTGCACCCTCTCGTCACTCCAGCTTCATGAGATGGACACTGCTAATCTCTTCTACTCCTCAGTCTCCATACATTGTAGTCAAGTTAACTGCTTCATTTTCAGCAAAATTTGCAAAGTACTCACATTTCATTGCAGTCTAAAAATAACATTGAGAGATACACTAGTTCAAGGAGAATCCAATCCAAGTATGTACTGTATACAATCATTGGATATTGCAGGAGTCGTTTCTAAGGCCTGAAAGTCCTCCATGTCAGCTGCAAGGGGATATGTACTCTTTACTATCTTTCATAGATATACTCGAGTAGCCACTACATTCACGAGGAAAAAAATACAAGCAATTTAAAGCATAACACTAATCACTATCCCAAAGGGCATTCACATTTCAGATATGACAAGTGCCATATGCTGCATGATTCAAGAATAATGAAGGCTTTAAATAGTGATACTAAAAATTACTCAATCTATCCAACACTCGCCTTTAGACATCGGGTGCACATTGTTGTGCATCTGATCAGTCTCTTATCTATGTCTCTCAATCATATCTGTGACCTCCTTCACCTGCTCCGGACTACGACAAGAAGAAAGAAAAACTTTGGCAGTAGCTCTATCTGGGATACAACCCGCCTTTACCATTTTCTGAAATATTGAAACACATTTCCTGAAAAGCTTTCGTTGGGCATAAGCACCCATGAGTGAGGTCCATGACATTACGTCAGGTGTCAACCCCTTAGACTCCAGTGAATTAAAGACCTCCTCTGCTTGCTCGATATATCCACCTTGTGCATAGGCATTAATGAGAGTGTTCAAGGTGCTGATATCTGGCTTTGCCACTCTGCTCACCATAGATTCAAACAAGCTCTCCATTTCATCCATCCTGGAAAATATCATTAAGTACTGAATAAGATATCAATAACATGACTAATGAGAACATCTAGCGAGGATCGTTTTCTAAAAAACCGTTATCAAAAACTGTCTATTTTCCTTTATCACAAGCTCCCAAAACTGCATGAGTTGGGACAACTTAAGGATCGAATTCCCACACCTAACTGGTTTTATTTTACATCAGGAAGAAACCACCAAAGAGAAGTGCTAATTGTAATTATTCACCTTCCTGAATTTCCATATGTGCTTAGAAGAGAATTGAACATGAAAGTATCAGGCTTCACTCCAGAATCTTCTATTTCTCGTACAAAACGCTCAGCTTCAGTGACCTTTCCTGCTTTAGCATAAGAGCTTAGCAGAAGCATGTGCGACTTCATGGTAGGATTAAACCCTGCCTCCTTCATAGAATCGTAGACAGCTTGTGCATCTGTAACGTCACAGTTCCACTGTGAGTAATCTTAATCCGATCAAGTAAGCTCTAAACATAAAAGGTAGGGTTACAGTTGAGAACCATTAAGAGTACCTCTAATATTACATTATTTCCTGCGAGTACAGAACATTTTCCAACGTATACAACTGTTAAAGTAGTGTAATGACCAGGTAAATAACATAAATGACTCAGTTTGTACCAGCAGTTAAGCCTGCACGACCGAAAGCGTCAATGAGTATGTTGTATGAAACTTGATCTGGTCTCACGCCTGCTTCTACCATGGCCTGAAACACTTCCTTGGCTCCAGTGGGATGCTCTCCCCTACTGTAATCACACAGAACACATACTCTTTAAATTTAGGTCTCTGGTCGAGAGTATGAACAGTGAATAATTGATTTTATGAAGAGTAAGGAACAAGTGAATTTTATCATTTAACAGCAGAGAATAGCAATATGCTATGTTACATCAAAATTCCTGAGTTCTAGAATACACAATTACAAATAACGTCTTCATTGCATGCACCTACCTTCTCCCTAACCTATCTCCAAAAATTTGATCAGCTGCAGCACACCTAACAACCTTTTAAATGACTTGTAACTGAATAACTAGTCCTGAACTAGATATGAAGAGAAAATGAACCCACTCGGCACATCTCCTTAGCAACACATACTACATGTGTGCTATATTTCTAATTGAAAACAGCAAAATGATTATCATAAACACATCATGATGAAGAACATATTGTACCAACAAACCTGTATGCTTCCAACAGGGCATTGTAAGTATAAACGTCAGGAATAAAGCCCACTGATTGGAGCTCCGCAAATATCTCCTCAGCCCTCACACAATTCCCCTCCCTCGCATGAGCATTCATGAGTGCGGTGTAGGTATAAAGATTGGGCGGACACAACGCCTTACGCATGCTTCGGAAGAGATCATCGGCCTTGTCTGGATAGTAAGCCTAGTTGATGGACAATTGACATATCAAAGGTTGAACCCTCCAAAAAATGTAAAAAGAAAAAGAGAACTCCAAAGTTGATCTTATCAGCATCATAGTAGGCTGAATTCCTACAAGAACCACGTCAACCAAGTGAAAGATCCCTACTTGCAGTAGTCGAACCGATACAAAATTCTCAATCATGAAACCCCTTTGAGAAGCTGATAACGGTGGTTTCACTTCAACCGGAAGGTGACTTACTTTACCATAAATGTTGATCATGAGAGTGAACGTATTGACTGCTGGAAGAACTCCTTGCTTCTGCATATCTCGAAACGTGTCCTCAGCTTGCGACAACCTTCCAGACTTGCCCAAAACCTCTAGATAAGTGTTATACGTCGCTATGCCTGAAAATATCATCCATTCAACTGTTAGAACTGCGAAAGCATATCTCAATATGCTATATTCAAACTATGCTAGTGGAAATGCATAAAGATCATGCAAAATGTCGTACTTATCAAATTAGAGAAGGATGACAGCAGTCATATGGAAGAGGTAATTAAAACCTGTACCTGGAGAATAGTTTGATTCTTTCATTTCGTGAAACAAATTTTCGGCTTTCTCGAGCTGGCCCCCACGAGAATAGGCAGCCAGAAGGACATTAAAAGAGGTTTCTGTAGGCAAACACTGAAAGTCCTTCATGAGATGAAAAGTCTTCTCCGCTTCTGTCCACTGCTTGCTCTTACCGTACGCGTCTATTAGCATGTTGAAACAGCCCACGTCTGGCTTGAACATTGTTCCTTGAAGTATCCACTCTAAAATCTGCAGAGATAGGATAGACTCTTAAAATAACAAAGTGCAAATTACTACCTGAAACAAGGCAGTTCCTTCAACAAGACGATCCCTAACAACACTTAACAATGCTTTAGGTAGAAGGAGAGGGATCTGTTGTAATCCAAATGAAAGGCGGCATACACATGAAGGAATCCAAAGAAAGGAATAAATTTAGCACTTCCTCAAATTAAATATCTGGAAAGACACACTCACGAAGATAACCTAGACTACTCAGATTTATTTGTAGGGGAGGAAAAAGAGACACATCTAAGAAATTTCATGACGATCCCATACCAATATTAAGCTTCGCCAATTTCTTAGCCTTCTAAGCTCTGCAACATTCTCCATTATAGCCTCCCATGTACCGATACCACGAGGAAGAGCGTCGAGGACATCCCACACATCCTGATGACTTTTATGTGCAATTACATTCCGCATCAAGACTGCGGCAGTGGGACTAAGAACAGCAGGTGCTCGCTCATTCCCAGGCTCTGGCATGTTGACCCACCCTTTCCCTCTCCTGATGGCAACTGGCAATACCCAAGAAACTCCTCAGCCACAAATCTAACAACGAGAAATCAAAGCATCCACAAAGAAAGCCATGAGCAAGTCAACTTCATTAACTGTGGGCTACCTCGCTTTGGAGCTTTGTACTTGACCCTTCCGATTTGAGCCTCTGAGCCCGTTTCCTCCATTGATTTAGCTGCCGCATTTGCCGTATGGATACGCTGTGTGTTACTCCTACATCTCTCTGAAGATGTAAGGCTGCATGATGCTCCCACGCTTGTGCTGGCCCTGTTTGCCATAACCACGAAATAATTACGCCCAGTAGTACCAAACATTGATGCAGAAATCGACTAAGGGTGTTTCATATAATTCACGAATTCCTTCACGGCAAACGTAACGTCCCGCAATCAAAGGAGTGACGTACCGGAGGATACTGCCAAAGTTTGAAGGAGCAAGTAGAAGTGCAGCCATTGAAGGCATGGCTGCTGCCTCTCACCAAACACAAGAAGGGTCTAAGGTCATGCCGGGGTTTAATTTACAACCGCAGACTGAGAGTTTCCCACAACCATTATCTTGAAATAATGTCGCTGCAAAGCAGGATCCACCAATCAGACCATCAGTTTCAACGCCAAAGGCGACCTGCTAATTGAACTACTTTTGGCTTAATATATTTCCAATCTTGAAAGTAAACTAAACTGGGCATGTGCAGAAGCGCTCATAAAAATGACAGAGGGAGTGGTGTGATAAACACCTACGATAATTTTCAGGCGTTGTGAAATTACTAAGGCACCATTATTGTTTCAAAGCCCTAATCTCTTTAAAAACATTGAAAACGTTGCTCTACCCACGGAAAAGAACCAGAACTCATTTATGGAATTTCTAATTACAATTATAATTATTCTAACGTCCAACTTATAACCCACAGCTAAACATTCAAAAGCTGAAAACTCTCAAGTTAATTATACGAAGCCTGTGCTTCAGCAGACTTGACATATAACGACAAACACTGAAGGTTATAAGACGAACTCCAATTCCCATTGTGATGAGCTCAGATTTAAGCTTCCCATAGTAGCGAAAAGATGCCAACCCAGCTCGCATTCGGTGCAAAATGGGGGGCATGGAGGGAAACCCACCTGAGGAAAACTGTTCCTCGCTGCTGTGAAGTTGCTCAAATGGTGCACGAGAAGACAGAATCGCAGCGACTTCAACTCTATTCTCCAAACCCACAAAGCTGTTGCGTCCTCGATTCGAAATCTCTCCTCCGTCAGGCTACAATTCCTACACCCCGAACAAGGATAAGACGACGCAACAGACTCATGCTCCCCTGAGGCCAGAATAGAATAGAGGATGCTAATGTTCTTACAAACCTTGTGGCTAATTCTAATTGATACTTACTCTTTTGATATTTATTGTTACCTCCAGTTAATGCCACACATTATGGATTAGCATTGTGAGATTCTTGTTCTTAGTTCTTGCAAATCCAACTAATTATTTTTGTACTTTGGAAGGCAGGGATTAGTATTTTTAGTTTCTTGTACCCTTTAAAGAGCAAATCAAGATTGTAAATAAGAAATATTCACATTAATAACTATATTAACTTTTAAAAAATAAAAAAGAAAACATAGAATTATCATTATCTACAAACTACATGAATATGTTTTATTTTGATTCTTTTATATATTGAATGTGAAAAAAAATAAGAGTAAAAAAAATCTTATGTTTGAGCTAAGTTAAAAAGACCATGAGTGAAGGATGCACTGGATTATACCACAAAGTCTTTTTGATCCTTTTGCTTTAAATCTTACAATTAAAAATATTAAAACAGTATATAACATTATACAATTAAAAATATTAAAACAGTATAAAACAGTATTATTTCTTTTCAAAATATTAAAAATAATGTTCTGGTTTTTATTTTTTATTTTTTAACCTTACTAAGAGTATTACAAAATCTAAATAAATAGAACTAAAAGATGAGAATTCCAAAAGACAAGAGTCTCAAAATTAAATACCTATAGGACTAAATATAGGTTGAATATAATTATCAACATCCATATTAATAAAATAAAAATAAAAATTCATTACCATATAGAAGTTTTTTTTTTGCAATCTCTAGCTAAATTTTATATCATGTTATTTTTGAGAAAAAAATTCTATCAAAACAACATTATAAAAACAAAAACAATTATGGTGCTATTCAACAAAATCTTCTTTTGTTTGTGAAGAGCTTCTACTGTTATGGACAAAAAAGTACTTCAAACAACCAAGCATCCAATTGATTGTGCACCAACTATTGTGCTATGGTGTGCCTTTTCTTTCATTAACTGCCCACTTATTAAAGCTTTAACATATATATATATATATATATATATATACTGGAATTCTTGAAGCAAAGCAACACAACAACAAGTACAATAGATCACAACCTTAAAACAAATAAAAAAACTCACTTGTCTTTTGAAATTCTCCCAACTTTGTTGATCCATCAAAGCTTTATTTTTAAACCCTTGTTCTAATTCCAACTAACAATCATTGAACTCAATTGCACCACACCCACACCACTTGGAATTAACTAATTACCTTTGCGTTACTTTTTTTTTTTGCATCAACAACAACCTTGTCTAATAAACAACAGAGTGAAATAAAGGTAAAGAGGCTACTGTGCTATTAGAAGACAAGAATAGTGTGGCTCATCCATGACCTGGAGGGGGGCCGGTTTTGGGGCGTGCAGTTTTGGGGTGGTGGGAACGCCGATTCGGCTCCCATCACCGCCCCGATGGCCTTGTGGGTTTTGGAGCTTGAGGGCAGCTTTGTCTGTGTACGAGAGTGCCAGGATCTTTCATTCGCAATTCCGCGACGAGAGTGAGAGAAATGGCGTCCTCGGGGTGGAAGGCGGCCTTGGGCAAAGTGCGCAACAATGGGTTCTTCGCTGCGTTGCGTGAAGCCAAGAGAACTGGCAACTTGTAACGCTCTGCCTCTTTCGTGTTGTTGAATTTGCCCTAATGGAGTGCTTTCGAATAGTTTGAGGTTTCGCATCGCTTGTTCTTATCCGGTTTAGGGTCACCTTTTAGGGATTTTTTTTTATTTTTAAGGACATGGCAGCTTGAAGGAGTTGGGAAGACATCGAATATCTCCTGCTTCTTCTAAAGAGTGGAATGCACTGCGCTAGATTTGTCTCTAGTTCTTCAGGTTAAGCTTCTGGAGAGTTTCATGCGAGTAGGATCACCATCTAGAGATTCCGGCTAGTGCCAGTACTTTTGCGCCAATGTGGGTTTTGAGGTTTTTCTTCCTTGCTTCGAAATCTTTCACACTCAAATTTTCTACTTCAGATTTTGCTTTACATCCATGTTGCATGCCGATCTTCACTTTTGAAGAATCTCTCTACATAACAATCCTCTTTTTTATCTCTTCTGCTGCACCCATGCTTCTCTTTTATTTTGTATATCTGGTACAAGGTTCAGTCAAACTTGATTTTCATCTGGCTACATGATACGCTGAATTGCTACAGTGGCTGTACAGTTGATCAGCTGGATACAGTTCTGTCGATAGGGTCCCTTGTAATTACGTTATGTTTGGACCAAAGATTCGGAAAATCGCATGAATCACCGGAGAATATTTTTGAATTGAGTTTTCAACATCATTGAATGCTGTTGGCTAATCCTCGCATGACTTAGTTAATGGTGACTCATTTTCGTGTGAATTGGTGTCATGTAGATTATGGAGCAATTATCATATGTTCAATTGTGTTTGTTCACTAGGTTTCATCTCTCTACTCGTAACGGTAGATGTTTTGACGATTTTGTTTCTGTCATGACCGTTTTCTGGTGTTTTGGTGCAGGGCCAGAATTCTCGTTGATGGTAACTTGTTGTAAGTACACTTTTATTGTTTGCGTTATTTCCTGCAAATATTTGAGCGCTTTGTGTTTTTGTGAATTGTATTATTGGGTATAAAGGATGTTCTATAAGGTGGCGTTCTTCAGTTTATCAAGAATTGGTATTTGTAGCTAGATCAACGTGTTAGCACGCTCTGTTAAGGTCAGATTTGTTGACCACGGAAACTGGCCGCAGGCATACAAAAATGAGAGAATTTGATGCAACATTAGTCGGAGAAGACACTCAGGGAAACAAGTACTACGAAAAAAAGGATAATGTTCAGTATGGTATGAATCAGTCTCAGTGCTACCTACTTGTGATTCATATATAACCTACTAGAAACGGATAATGAATACACATTGGAAGCATAATCGCTTGATTAGAAGTAAAATTTTACCAACCTAGTATTATTTTCTCTACAGGAAGGCATAGATGGGTGGTATACGCTGATCAATCGAATTACAATGCTTCAGCTGTTCCACCTGAATGGCACGCTTGGCTTCATCACATCAGTGACCACACAGCAGAAGAGGTTTGTTTGTCTTTCAGAAGATGTCTTATTACTTATCTAATCCATTATATGTGCAATAATCGTAAGCGATCGAGTTCTTTGACAGCCTTGAAATATCTTCATACACTGCACCCTCTTGTACATGTTCGTCAATTAATCTTATGTTTTAATGGTATGGCAGCTGATGAAGTTGAAGCCCACAAGATATGGTGTGGCTCACAAGGAGAACTTGACAGGTCGTGGAGACGGCATGATTCACCTCACCAAAGGTCATGCTCTCAACCCTAACAAGCGAGACTGGAAACGCTACCAGTCATGGCAACCCGAGAACCCTGAGGGCTCTGAGATGAAATCAAGTGCAACAAACCCAAATTCCATTTAGCTGAATTAGTCCATTGATACCTTTCCATGAGAATTTTCAGAAAATTGCAGTTTCGGTGACGGTAATAACTCATCCTGCCTAGAAATGGAGTTTGCCATGGAGCAGTTCTAAATCCCTCTTAACTACTTCGTAGAAGTGGTCTGTTCACCGCTAATACTCTGGACATCCTTACACAGTTTTTGGACCATTCGAAATAAGGAATAAGTGCTTTTTTACATACTGCAGGGGTTGCGCGATATTTGTGTGCTGGTGTTACCTTGTTTTCACGTGAATTATACATGCGTGCAAGATCTATACGTCATCAGCACTCTGATTCACAAGAAATGATGACGCGGAAAGCTGATTATTCTTTACAAACTTACTAGTGTAGGTTTGCGTTTTCTCCACCTGTAGGAGCTGATGTAGTAGCTGATGTTCATTTCCAGGAATGCACAGAAGTCTGAAATACGATAAACTGGCAAATATGCTGACAAACCCCCTCTACTGCGAACACGAAACTGTTACAATTGTACTAGTTGGTATTGTCTTTTTATCCAAGCAAGACAAGAAGCAGTCCACCCAGAAAATCTCTATAGGGCAGCTGATGTCTGCTTCGAGCATCTCCTATCATAGTGCAAATATGTCATTGCATCACAAGCACGAAGTAGGAACGATGCGCACGGGAACTTCACAAACTAATTATACAACTTCACCCGTCAGAGATGTAGAAATTCAAGATATCCACAGCAATGCCTTCTGCATGATAATCTCACGATACACTGCATCATGCACTTGAGCACTCTCTAGAAGGTGAGAAGACGATAACACAAACCAATGGACACAGTTCCATGACTAAGGTGATACTGAGTTTATCACTTCTTTTGTATTGCAAATGCGGTTTAATCATCTTCAGAGGCAGACGCAATGACGCACTATTTAGCTTTTCAACCATCAATCCTGGGAGATGGGGTCTCGGATTGATCTGAGACGCTGTAGATCACAGTAATCTTTCAGAACGCCTCGTGCCCAATTCACTCCCAACGACCATGAATCTCGTCAGGGGTTTCAGCACCCTTTTGCGGCTAATTCCCTCACCAAATGTAAAACTAGCAATATGAGATTGTATCCTAGTTTCAGCTGGACGAGGCGCTCGCTAGCAGTACCCAAGTCAAATGCATCAAACCTTCAAGTCTTCAGTTGGTGGTCTTGTCAACGACGCAATCACAAATCGGCATTGAGAAATCAACGCAGGTCTTTTACAAATGGTTCTTTCAACATCATTTTTCTGCTTTGACTAATCAAGACATTGAGCTTTGTCACAATGGTTAAAAACATTTTTAGCACATGTTTGGGAAATTCAATTGTTATAACATGTCCTGGACAATCCACACTGGATGGATGCATAACCAATAACACCACCTATTGATGTGGCAAACAGACCACTGGTTTGAGAGAACAGCTGAACTGTCACACAATGAGGGATTACAAGTTTGTATTTCATTCACCCAGAAGGAGGGAGACGCTTTGTTTTATTTTTAGTTTTATTTTATAAAAAGGTTGTTATTGTTTCCTTCCTGTGTGGTTTTGTTTTTGGGTAGAAGAGAATATTCCTTTTGTTTTGTTTGGATTTCACAAATAGTCAACACTTCTGCCATTTGACAAAACAAACAAATAAATAAACATTTGAATGTTGCGGGCCCACTAAGCCATAATAAGCCAGGGATGTCTATGACCAGAATAAAAACAAATAAAAAAGATTGTGTTTTCACTTTGCGCATTGCTTCCTTAAACTCAATGGGTGCAAATGTTTTTTGTTCTTGGTTGTTGTTTTATTATAATGCCATTTTTGTTTTAAATAGCACTTGAATTTTTGTTTGATTTGTGTGTGGTTTGTAATTTGAATAGAAAGAAAGAAAAGGTGTATAATTTTTGGACACAAGAGGGAGTTTGTTTTGGACAAAAGGGGGAAGGAGGGAGTCTTTTCTGAATAGCATTTAGGTGTGCTCATTTTCGAATTACAAACTTGGATATACTCCAAAGCTTTCTCAATCACAATTACACAACTTACTCAATGTTTGAGATTACATAATTAATTCTATGTCTATTTTTTTGTTGTGTGTTTAATGTGGTATGTAGGCATTAGGAAAACAATACATCTAGAAATATAATTAGAATGTTTGATGCATTTCAACCTCCACAGTATGTATTCTGGGCATCCACATCCCCACTCTTCCGAAAGTGGTAAGCAAACAGAAAGAATCGATGGAGATTAATTATATTGCCCTGAACTAGTTTATTATCGATTTAGAGGAATAGGTGCTCAGCTCGCACTTTTACCATTTCATCCATCCGCGGTACCACTGTCTGTTCTGCCCAACGGGCGGGTAGCTGGCTGGGCAAAACCAACACTAATATAAATAATGTGAGATTTCAGACTGAGCATATCATTTGGGAAGGCTTGTGCTAGTAGCTAAGAATGTTGCAATCCCAATCCTACATCTACCCAAAATATAGATCATAATGCAGAGTCCTAAACTATTACCTATTGACAACACTACGTAGTGTAGAGCTCAAAGTAAACACAAACATAAATATTTTTCAAAAGAGTAACATGCATTGCAAGTTAGTGTTATAAAGTGACAATATTGGTACGACGTTAGAATGAGATGGGTTTGTAAACAAAAGTGAATCCTACAATTCTTGGGAATATGGTTTGCAATGACTAGATATGTTATGGAGAGAACAATGCCTTCACAAGTAATAAACCAGCTCAGGACAAAGTCAAATCTAGGTCACAATCAAGGTACAAATCACTGCCAGTTGTGTTTAACTATACACCTCGCGATGTAACTGGAGCTTTGTTAGGGTCAAGACGCTGTCATAATAACGAAGGAAATGTAGGATACGTGGGTCAACTTGCACCTCAACGAATAGCCTTCAACTTCTGGTACCTCCTAGCTTGGTTAAAATTAGCGCAAATTTCTAAAAGAGTGCAGCTTCAAGTGGGCCTTAGAGAAGGCGGGGCCGTGACATGATTACAATTGGCAGATCTTCAGTACATCTCTGGATGGTTGCAGCTGTGCTTAACTAAACGTTTTGTACTCAGAACATCCATAACTGAGAGGGCCCAAACCGTTGGTCTACCCAGAGAGTGATAGATCAACACTTCACAAATTATCTCCATAAATCAGTTCAAGAAATCAGGATTCGAAGGAAGCCGTAGGGGCACCAAGAATGCGCAGGTTGCCATCGCTGCTTCCAACCGTTAAATATGACGCATCTGGCCCAAAGCGAACTGATGTCACTTTACCTGTCAGCCACAAAATGTACCACATCAACCAAGTGACGTGAGCGATTAAAATAGAGGCACAGTCTGTTATCTCTTAGCATGTAAACATCATAGTGAGCTTCACTTTCAGGCATCTTGGGATTGGGTTTTTAAGGTACTTCGCTTGTCTTTTTCAATAATAAAACTTAAATGTTGGAACCTATTGATACTTGGAAAAATGCCGAAGCAGTAGACCTTTCTGTAGAAAATAGCGGTACTGAATTTCAGACGAACCGGAGCCTCACATCCATAAAATGCATGTGAAACTGTTCAAAAGATGCATCAAAACCAGGAAAACATCACCTGTCCCAGAAAGATCAGGGAAGATTTTGATAGTATTCCAATCCTGCTTCACACTTGCTACTTGATACACTCTGAAAAAAATTCCACGAATATTAGGACTGCGAATTACTCAAAGAATACTAGAAAACTCAACTGGGCAGAAAGGAGAAACCTTCGGCCGACACCTGCAGAAGCCTCGAGTGTAATCATAAAGAAGTGATGGATTGCCATATAAAACACAAACTCATGAACAAAATTTAATTTTATGATACTGAGATACTATAAAGGAACGTACACTCATGATGAATATAGAATTACCTTATGTCTGAACCACCAACAGGTAGGTAACTACCACTGTAATCAAATTCCACTGCAAGCACACTACCAAAAAATCATCTACATTTAATGGCTCTTTCAACATTCATTTATTTAATGTCATCGACAAATTTTTTGTTAAAAGTACTCACCCAAGTCATCACTTCACAATGACAAATACCAACTCAACATCGCAAAAAGGGAACAGAGACAAGAAATGAAGACCAATATGAAATATAATTGTAAGAAACCAAACTGACCAGTATTTGTTGCCGTGTTAGTATCGTAAGGGGTCAAAGAGCGAAAGTTCTTCAATTTCCGCAAATCCCACAACTTAACTCCGTCTTGCGCAGCTTTCTGTGAACAACACCTGAATCAGCACACATACTGGGGCAGAGAATATAAATCCTCTACATGACAAACAGCAAGACAAATAAATGAGAGCCTCCGAATTCCCACTGATTCCAACAGACCTAGCAGCAGCTGTTTAGCATCTCTTGTCAAATACTGCATGGAATAAATACAAGATCCCTGACAAGTCTAAGTGGCAAATGCATTAGACAGTACTATTTCAAACATTTTAGAACATGATGGGCCTCCGTTCAATAATCCATCCTTATTCTCTTGCAATAATCTTGGTGACCCTAAATTTAATATAAGTGACATAAATTTAGCTAAATAAAAAGTAGAATGCATAATATGTGGGGATACAGTTCTATTTTCATCACTACTGGGGAGTAATATAACCAGCTACTGAACAAAACAACTAAGATAAGAAAGACACTTACTGCCAAGAAGTAACCATTTTCAGAGAAAGAGATTGCCGTCACGGGACCTGTGTGTCCTTCAAACTTGGCAACATTGGCCTGAAATTAAAAAAATAAAAAATGCATGTGACATGAGTGATCAGAAAGCCAATTGTCTAGTACATAGAATCATTGTATCGTACACACACTTGCTCACAGAAGCCGATGACAACGGAAGGGAGAAAACAAACCTGAGATTTCACATCCCAAATCCGAACCAATGATTCTGCTGTTTCAGTCCCAAGAATAAGCCCGTCAGGATGAAAAGATGCTGATGTAAATCCATCTTGAATACCATCTAGAATCTTAAATCCATCTAGAATCTTTCTGTATCAAATGCACAACATACCTGAGCAAGATAAAGTCCAGAAGAAAGATCATAGAAGTTCCATGTCTTATCAGCGGAGGCTGAGACAAAATATTTCTGAGTGGCATGCACAGTTACTGCCCGTACCTGCAAGCACCCATATTCAGAAAGTCCTAAAAAACTGATTTAAAGTAAATTAATGCTTTTACACCTGCATGATAAATCAGTGGATCTATAATGACCTAAAATATCAAGTCAGAAAGACAAAAACAAGAAAATCAAACAAAAACCAGGAATAAATAAATAAATAAATAAGTAAAACGAAAATACCTCTGCTAAGTGATCTTTCAATGTGTATTTGCAAGCATAGCTTCCATCCTCCTGTTCTTGCCAAATTTTAACAGTCTGCGAGATTCCAATACAAAGGATCATGAGATTCTTCGTGTTGGGAATTGGCAACAACCAAATGAAACAACTGATATAGAGTTCAGTTGGGGAAAAACAAAAACAAAAAACACAAACAAAAAACACAAACAAAAAAGAACAAACAAATGAAGAAGATCTAAAAGAACCTTATCAATAGAACCAGTCAGAGCATACTCATCGTTTGCCACAAACTTCACGCTTGTAACCTGAAAATTATTCAAGATAAAAAGATGTCCTATATTCAGACAATCAAGTCCAACGTTAACACCGAAAGGAGACAAAGATATAAATGACAGCAATATGTGCTGCCTAGATATACAGCAATCAGCCTTCAAAAAATAATAGAGAAACCTTGAAAGAACTAGACGCATAACACTCTCGAATAATAAGCCAAATAGGATACTTACAAAGTCATATGAAAGTGACAGTGATAAACATAGGTTGTAGATCACAAATTCAAATGCCTTCAACAACTTCACAAACCAATTATGGAAGACATTTGGAAATTGAGACTTACACGCTTGCTATGACCAGAAAGTGTAGACACAAGTTCTCCAGAACTCCTGTTAAACACCACTGCTGTACCGTCAACACCTCCAGATAAAACGAGATCCTGCAACCACAAAATCATTATGTTTATAAACATAACTATAAACACAATTATAAACGTAATTATAAACTTAAAGAAGCATAACTACTTCGCAATTTATATCCAATGCTATCCTATCTTCATGATCGTGAGGGTCTTGATGAGGCTGATATTTCAAACGGAATACGACATGCTATTACGGTAGAAGGAAAAGGCATAATTACTTTGGTTTGATGAATATCAATAGACAAAATTCCTGGTTTCGAGCTTGAATGAAGGGGATGACTGGCCAACTGAGTGTATTTTTCTAAAACATCAGTAGTAGCCAATGTTGGTGAAATCTGCACAAGCAATCCACCATCCTGTTGGCACGGGATTTTGGTAAACAATGAAGCCAGAACCTACACAATATCCGTTTTAGCTGAGTATTTCCAGTGGCCAGGCATCATGTACAGCACTGAAACAGTTTCTATGGGATAGAGACTCAAGCACTAAACAAGCTACACAAAATTTCTCTTCAAAAACACACCTGTAAAATGTAAATGACAGTCATAAACCAAGACCAGGAAGACATAAATACTAAGAAACTACAATCAAAAGCAACTGCAAACAAACCTGCCGCTTTTTGCGTTGACCAGAAAGGCGAGCATTGCACTCCGTAAGCTCTGTGATGATATCAGATGTAATGCCCTGCCGAGGTTTCTTTCCGGGTCCCTCAGACCCAGTGTCTAATTCAGAAACTGCACACTCAATTCGCTTCTTAGAGAAGAGACAGAAGCAAACACTACTTTCCTCTTCCAGTTTATTCTCGAGCAGAAACAATCAAAGTTTAAGGAAGCCCCTCTGCATAGTAAATCCATAATTCTCTTGACCAAAGTATTACGCACTGTACAGTTTAATTTATGATAATTACCGAAGGCAGAAAGCGTGCCCTATACAAGCTTGTTGCCTTTCATGTGGTTCATCAAGCAAATGATACTTGGAAGGTTTAGAGAAGAGTATGCAGTTATTATAGTTTCATCATTGCAATATGGGCAGTTTCAAACTCCAACCGCAGAACAGCACTTGAAGACTTCCCAAATAGGTCGTGTAGAACTTCAGATTTAAACAAAAAAGTGAACGTACAAACCTCTTTTCCCGTTGGTAGTCGCTGTTGGGGCAGTAGTTATAGAGGTAGCTTCAGCTGCAGGTGCTAGCCTCTCTGACTTCAAAAGTAGCTCTCTAGACTCATCTCTTTCCTTCTTCAGTCGCGCTATCACTCGGCAAGCAGCATCATGCTACAATATTCCATGAAAATATCAATACAGTTTCAGTTCATTGCTCTGGTGACCAAAGATACGTATTCACGATAATCTGAGCAAACATTTGGTTAGGGAGTGTTCGAGCCTGATAGAGGGCATGACTCAGTTCTTGGCGAGCAGTGTGCAGCTGCTGCTCCAGTGCATAGTTGGACAAGACAATCGCATCCCACTCCTGTCCCACACAACCATGCAAATTTAATGCTCACTGGGTCATGTCAAAAGCATTAAGCTGACAGAGGAAACTTTTGCATGAAAAGACTACACGCATACCAGGTGACCAATGAGCATCCAATTGACTCAATCAGTGACTCATTTGGGGCTAATTCAAGTTAGAGTTCATTTCAACATTTCGGAATAAGAGCATAACGGATGCTGTGTGTTGAATTGCCAATTACAACACATAATCACATGTTACAATTTGAAGTTGTAGAAGCCCAAATCTTCTTACGTTTTGAAATAGTCCAAGCATCCCCGGTATACTCGTGACTTGCAGAGGTTTGGCTTCACAGCCTGTAAAAAATCGGGATGACACTGCTTTCTCAGCATTGAGTGGTCTAAGTTGTAGACAATGAGAGGTTCGCTGGTGTATACAGCTCAAAAGAAGTCAACAAGTATTAGAAGCACAGCACCGTTTCAGGTCTTTTCCAAGAGCAAATCTTTACGTTGTGAAACCTTATTTGTTTTGATTGAAATGAGGTCCTCCGCGGACAAGATCTCTCCAGTCACCGGGTCTGCTCCGTTGTCCTGCATTACCAAAACTATAAATCAGCTAATTCATGCAGGTCTTTCGATTCGTAACGTCAACCGTCTCCAACACCATGCAAAAAAAAAAAAACAAAAAACAATTCGTATGACACGGCAAAGCATTACCGCAAGGTGCTTGAGAATCAAGCTTCGCTCGAACAGCAGGCCGGATTTTCGCGACACCACGGGGTCTTCAGGTGTCACACCTGATACTGAACCACGAGGAAGAAGAATCAGGTACTCGCTCGACACACTTCCGTGTGCCAGAAAAGAAAATAATAATAACACTAATAAACACAAAATCAATATCAAGCCTTCTCTCAACCCCACGACCAAGCTACAACTCCCGTAACAGCCCGCACAGACATCCTCATCGCACTCATTAGAACGCGTAGATTGCACGGAGATAAAATGCAATGGTTCTGAATTCATTAGCCATGCACAGCCGAGGCTCTCTAAATCCTAGCACTCATGCTGCTCATCCAGAAGCCATATCCAACAAGCTTGAGAAAGAAGACATCGCATACTGGCGCAAAACATTGTGATGGTGAGTCCGCAGTTGATGTAGAAAGGATCAAATGAAAGAGAGTCACGGTAGCTATTGCTCTCAGAAGCAGCACCAAAGATAACCAGCGAAACGAAGTCTAAGTGAGCGAGAGAGAGAAGCTCCACCTCCGAGCTGTGGCCAAGTCTGCGAGAAGCCGAGCATAGATGCTCCTGCAGCAGCAACAGCAGCAGCAACAACAACAACAACAACGTCGAATGGATGGATGATCATTCGTTCGAGGATGACAATTATTCTGTCGTTCTAGGGTCCCTCGTTCTTTTTAATATCCTTGTTCTATTAAGCGTTCCCCAATTCGTGAAAGTATTCTATTACAAGATTTCCATGGGTGGGGGCGAATTACTTCATCATAATTTCTTTGGAAGTATGTTTTTAATATTCTTACCATGGATCTTTGTATGGTGCACATAATTCCCTCTGCGTTAGATTTTAATGGAATCATTAGAAAATAATAAACATAAAGAGTAATAAATAAATAGTGTTGTTAATTTTAAAATTATAAAAAATAAAATACCTATGTTAATTTTGTGGATTGCTTCTAAAGTAAGATGAATGTGTTTTGAATTTGAAAAGTAAAGAGTATTTATAAGTAAAAAATAAATAAATTTATGTATCTTTTTAAACTATTAGAAAAACTAACAAGTATTAGGTGGTTTAATAAAACTTGATAATTTAAATATAGAATAATATTTCTATATATATACTAAAAATAGAATAAAAAATAAAAAATAAAACTTTTAATAGTTAAAAATAGTAAAATTGAAGATGATTTTAATCTTGTCTTTAGTTATGATACTTGCAAGATTATAAGTTTTATCTGAATAAAAAAGCTTTTGAATATATATTTCTTGAACAAGAGTTGATTTTTAAATTTGATTTTTAAAATTTTCAAAGATTTTTATTTTTTATTTTTTATTTTTTTGGAAGAATATAGAAAGAATTTGAAAGACCTAAAATTATATACTTGTGACACATAGATGGGACATGTACATCCAATTTCTCTTAAAATATTGGATCTATAATTTGTTGTTAGCATTCATGGAACAAGTACATTGGATATAACTCCTTAAAACAAAAATCTCATCTTGAGGACATAATAATGGTTATACTATGATATTGAGGAGCTTAGAAGCTCAAATATTAAAATCACAAAGAATGGTTTTTGATAGTTAGTTTGTTATATATATATATATATATATATATTTTTTCTTTTATAGAAGTATTGAGGTATAATCAAATAAATTTATATATATCATATTAAAACATAAGGATCTAAGAAACAAATTCACATTTAACAATAGAAACAAATATTTAATTTATTATTTGACAGTGGATAAAATTTTAAAACAAAAATATATATATACATATATGCATAATATCATATTAAAACATATATAATAAAAAATGGATGTAAAGTACCATATCATCCCACTTAATATAAGTTGCTAGTTATTCAAATTATGAAGCATGTACAAATACAATATATATACATTTTTTTATATATTCTTTGTACTATCTAAGTTCTATTGATCCCTGCATAAATTTCATTGTGTCTTTTGTAACTAGAATAGATTTTTGTCACAAAACCTAAGTTGTTTAATACTAATTTATTTCTTTTTAGAAGGAACAATAACTCTATTATTGTAATAACTCTATTAAAATTAATCATAATGATTTAATGGATCTAATTCAAAATGTCACAGTTTGAAAGCTTTGTGATTTGAGTTCAATAATGAATTTTTGTTAGTTGATGAATTTTAAAGATTTAAACCTAGTACCATTGAACTCTTCAAAAAGAAAAACTGAAGTTCTTTAATATTGTAGAATAATAAAAGTTTCTTCAACTAATTTGTAATATAATAATTCACTTGATGAAGAAAAGTTGTTGAAGAAACTTTTATTATTCTACTTTTTCATGATCAATCAATTTTTCCATGAGTATAAGATCTGTAGTTCATTAAAACTGCAATACAAATAAAAAACAAAAAAACAAAAACAAAACAAATAAAATGAGAAAAATACTAGTATAAAAAACAATAGTTTTATTACTTAATCTATTGATAAATGATTTAATACATCAAGCTGCAAGAGATTGATGTGTGTTCTAATCAAACTTGCAAAACAAATGTAAAATCTAAATTTAATTTTAAATTTGTAGTAATAATATTTTAAACAAAATTATTATAATATGATGATTTATTTAATGTTAATAAAAGATACAAAGTTATTGGCTAATTATATGAAAAATTAAATTATGGCTTGTTGTTAAAAAAAATATATATTGTTTATGATGTCAATACTATTATTAAAAATAAATTTAAAGAGTATGAGCAATATGGACAATTTATTTCGTTTTTTAAATTTTGATTTATGCATATTATTTTAAAAAAATACATATACTATTTATATTTATATTTGAGACAACTTAATATATATATATATATATATATATAATGGGGTTTTAAATTTTATTTTAAATAACAATGATATGGAGATTATAATTCTAAAGTAAATTACCGTGAATCTCATGAAACAATTGGTATAAAATTTTAGATAGATAAGATAATAATTTATGGTACAAGATAATACTACTAATTTTAGATAGAGAAGATAGGTAATATAACTACTAAAAATCAAAAAATTTGGATGTAAATAATTTATTTCATATAAACCATAACTATGTATATACATATACATGCAATGAGTTTTGTTTTTTGATTGGATAAGACTTAGAATTAAATCTATTCAGTTGAATGTTTATTGAAATAGCAATATTTTTTTAATCGCAGTAAATAAAATATACTGTAATATATAAATCCAATTTATGCATCAGAATCAACAAGTTGGATGATGAATCTCAACTTTGAAATGACTATGTAAAATGTTCTCAAAATATGAAGAGACATTATTTTACAATATATTGTCATGGATCCTTTCAGAGTTATTGCAGTGCTGTTAAATATATACTATTTTAAATTTGAATTTATTTGATACAATAGCAATTATTAAAAGCATTCAAATTATTTTTTAGATATATGTATTAAGCAATTATACTCAAAGAGTATATATGCTATTAAAATAATGAATATAACTCATAAGTAATGTCCAAACCTTACAATACTTTGGTAATAAAAGACATATTAAAGTATAGTGTATGTATTCACAAGTTAGGAGTGCTAAGAAAATATTTTATGTAAAGGTATTGATAATACATTATGGATCATTAAAGCTTGTAATAAATAATCACAACATGTTGGTATGACTTTTTGAAGAGTATTGAGTTTTTTGAAAAACTGCAAGATAATAAATTTTGGTGTTATTATAGAATTTATGAAACTTAAAAATAATATTATATTACATGCTTTTAACATGATCATTAAAAGAGAGATGCATATATATGTGTATATGTACATATTTTAATCAAATTATACATATGTTTATGTAAGTTAACTATCTGTCTAAATATATCTTAAAACAATGACAATGTTTTAACTGATTTCTTTATAATTAATACACTTATTAGTTATAGGTATTAAAATCCAAATTTTACAAAAAAAATAATTATATTTGAAAAAAGTATATATAATTTTATATTTATTTTATATTCTCTTGGTTAAACACTAATTCGATATACAAATTTAAGCATTTTTTTGGAATTTGTACTGAAATTATTGTAGAATTTCGCCACATCTAATTGACATTGTTATTTTTAGGATCTTTTGATGTATTTATAAAGATTATATATATATATATATATATATATTCACACGTATACATTAAATTTTTTTAGCATATTATTTTTCAATTATAGTTAAAAACATAAGCATTATTCAAAATTAAGAATTCAAAGTTTAATTGATTTTTATAAAAAATACCACACACACATACATACATACATACACATATAATATATACATATACATATACATACATACATACATACATACATACATAATTAGAATTAAGAATTTCGAATGTATGATAAATTTAAGCTAAATCGATTAATTTTTCTCTGCCAATAATTCAACCTTTTAAATGAAAATTTGGGAGCACTTCAAAATTTTAAGTTAAAATCACGAAAAACCTGAATAAATAAACAAGTCTATATTTATATTGAATACTAAAATAAAAATAACTTAATCAATAATATTTTATAAAAAAAATAATAAATAGTGTAAAATAAGCAACGTGATAATGTGTTGTAGAAATTAAAAAAATAAATTAAAAAAATGACCACAAACTAATCATTTTAACTACAGTATAAAATGAAGAAAACTATATTAATGTAGAAGTCATCTAAAGAAAATTACATGTGTGAATATTAAAAAATAAAATATAGACAGCATTTCATGAACTAGTAAGGGAAATACAGCACTCAAATATCAAATCGTTTAAAATCACAAGAATCAGTGCTTGTTCAGAGAATTTAAAATTTGTGGGGGATCACTTCCTAAACCATTTTAAACGTGAAGAAGCTTTGAGGAGCGGAGTTCGCGTTCACACCTGGGACATCGAAGGCAGACACGTGGTGGGCGATAACCGAGGAGTCCAGATCCCGAGAATTCAAATATTTGCGGACCTGCAATCCCGCCCTTCTTCAAATTTCGCGGGGTGGGCGTGGAAACCGAGGTCAATCCTTTTGCTGCGATCCCACATCCGTGGTTGCTCCTACACTCCGTCGGCGTCGATGGATCCACTCTCGTCATCTCCACAACAGATTATTCATCATGTTTTTCGGGTTCATTCACTTAAATTCCATCTCGTGTCTAAAATGTTGGATGTGGGCGTCTCACTCGCGGGAGACCAGCGTAACACTTGCGGCGCTGATGGGGGAGACGGTGCTTTTCCGAAGAAGGGTGAGTGATGCCAACCGAGCCTCATGGAATTCGTGAATGCAGTGGGTAGATTTCCCTTGGACATTCTCTTGCTAGGGATCTTACGTGCTGCGAAATTTGGGTTTGGTTTTTCTTTTTTCGGAAGGGGAGGTTAGCAAAAGCACTTCGAGTTGTCGGGGTAGAGTTTAGACGACCGTGGGGTTGTGGGCGAGGGAGAGGCAGAGGATACCCGGGAGCTGGAAAACTGTGAATGGTCGTTCGAAAAACAGTTTGGAGCTCCATGCTCGTGGGTCCGATGGATGCTTGTCTACTGTAGTGTGCTCTTCTTCCAATTGGTTTGCTGTTGTGTGCTTGGAAGCTCATGTGTTTTTGGTTCTGAGTTTTGATTTTGGGAGGGGTGTATCTTTGGTGCGTTTGCCACAGGCGATTATGAATTGGTGTTGGTCGTTCTGGGCTGTTTGTAGAAACGGCGCTGGAAACTGGTTCATGATGTCTTTCGTTGGAAGAGAGAATGAGCTGTAGTTGACAGGTATTGTGGGCTCTGCGTAAGTGATAGCTGAATCTAGTTGCGCTTCTTTTTGCTTCTCTTGTTTTCGTGTAGTTGGCCATGGCAGGTGACTTTTCAATGATTGATATATATATTTTGTTGTGGGTCAATCCAGTGGTACGCTAGGGCCCAATTCTCTAGTTCCAGACTACCTGATGGTTGTCATGATTTCAGATTACCAGAATTTCATCACATGGGCGCCTTTCACCCTGTTGTTTCGATCACGTTTTTCACTCGATGTTTTGAGAGAGAGACAGGAAGAGTTGCATTGGTTTTTAAACGTTCTCCTGAATCGTCGACAAGCAGTACTAAGCTGAGAGGGTTCGTTTTGTTACTTCATACTGTAGCTAACCTCACTTTTCACTGCAGCTCATATCAGTTCCACACTGCAAGCAGTCTTTGTCCTTGGTGGGGGTCCAGATGTGCAACTTCGTTAGCTACTCTTTACAGTAAACTTGCTGGATCGCAACAGTGAAATGAATTGTTTTCCAACTTTACTGCAGTGTGCCGGTTAGTTTAATCATCTTTTCAGAATGAGACAGAAGCTAAATGTGGATAGAGTTGTGAGTTAAATATCTGGTTACCACTGAATTGTTTATTTTGGTTGTGATCACACATTCCACCATATTTTAGTTTCTGCTCTCCTGCATTCCAGTCAAAGTTGTAGACTGGTCATTGTGACCTTGCTTAAATTCACTGCAGTTGTAAGATTTTTGGGGGGGATTAAATCCTATTTGCAGTCCTATCTAGATGTCTGTGATGCCGCTGTGTACTGATGGTTAATTTACTTTATGTTCATATTTTTCTGCTGTTGTTGATGCAACTCTGGTTTTGATTCTCCTGTTGATTTACTGCAGGAAGCGATCGGCTAGCTATTTATTGGACAAACTTAGCTTGTAATCCCCAGTAGGCGAGGATGGAATCCACTGAAGTTATACAAGATACTAGCGCATTGCACGAGACTGGTGCTCCTAAATCAGCAGTGGCTGAAGGGACAGAAGGTCTGGATGCAAAAGCAAAAGGTGAATATCAACTAATCACAATCATTGTCTGATTCGTTTTCGAGCCTCTCCAGATAGCCATATTTTAGTTTCATAATTTTGTGGTAACCTACACAAGTGTGTTCCTGTGATTCAAATGACTTAAGTACCATGTTTTAGGAATTATACCGAGTACTGTTCACATCTGACCTCTCTCTATAGCTGCTATGTTGGACATGGCTTGCTGCATCCAGTTCTTGCAAATCGAACATGTTGTGCAGATGTGACCACTAGAAGAATAAACATGCAAATTTGATCTGTATCATGAACAACTGCAGAGATTGGTGTAGGTTTGCAAGCAAGGTCAAAGGAAGCTGGGCATTGTAGCATGGTGGAAGATGGTGCTATAATTCAAATAGGCGGTGACGTCACTGTACAGCCGGTGATCCAACCCCATAAATGTACGGATGCAACACCGCAAGAAGTGGTAGAAGAGGGTTGTGCAGCACCGGTAGACTTCTTACAGACCCTCACTGGCCGTGAGATTGAGCATTCTTCAGATAGTGTTTCCAATGCCAAGTTTACTTTCAGACCTAACCAGGTGGAATATCATTCTGTAACACTCTTCTTGTTATGTCGTTCTTTCTTTCTAATATTCTTACTCGACTCTCTCTCTCTCTCTCTCTCTCTCTCTCTCTCTCTCTCTCTAGATTTCTTTTCCCTTTTCCAAGGAGGGAGAATGGTCTCAGTGCTATAAGGTACGATTGTTAAGCATTTGAGGGATCAAACTATGGATGCTTGTAGATGACTAGATTTTCTTTCAATTGACGACTGTATATGTATATGGTAATTGAACAGGGATATTGAAAATTTGGCTGTGCAAATGTTGATTTAATCTGAGTTCTAGCATGTGCTCTCTGACACAGGGTAGGACATCATCTGACCTTCAGAGGGAAAGGAAGCAGAGAATAGCCGGGTCCAGCGTGAGAGTGCCCGTAACTTCAATCTCTTATTCTTGGAATCAACAAAATGTTCCTAAGCCTATTCATGTACCAAATAGGGTTTGGATATGTAGAATGTGATGGCTGTAACGTTTCTTTACTCCTGAAATACTGTTTTACTGATTCCTCGACATCAGTGGCATAGATCCTGACTTCCACCTCGTGTGCTACACAGGACATTCGAACATCAATTTCACAACCATTAACACCTTACGACAATTTTGCTGATCAGAGCTTTGAGGACAACGTAAGCAAATTGTTCACTTATATTATTTGATCTTCGAGTTAAAGAGGATGCTCATATTCCTGATTAGCATGACCTTCCACGTAGGTTTAGATAAGCACTAACTGCAGGAACCTTAGTGGGAGGTTCTAAAATCGCCAACATGTCCAGGTTTATGGCCCATCTATTAACAGATCTCTTCTAATTACTCACATTAAATGTTACCTGTCACTGTTTTGAGTAGAATTAACCTGGTATACTCGTTTCTACCTGGATTTATTTTGGTTTCTTGTGCTTTCATCGATATTTGATTGCCTGCTTCAAAAATGTGTTGCAGGAAAATAGATCCAGCACCAATAAGCTGTCAAAACAGATAACACCAGTTGCGACGTTAGTGTATGACGACAATGATCCTTCCACGACAAGAAGACAGTCTCAAAGGGGTGCCGAAGGAACTCTTAATCGTCGCCTGGCCTTTACTCCTCTTCCACAATCTGAGCTCAACATACGAATGGGCTGCACACCTAATCGAACTCCTGAAAAATGCACGCCTACGAGAACCATGGGAACCCTGGACAGCTTCACGCCGATCCACGTAAGTCATACTACACCAATAAAAGAGGAGGAAGTGGCATTTACAACTTTGTCCCTGCAGCAGTCAGGACCTATAACTGCTCAGGAATTGAGAGATGGAGGTGATATCGCATCAGAGGATGCTGAAGAAACTGGTTCAATTACAACCTGTGACTGTTCCGACGAAGAGAACACTATCGAGAGTGCCCTAGACAGACTTTCTGTGGAGATCTACGGTCATAGTGATTTACACGAACATCACGATTCGGATAAAGAGAATACGCCTGTACATGAGATGTTTTTGCCTGGATCAGGCAGTATCACTTCAAATTTGCCATCAAGGTTCAACAAGCCGAGAAATTGCTCTAGAAAGCCCCTTCAGACACTGTATAGTGCGCCATCTCCTCCGATGTACCAGAGTCCTCACACTTTTACTATCCCTGCTTCTTATCAACTGCTTCGGGTGGGCCCTCTAATACTTACTGTTTATACTTCTTCGTTTCGGAGATGGATTATATTGTAATTTTATTCTGCTGCAATCGACAGAGTAAGGGGATTAGCTCGGTCCAAGCAATCTGCTTGTATCTTAGTAGTGTGAAGATGGTAGCACATATTGCGAGTCAACGTAATTCCCCCATTTTGTGTGAACGTCCGTGCACTAATCTTTGCATCTTTTGCATATTTTGGCTTGCTTCTAAACAACTGCAGCAGTTTATCTTCCTGACGAGTATGTCTAATCACATCCCAACTGGCAGGCGAGGTCTCAAGTGGAGTCAGGACGGCAGTGGCAGATGGTCGCAGACACGAACTGTCTTTTGAATGCAGAGTCTCTCAAGTCTCTGAAGCATCTTGAAGGCATTCACGAGACTCGCCTCATCATTCCAAACATCGGTAAAACCTAACGTTCTTGATTCAGAGTATTCTTTTTGTGTGTATTTGATGCATTATTGTAATCAATACGTTTTATTAAGTTATCGAGTATTTTTCATGAGCAAATCTTCGTTTTTCTCTCTTCTCTAGTATCAATCACTAGGTTGCTAGCAAGAAACAAACTTAAGTCTCGTGCATGATTCTTTTCCCATCAAGTGCCCTTTTCGTCAACTGTGATGTAGTTGTAAGGGAGCTGGACTACTTGCAGAAACAAGAGAGTTGGAAGGTTTGTGCGTCTCACGCCCTTCAATGGATTGAGGCCTGCATGTTGAAGATTCCCTCATGGATTCACGTTCAAAGCTCTGGAGAAACTGTACACTTGGCAACGACGCCCCCTGTATCGCCCTCCATATATTTAGGGTGAGCTGTTTATACTCGTGACTTTTTAAATCATGTATGCCCCAATTACATCCATGTCCCAATTTTTCAGCCTTACCAAGACTGCAATGAATTATTCGTAGCAATGTAAGCGAACAGAGTTCTAGTATTCAGGAACTTGTTTACGAAGTCTTGTAAACAAGTGACATTATGTGTAATTCCTGCGCAGAGGACCTCTTTCACACGTCGGTGAAAGCGACATGATGTATCCTACTCTTCATGACCATGTCCTCGAATGTGCGCTATTTCAACAAGCAAAATTAGATGGTCGAGTTGCTATCTTGACAGATGAAACTACTCTTAAAATCAAGGCTTTGGCTGAGGTAATGGTTCCCTTTGATTTGTTAGCTTCTGTTGTGAAGGACTTGCTAATAGCCTATACAGTTCAGTAGGATCTTTGGTACTGTTACTTTTCGGTGAAGACTGTGTGCGGTGTAAGATTGCACCTGGTTCTAGCTTTATGTGTTCGTGCACTTATGATTCGCTCCCTGTCATATAAGCCTTGATTGTATTACCATTGACAACCATCCATCATCGCTAGCAGGGTTCTCGGCATTGTGTGTGCAACCAGATCGATCTCATTTTAAGGTTTTGTACGTTGATCTTGGCATGACAGGGCCTTGTGGTTGACACCGCAATCAACTTTAGCGACAGCTTGCTGAACCCCTACTCCGATCGCTTTGTTTATGCTGGCAGCGTTCCGGTCATGCGAGCAGCCGGTCGCCCCCAAAAAAAGTTACATGGATTAAGTGCGTCTGTGTCGGCCACTTCCAGCTCGAACCAGCTAGCCCCCTCTGTTTGGCCCAAGTCCCGGCCTACTTCGAAAGCTCATTTTTTAATCTGGCTTGAAAGCCAACCAGTTGGGATTCCAGCTCTTCTTGCCGAGCTAGACAAATCTGAAAGCTCTGATTTTCATATATGAGCAAAGCCAGAAGCCTCAAAGATATGGGAACTTGCTCTTGCTTTCAGGTCCCACTCTGGAAGTGGTGTTTAACCTTTATCATCTGTAATATTTTTGTAGGTCAACAGGTACGTTGACAGCAGTGGTAGAATGTGTAAAATTTTACTTTAGTTACAATCTGTTTGGATTTTCCAAAGTAGCAAGCAGTCTAGCTATGACACTGTATTATGGGAGGAGAGGAGAGAAACACTGTGGATGTGCACTGCGGTAGACTGCTAAGCTTCTGGGTGCCATCTATTTTATCCTTGCATTTACAATCGTGACTAGTTCATGCAGAACTAGAGTTTTTACTACCAGTGACTTATAGGAGTCACTTGAAACAATGAGAGTGAAATACCAGCATTGAGTTTTGTATAAGTTAAGTTGCTTTTTGTTACTAAGAATATTATGCTTCAAGGTAGGTGATTACTATCTATTTTCTAAAGCCCAATTTTGGAAAAATAAGCTCAAATCACTAAAACTTAAAGCAGTGTGCAAATTTAGTGCAATGTATGTAGTGAATTATCAGCCTGAACTTCTGCATACTTTGATGTTTGAGCAATAAACTACAATTTTGAAGACTGGTCTGTGCATTAAAAGAAATTATATGTTTTGTTTGACGGATTGAACTTAGAATCTATTCCTATTTTCTGGAAATCAACAATTGAATTTAGATTTTGTAAAAATGGAAATTCAATTTTAATGATCAAGTTTCAATTGTTCATTTAATTACTTGTTAATTCAATCTGTAATAAGTGCAAAGGGTCATCAACATTGTGGCACTACTTCAATACAAAAATGAGACATTTTGCATTAAAAGGTAAAATTTAAATGATCTGTGTGTATTAAATTATGTTTTTTTTGGATTGAATTATGAAAATTTGACAATATTGAGTGAAAATAAATAAAATGATATGAGTATTATTATTATTTTTATTAATTTTGAAATTTGTAAGAGATTTTGGAATATACTAATCTATTAAAAAAATGATTAAAGATTCAAACCATTTTGATAAATTATGATGTTTGATAAATTAATCTTTGCTCAGCAAAAAAAATTAGGGATCACTTTATTTAACGCTTCATTTAAAAATATAAAATATGACCAATTAAACAAAACATTCTTTAACCATTTTAAAAAAAAACTTTTAAAATTCCAATCTCTAATAGAACTTTTCTTTTCTTAATACTTTTAAAAATATGTTGATAATTAAGTAAAATTTTGTAAAATATAAAATTTATAAATTAAATAGAAAAAAATAAATTAAAAAATTAAAATGATTTTATTTTAAAGCGACTATAGCTATGAGCCAGGCCCAGTTGAGCTTTCTGAATATCCCACTCCTAAAGATCCTTGATGATACGACTGAGACGGAAATGAACACCCCTGAGGAATTCGTTCACATAGTTATTTCTTTGACAGTGAATGCCTGGAGCTTCCAAAATAGCCAAACCAAATTTTGGTTCCGCAACGCCGAGACTCATCTTTGCATTCTTTCCAGCCTTTACCTTGGGCAAGTTCAATTCCAAAAATTCTTTGGCTCTGCAGTCATGAATCCCTCAGTAACAGCATTACCTTGCTCCAGAGCATCGTCATCGGAGGTGAACAGACTAAAAGCCAAGAGCTTGACCACTTTCTCGAACCAATTTAGGTCCGTGATGAACTCCTGAATCGCTTCGCATATTCGATGATTGCCTCAATCAAAAGATGAAACGTCATTGTTTCGCAATGTTTCACGGAAAAAAACCTCGCGTGGAATGAGAACGGAGACAAGGCTAGGATCTGTCATCGGCGACGAGGGTTGGGGAGGTCCCGCTCGTCAAAAGAGAGCTGCAACGGCATTAAGGGCTGCTCTAAACAACAATCTGGCTTCTATTTTATGAAAAGTTAGTTTGTAGTTGGCATTTTCACAACGTTTGTTTCCTAGATTGCGTCCGCGCTCGACTTTGCCTCAAGCACGACTTCCAAGGACCCCATCCATAAAATGAAAAAATGAACACCAACAAGAGTAGAATATAGTGCACGGGAGACATAGGCTCTGGCCTTAAGTCTGTCTTGCTTGGCAAATGCAAATCTACTGTGTTGGTTTTGAGTTGGAGGTGGATGCCACCTCAATTGCCCATGTCAGCAATTATAGTACCAAGTGAGTTTTTAGAGAGTTCTTTGCATAAGTTATAGATGGTAGTGTTGTGAAGGAGAGTCTCTTTGAATAACATCAAGTTAATGGTTATAGATTATATATCTTAAAAATTAAGTGGAATTAATATAATTAGAATTTAAAACCATTTTTGATAATAAAATTTATCTTATAGGAAGAATGTAATCTCACATAGAATCTAAAATTTTTACAAGCAAATTTGTTAATTCACTTCCATTTATACAATGTTGATTTATATTTATCTATCCTTCATATATATTAATGATCTCTATCTTTATCTTTTTTGAATTATTATTGTTATTATTTTATTTATTGTTATTCAAGTTGAGTCTTCTAAAAGGAATAGAAAGATGAATATCAATTAGAATAATCAGAGGTTATCTTTTTATTAGATTGATTTTAATTTTAATCTTCATCTCTCAATTGCCTCCTTTCACCTACTTATTGGAAATTTTTGCATAATATTGTTAAATATTACATCTTCTTGATCTTAATTACTTCAATTTATAAGGACTATTAATATAGTATTTTTATCCATATATGTTCTTTCATAGCTTTATCTTTAGAAATTTCTTGTACTTAATTCAATCTTAATATCATTTTATTTTATTTGTATTTATTTTATTTTATTTATATTTATTTTATTTTATTTTATTTTTTCTCTTATTTTTTGTCTTTGTGTATGATTTCTTTTTATTAGTAGGTTCTTATTACCAATCTCACCTTATAATTTCTAAATTCTATTAGAATAGTCTTTAAAATTCCAATCATATCTATTCACTAATATGTAATAGTTAATATAATTGTGAATACTATAGTTAATACATCAATTCATTACCACACAAACTTTTTACTATTAATTCCATTAATACTTATATATTTTTATTCTTCTATTGGTTGAATTGTATTAATTATTTTTGTATATTATATCTTTGTATTTTTCTTTATATTCTAGACACTCTTATTGGTGTTAAATTAGGAATTCTTTTTTATATGCTCTTCATCTTCTTATCATTGTTAGTTTTTCAATTTACACCACTATTCTTATATCAAGTTTTGTTGCAAAATTATTGATTATTATTGCTTGTTGTTTCTTTTGTTACCATGTTTAAATTAATAATTCTTCTTATTTTAGCCTATATTCTTTAAATTAATTTTACTTTTATTTTATTGTTATTATTATTTCTTTTGCTCAATATATCTTATTGTTGAATTTTTCTTTATATTATTTCTAGATCTTACTAAATCTCCTTAATATCTTTATTATTACTATATTATAAGTGTCAAGGATAAAAACTCAGAGAATGTAAATAAACAAAACAAGATGTATATAAAAAAAGAGATGACAAAAAAAAAAAAATGAAAAAGTATATATATTCAAGAAGAAATTAGAATGACTATTGCTAAAGACAAGAAGACTAGAGATTCTTTAAATTAGAGTAGAAGCACAAAAGATATTGAAAAGAGTGATGAAAGCCTCACTCTTGCCTCCATATATATTATCTAATTAAACAGCTACATAACAATGTCATATAAGTCAAATAATACATGTTTAATTTACTAGATATATATTTAACTTGTAGAATAAGTTTTTGACAAGTGTACCACATGGCCAACTTGTAATATAAGTGATTAATTTTTTTGGCCAAGTTTTTAATCTATAAATACTTATAAAGTCAAATCCGCATCTACAAAGCTTCTAAAAAGCTTTCCAATAAGATATTACCAATTTAATCTATTTTTATTTATTTCTATCTATTTCTACTTATTTAAATAAATATAATAGTAAATATGGATATCTATAATATTATCTTCTCTTTTAGAGACGAATTTCACAAGAAGTAGTGTGATTATATATTGAAAAAGTCTAGAATGTAGCAAATTATGTTTGTTACATATTCTAATCTTTCTTCTCTTTGAAGATAATTAATGGATCCTCTCAACTAATGATAATGTCTAATACCAAGATAAGAAGACCACTCTATTATCTAATCATTGTATAGATTTTTATAACTTTTTTTAAACTATATATTAAAAATATCATTCAAAGTAATTCCTATTTCCAATAATATCACCAAATATCAAGATTTAATTCTAAGGTTGTGTTATTAAATATATTATATCTTGCTATTTATTCAAAAAAATCATATTATTCTTAAATATCTCTATCTTAATTAAATTGTCATAAAGATTGCAACAATTTAAGTAGTTTCTCTAGTAACTCTACAAACAATAATTTTTGAATTGACTTGAAGGATATTGATACTTCATCTTTATGAAGCAAAAATCTTACAACAAAACTATAAATAAAAGTAAAAAAAAGAGAGAATATAGGTTCTACATTGAAACTCTCTTATTTTATATTATAGGATCTTTAGACTTCTCATTTTAATTTTGATAGATGTCATTGATAAAAAAATATTGATATTTTCTACTGCATTTGTTAGATTTCTCAATAGTTTTCATGTGTATTTACTAATATCATATCCATACCAATCAATTTCAGCACCACTACAAATTCAAAATCTCTTCTATTTCAAATTTCTAATTGTTGTTGATTTTTATAAATAGAAGTGGTAATTATCTTCTTCCTAATATATCTATTATTGTTGTATTGTAATATGGCTATAGGATTAAAGAACAAAAGAAGACATATATTCTAGAGAAGCTTAATTGAAGACTAAGTTACAAAATTACTTTAAGAAATATAAGTAAAAAATTAGAGAGGTAATATAAATATTTAGTATTAATATTCTTTTTTTTTATAAAAAAAGCTTCTACTTACTTTGTAGGATCATAAAAAACACAAAACAAGGTAGATTAGTAAAAATACTACTATAGGCATCTTAAGATCAAAGTAAAGGATAGTTTTCAATAAAAATTACCTAAAAAATCCTTAGATTGATATCCAAGGAAGACCGGTTGTGAACCAGGGTCAAAACCAGATTCTAAGGCACAAAATCGTACATCTATGGCAGATAGAGAGTTTTTTTATTAATAAGAGAGCAAGGTTGGAAAGCAAACTTGATAAGATTCCTTTTAACATTGGTTTTAAGGTTTTTGAGTTTGTAATGACTTTGTGAGAGCTATGTAAAGTCAAGGTTCTATTTGGATGATTCTAGTTATTGAGAAATAAAATGGATTCATATTATTAAGCATATTGTGAATTTTATATTAGTTCTATAGATGAATAATTATAGATTTGTGAATATAGTTGTATTAAGTATTTTTTTATAAATTTGAGCTTAATCTAATAGTTAGATCAAAGATTATTAGAATTTAAGTGAGCTAGGATTTTAGAAATTGGATTTTAAGGATTAGTAAGGATTTCTATGATTTTAAGCAATCTGCCAATTAGATTGGAATGGTTCTTTTTGGAGCTAGTAGTTAACTTAGTTTTTAATATTTTTATAAAATTTTAAAATATATAAACAATACAAAAAGGAGATATTGATGCTAGAAGATTGACATCAATGTTGGATAGGAAGAACAATCAACAGTAGATAGGATTAGGAGCTTTTCCTTCCAATCTGTAAGTTCAAATCATTTCAAAATTTGTAAGCTTGTTTTTAACAAGAAAATTAATAAGTATGCAAGCTTTGAATTAAGATCCATGATTAATTTAATAATTATTGAGGTTTTCAATTTGCTATTAGATTTAATTAAGATTTACTTAGGATTTATTTAAAATATTAGAATTAGATTTAAAATTAGATTTAAAATTAGATTTAAAATTTGATTAGGATTTATTTAAGATATTAGGATTTGACTTAGAATTTGATTTACAATTTGATTATGAATTGGTTAAGATTTGACTTAAGATTTGATTAGAATTTGATTAGGATTTATTTTAGATATTAGAATTTACTTAAGATATTAAGATTTACTTAAGATAGTAGGATTTGACTTAAAATTTGATTTAAGATTTGATTTAAATTTGATTAAAATTTATTTAGGATACTAAGATTTTATTAAGATTTGATTTAGGATTTGACTTAGAATTTGATTTAGGATTTGATTAGAATTTATTTAGGATATTAAGATTTGATTTAAAATTTAATTAAGATTGATCAAAATTTATTAAGATATTAGGATTTGATTTAAAATTTAATTAGGATTGTTCAAAATTTATTAAGATATTAGGATTTGAATAAGATTTATTTAGAATAATAGAATTTGATTTAAGATTTGATTAGAATTAGTTAAGATTTACTTAAAATATTAGGATTTTATTAAAATTTGATTTAAGATTTGGTTGGGATTTATTTAGGATATTAAAATTTAACTTAGGATTTGATTAAGATTTAATTAGTATTTATTTAAGATACTAAAATTTGATTAGAATTTAATTAGGATTTATTTAAGATATCTTTAGGATTTTATTAAAATTATTAAAATTATAATAAGATTTGATTAGAATTTGATTAGAATTTGACTAAGATTGATTAGAATTTGATTAGAATTTCATTAAACTTTTATTAGGATTTACTTAGATTTTGGTTAAAATTCAATTAGAATTTATTTATGATTTCTTTAAGATTTTTTAGGATTTCTTTAAGGTTTCTTTATGACTTCTTTAAAATTTCTTTAGAATTTCTTTAAGGTTTTTTTATAGTTTCATTAAAACTTCTTTAGGATTTCATTATAATTCTTTTAGGATTTAATTAGGATTTTTAAAGATTCAATTGGAATTTATTTAGGATTTTATTAGGATTTTTAGGTTCTTAGTTAGTTGTAGTATACAAGTTTAACTTCTACAACCAAGTGTTTGATATATTCTTGTAAATCATCAAATTAACTCATTGATTTTTTTAAGACAAAAGAATATATTTAAAGTGCCAAAATTATAATTGTTAGATAAAGATGTGTTTAGAGGATGCTAAATGAAGGAGAATAATATTAATGGAGAAGAAATGGAGTCTTAGTAAATCTTGGAGGCAATTATTATAATTGATTTAATATTTTTACTTACTATTAAGTATTAATAATTAATTATTAAAATCAATGTCTATATTGGCCTCTTATTTATATGCATTATTTATAAAAATTTCATCAATGATTAATTAGTAGTTAGAAGAAATATGAAAAAAAAATCTCATGTCTTTTTAATTAATTATATAAAAAATAAAATTTTTAGTAGATTTAAATTGATTTTAATATTATACAAAATTATTAAGATAGAAAAATATAGCTTCAAATAGATATTAGTAATATAAAATATTATAGGATTTTTAAAATTTTATTTAGAATTTATTTAGAATTGTTTAGAAATTTCTAGAGAAGATTTCAAGACTTTGATAAAATTAAGGTTTACCACTTTGGGAGCAATTATGAAGAAATGGAGCAAGATTTGAAGGCCGTATAAGGTTCCTAGACTAATTGGATATTTTTGAACACCATGGTGAAGTCAAAAATATAAAAATAATATTTCTACTAATAGAAAATAGAAAGACTAATAACTAGTCTAGTCTTTACAAGAAAGGAGGTGCACAAGTCCCTTATGGGTTGTAGCACCTTGGATGTAAGTAGGAGTATAAGACTAAGGCCTCAAGGCCTCTTTAGGACACCTTATATACTACATGTAAGCCTTGGTGAGGCTCAAACCTTTGATCTATAAGTAAATTATGTTTGAAGTAAAATAATTTCACTTAATTTTTTAATTATTCACTTTCTATCTTTAAAATTTTATAACTTACTTATAATAATTTGGATTTATATATTTTTTATGTCATTAGAAAGATAATAAAATTATCTATTTAAAAAATATTTTTACTTTTTATTTTTATTCTTTATTGGATAAAATATAAAGAACAAATTATGAATCCAAAACTAGTTTTAAAAATGAATCCATAATTATAAGAAGTTTTTTTTTATTACGGATCTTATAATTAATCTTAGATATTATTAATATACCATACTAATAGAATAAGACTCCAAAAATTCAAAGCATTGAAATAGAAGAAGTTTATTTTATATCACAAATAAGGAGTTATAATAAGAAATAAAAATAAGATCAAGAAGTCCAAGCTGAGCCACAAGAATTACATTATTAAGACTAAGAATCCCCTCTGCATTGATTTCCATATAAATTATGTGCAATAAAGTTCTTTGAGATGTTTTCTTGATGCAAAGAGGTGAAGCAAGCTTGAGATCCTTCTATAATAATCTAAGATCTTCTAAAACCTTCTACAATCTTTCAAAACCTTCTTAGAACCTATTAGGACCTACAAGAGCCTTCTCAAAATCATCAAGAACCTTGTAGAACCTTTGAAGATTAAGTAGAAGCTTTTAGAATCTTCTTCCATTATATGTCTATGATATCACCTCTTTTTTTAGCTCTAAGTTCTATGAGGAGGGATAGAATTAAAGTTGATCATAGACAAAGAAAGTTAAAGATATGTTGCATGGTATCTACCACATACTCAAATTATCTTTTGTAAATCAAAAGATTTATTAGTATTTGTAATCAATAATAGTGATCAACACCTTTTACTATAAATCAAGCTTGAAATTTTGTATCTTTATTGCAAAAACATCCTTCAAAAATTGCTTCAAGGAGTCTTTTATAGGTAGATTCTATTTCAATGATAATTGCTACAAAGCAGCTAGTGAAAATTCTTTGGTGTCTTTTTAATTTAGGTGGTTCATCTTAAGATCAACAATATAAAATGCTTAGTTGAAATGGCTTAAATGGCATGATATTGTCTTTTTGACTATCTATATCTCATTATGTAAGCTAAATCAAAGACATGTCATAATCTTAAGATAAAATATAATTACTTCTAGGTTTATTAATTTATATATATATGAAGGTTAAATTCTAAAAATTTTGAAATTGCTTCCACCCTTCTTACAAAAAATTGCAAAGTCTAAAATGAGCTACATTTTGCAATATATTGATTAAGTTTGAGGCTAGCTCTTATATACATTTATTAATGTTATAACCACACTAGTGTACAAAATATTCTAGTTATTCTTGTTTTTGCCTCAAATCAAATATTTCTTCTACCTCAAATTCTTCATAGCTATCTACTTAAATATAAGGTGATAGTAGTTGTATTCTTTCTAATATGATTGATTTTCTATAAAATTTCAAAAAGATGTATGAAAAACAAGATGTATCTTTATGAATGCTAGTAATTTTAATTGGTAAGTAATACAATTAATTTATTTTTTTAATAAAAAATAATTTCAATCTTTGGTAGTCCAATTTGTTAGATAGTTGAGTAGTCTTTATATTGGATCAAAGCAACCATATTTTATTGTTAACTTAAAATGGAGGTTGTTCCGTCTTTTGCATATCAATTGCTTATTTATAATGTACTTGAGTTTTTTTTAGTTGAAATTTTAAGGTAGCTTGGATATCAATAATTTGGCTTGTAAATTTATTTTTTATTAGATTTTTGGATCTACTAATAGATAATATATCTAATTTTAGATAATAACCATGGTTGGAATAAAATAGAGTGTATTGACTAGATGCTGTCATATTGTAACACGGCTATAGGATGAAAGAGAAAAAGAAAACTTATATTATAAAGAAGCTTAGCTAAGTTATAAAATTATTTTAGAAAATATAGATAAAAAAATAAAAAAAATAAAAAATAGAGAGGTAATAAAAATATTTAATATTAATACAGCCTTTTTATAAAAAAGATTTTTTATTTTTATTTTGTAGGACCATAAATAAGACAAGACAAGATAGATTAGCAAAAATACTACTATAAGCATCTTACAATCAAAGCAAAGAGTAGTTTCTAGTAAAAATTACCTAAGAAATTCCAATATTGATACCAAAAGAAGGTCAATTATGAACTAGGATCAAAACTAGTCCCTAGAGTACAAAATCATGCACCTATGGCGGATAAGGTCTTCTTTGATTGATCAAAGAATGGGATTGGAGAGCAAATTTTAGAAGGTTTTTTTGAGCATTAGATTTGAATGATTTAGACAAATATTGACTTTATAAGAGCTTTGCAAAATTAGGGTTGATTTGGGTGACTCTGATTTTTATAAAATGATAAGGGGTTTATATTTTTGAGTATTTTGTAAGTTTAGTAATAGACATATAAGTGAAAATTTGTAGATTTGTGATTATAGTTGTGTTAAGTATATGCTATAAGTTTGAATATGATCTAAAGATTTACTTGAAGGTCATTAAAGTTCAAGTGAGTTGGGGTCTCAAAAATTGGATTTTGAGGATCAATGAGGATTTCTAAGATATTTAGCCATCTATTAGTTGGATTGAGGTGAAAATTATTTACTTAGATGGTAGACTTGATTTTCTACTTATACTTGAATTTTGGAGGTAGTTAAATGATATAAAAAGAAGATATTGGCATTAGAAGATTAGCATCAAGGTTGAAGAAAGAGACTAGTCTACTCATGAGTAGAATTTTGGACTTTTCTTCTATTTGGTGAGTTGAATCTTCTTCAAAAATTTTATGCATGTTGCCAACTTAGTTGTTGAAAGGTGTATAAATTTTGAACTAAAATCAACAATTCAATCATTAACTATTGAGGTTTCAATCTGCTATAGGATTTGATTAGGATTAGGATTTGGTTAAGATTTGTTAGGATCCATTTAAGATTTAATTAGGATTTTATTGGGGTTTTTTTAGGATTTAAGATTTGATTAAGATTTCATTAGGATTTGTTTAAAATTTAAGATTTAATTAGGATTTGATTAGAATTTAATTTAGGATTTGATTAGGATTTGATTTAAGATTTGACTTAAGATTTGACTAGGATTTGACTAGGATTTGACCTAAAATTTGACTAAGGTTTGATTTAGGATTTGACTAAGATTTGACTTAAGATTTGAGTTAGGATTTGATTAAAGTTTAATTAGAATTTATTTAAGATTACATTAGGATTGTTAGATTTTTAATTAGTTACAATATATAAGTATACCTTCTACAACCGAGTGCCCAATGCATTTTCAAATAAGACGACATATAATACAACAATGCATAAACTATGTTATTGTAGACAAACTTGGCTAGAGACAAATAAGATGTCCAATCATTTTATTTATAATTGATGATACACCTTAAGTACTATTCTATGATTTAATTGATTTGCTCCATTTGGCCATTAGTTTATAGATGAAATATTGAAGAAAGTTTGATGTTTACTTGAAGAATCTTAAAAAGTGACTTCCAAAACTTAAACATAAAATGCAGCCTTCAATTTCATATAATATCATATGACAATCCATAGTATTGATAGACATTATCAATAAAGAATTTGGTTATTTTTTCACAACTAATAATCTTCTTATAAGGGACAAAATATGCCATCTTGATAAATTAGTCGACAATTATATATATGATATTAAAAAAATTTGATAGTGAGAGATTTGTGATGAAATCCATAGAGATAGAAGACCACAATTGTTTTGGAATTGGTAGCGATTGAAGAAGTTCAGATAGGTGATGTCAAGGTTTTTTTTTTTTTTTTTTTTTTTTTTTTAATAGCTTTTTATATTTGAGGCCACCAAAAATCTCTAGAAATAAATTATAATGTCTTATTGAATCTAAAATATCTTATAATTAAAAAACCATGATAAATCATTGTAAATATTATTTAAATTATGTTTAATATTAAAAACAAGAAGATTTGTAGTCAAAGTTGTACAAACTTCATCAAGAAACAAAGAATCCATTGGAATTGATATGGAGGTTGCTCAAACAAAAAATTTATCAAATTTCAAGAATATCATCTGTTGCTAGTCATATGCTACATTTCTTTCTTTTGGCACAAGGTATGATTATTTGAATAAAACATCTGATAATTTTTGTTGCTTCTTGGATTAATATGTGATGTTGAAGTTAAAACATGATAGAGACATGCTTTAACAGGCTTGACAACAATTTAAAGTATGAGTCAATATGAATTATTCAAGGTTCTTGAGATTTTTATATATAATTATTAAATATTAAGCTCTTTTAAATAAATAGCACTATTCTTGAAAAAAAATATATAATTATAAGAAGTTTTTTATTGTGGATTTCATAATTGATCTTTGTTACTAAGATTTTTTTGGAATAAAATGCAATTAGATGCATTTTTTTTTTTTTTTTTAAACAGATGATCTTTCTTTGTAAAACGTTGTAGATAATTCAAATGACATTCTGCAAGTGATATAATATTGGTTATATATGTAATACTTGCAGCTTGTTATAAGCATCGTAGATGTTATAGGTGTCTTAGGTCACATAGGTAAATAGAGTCATGTCTGACTTTAAAGCGATAAAAGATTCTCTGATGCAAGAGCTTCAAGATGGCCTTATAGAGATCTTACTTCACATCAAGCAACAGATCTTCGATGAACTGGTCGAGTACTTTAGTGGTACTAATAACAGTCTTCAAGGAATTAAAGCTCCAGCGACACCCCCACCTGACTCCAAATGTGAGGCAATACTTTCTACAGGACCAAACAAAGGATCAAAGTGTCCAAATAAATCAAAGGACAATACTCCTTTTTGTGGCAAGCACAAAGGAGCAATCGTAGTTGATAAAGATGGTGCCATACAAAAACCAAAGCGTTGTAAAGCAATAATTCACAACTATACACTAGACAAAAAGCAATGCGAGCGCTTTGCAAAGCCGGGCTCATCGTTCTGTGGTATTCATAGGAACTATCGCCCTAATGGTTTGAATACGGTTCCTGAAGCATTTAGCACTTTACACAATAGAGATGAGTCTATAAGGATTTTTTTTTTGAAGTTGAAATAAGATTATTTCCATGGCAAAGTTTGAAACATTGGTTTCTATAGAAAATGGCTAAAAAAAGATTAAATGAATCAAAATAAGAGTTATAATGAATATTATCTTTAAGCATTCAAAGACTTTTTTAGCTTTTGATCTCCATTCAAACTTACTTTTATATGTCAATTGTGTAAATAGAGGAGCTATATAAAAATAATTATTAATAAAGATCTTATAGAAGTTTATAAATTAAAAAAAACATTGGATATTACATATTGATTTTGGAGTTGTTCAATTGCTAATGGTTATAATTTTCTTTGAATCCATCATTAAACCTTCATTTGAGATAATATAGCCAAAAAATTCTACTTGAGGCTTATAAAATATATATTTCTCTAACTTGGCATATAGTCCAATATCTTGTAATCTTTGTAAGATAAGATAGATATGTTGTTTATTTTCTTTTGGAATCTTAGAATAAATCAGGATATCATCTAAATTATAACATATAACAAAGTCATTAAAGAATTCATAAAATATGTTATTCATCAAATGTTGGAAAATAGTTGGCATATTTACAAGACTAAAAAGCATGACATTGTACTCAAAATGTCAATATTTTGTACAAAAAAAAAAACTTCTATTTGTCTCCTTCTTTGATGTATATTAGATTATAAGCTCCGCAGAGATCAATTTTGGTATAGATCTTAATTTGACCTAATTGGCCAAAGAGCTTAGATATTAATAAAAAAGAATAATAATTTTTATTATCACTTTATTGAGGCTATGATAGATGACACACATTCATAGAGATCCATCTTTTTTCTTCACAAAGAATATAGATGTACGAGCAAGAGATTTTGAATGTAAAATAAAATTCTTTATTAAATTCTTGTCAATATATTCTTTTAATATTGTAAGCTTATTCTATAATAAATTATTAATTAGACCAAAAGATAATTGTGCACCATCTTAAAGATCAATAGTATAATTATATGGACGATGCTGTAGTAAGGTATCTATATTTTTTTTTTCAAATATATCTTAAATTTTTTTGTATTCTTTTGAAAGGATTTTTAGAATACTCATTGCTTTAGATGTTGGAGTTGCATAAACAACAAAAAAAATGTCATTTTTGGTTGTTCTTATAAAAGCTCTAATTCCAATAAATAGAGGCTTTATGATTTTAGATCTACAAGGTGTATGATATATTTTATTAGATTTAGTAATAACATGTTGTAATATTCCAAAGAATTCTATTTTATAGGATATCTAATGTATATAGAGATTATATCTTTCAAGCTAAGAAAGTCTTCAAATAATAGAGCTAAATAGAGATTTAATGATATTAAATATGATTTGACTACTATGATTCTTTAATATTACTTTTAATAGATAAATTTTATAAATAATATCTCTAAAAGATAAATATCAACCATTTATAATCTTTATATGAACAACCTTGGATTTTATGATTATAAGAATTTTATAGATTTTTAAAAATTCTAAATCAATAAAACAAGCAAAGGCTTTTGAATCTATTAAGGCAAGAATTTTGAATTTTTGAATATCCAAACATAATAGCATGGTATAGCAATAGGAAGGATTAGATGATAATATAAGATTTTTTTTTATTTGTAGAATAGAAGAATCCAACCACATGATTTTTATTGTAGTTGGATGCATTTGTTTTCCTGCAAAGCATCTAATGATGTGGTTGCACTCTTTATTTAATATATATATCCATACTTTTTATAGCAATTATTAGCCATATAGCCAAATTTTTTATAATACAAACATAAGCCGTGTTCTTTTCAATGCTTCTTCTTTTGTTTTGAAAGGAATTTGATGCAAATTGCATCAACATATATATCTTCTACTTCCAAATGTTTATTAGAGTTAGGAGATGTAGAAGATGCCAAGTAATAAGTGCAAAGTTATGGCATAGGCAATGAACATTTTTCTTGTCAATATTAAAATAGCCAATTATTATATTTCACCACTTGACTAATGGCTTCATTAAGAATTTGAGGATTAGACATACACAATAATAGATCCTTTATATCATCTTATAATTTCTAATGAAATGGATTTATCAATTCATCTTTACTCTAATTAATACCACAAGCTAATTGCCAAAATTTTAAAGCATAAATAGATATAAAATGAATTTTCTATGGAAGGGTTTAGATTTTAATTGTGGCAAAATAAATCTTATCATGTTTTCTAAAAGCTTCTACAAATGCCATCAAAAATATTTCAAAGTTATGTAATATGGAAGAATTTTTCTCAAACAATAGAATAAATCAAGACAAAGCTTGACATGATAGCAAGGTTCTAACCAAACCAATATGAGATACTTCTATAGAATATTTCTTAGGTTGGAATAAAGCAATAAGTCATACTTGATTTATAAAGTTATAAAACTTTAGACAAGTTCCATCAAATTTCTTTAAGAAGCTAATTTTTGGTTCTTTTGCTGTTAACATTGAATTGTCATCTCAAATATATATATATATATATATATATATATATATCTTCCAATAAAATAGACCTTAGTGATGGAGTTTTTAGGATGACTAGTGATAGTAGCTAAGGTGGTTCCACCCTTTGATCATTATGTATGATCATGTAAAATTCTTTATTTTATTTAAATAAGATCTTGGTCTTGACTCTTAATACTTTAATAGTATTTATAATTGAATCCAATTTGGCTTCTTTAGAATCTTCTATATAAAATCCTTCACTTCTTGCTATAAAAATTTAAAAATATATATATATATTAAAAAAAAACAATCAAGAATAATATTGGTCTAGATGTGGGTAATGTGCAACCTCTAAAGCACTATAATACTTCTAAGAAGAAGAATAATCCACTCTCTATCCAAAAAGACTAAGCTATAATATCATATTTTATCAATTTCAAAAAATTATTGTAGACACATTATTTTAATAAAATAAGATTTCGAAAGTTCAAAGAATTGAAACAAAAGAGATTTACTTTATATCACAAGCAAGAAGCTATAACAAGGTACAAGAATAAGACTAGGAGATCTAAATTGAGCCACAAGAATTGTATTGTTGAAATTGAAGATTTCCTCACTCTTGGCTCATATATATATTAAGTGCAACAAAGCTCGTTGAAGAGTTTTCTTGATGCTTGGAAGTAAAGTAAGCCTAAGATCCTTCTATAATCATTTAAGATCTTTTAGAATCTTTTAGGACCTTACAAAATCTTCTTTGAACCTACTAGGATTTATTAGGTCCTTCTTGAAATCAATAGGAACCTTTTAAAATCTTCTAAGATCAAGTAGAATCTTTTAGAGTCTTCAAAGATTAAATAGAGCCTTTTAAAATCTTCTAAAATCTTCTTCTATTATATATTCATGATAGTTTGTTGGTATATTATTCTTGATTTGATATGCTACATCAATATTTTTTTTCTTATCTTATATTATTTATATAAAATATTATCAAATCACTAGACTATAAATTAGTAATTGAAAGTAATTTCTCTATCAATAATTGTGTCAAATAAAGTATGTTATAAATTGTTCTAATAACCATAATTTTTTCCTTGGCAAGGGCTTACTTATTTATTTGCTTTTGGTATAATATCTCTTTAAATGACTTGGGATAATAAAATACTTCTATAATGTCAATTTTTGAATAGTTGAGAAAAAAAATTTATAGTCTTAAAATTTGTAGAGTCTGCCATACTTGAAAGCCTCATCAATATTATAAGTGCTAATCAACTGTTGTAATGGCGGCACAAGTCATAACAAAATCCACCAATTGTGCATCCACTCAAAGATTAATGATCTATTGTCTAAAACTAATGGGCAAACAAAATAAACCTCAAGAATCTTTGATCTGTTTTAAATATCTTTTGGTCTTTCTGCTATACAAAACTTTCTTTAACAAAAAATTTGCTTATATAGAAGGCTCTTTGTTTAAATTTAATTAATTATTATTCTTTGCTTATTTTTTTGTTTTATTATAATTTCTTTGTTGCTAATGCATTGTTTTTAATTCTTAAACTTAATTATAACTGGTTCATTTTTCAATCATATTTTATCAATATTTCTTGTCATATCTTGGTTTTTTTATTTTATTACTTTTGATACAAAATCCACTTTTATTATGCTATATATAATCATTCTTTAATATTATTTGATACCACAATTGGATCTTCTTTTTAAATCAATTATCTCTCTATTTTTTATAGTTACTTTATCAAATTGCTATTTATCTTGTCAATTTGATAAATATCTTTTGTATTTTTTTATTTATATGCCTTGGATTTTTATACAACTATATTGATTTTGTTTGCTTGCACTTTTGTTATTGTCTATTGCTTTGACAAAACCTGCAATCATTATGCTTTAACATCCCATAATTGCTCACATATACACAAAGTGATTGATTTCTTTTATTCTTGTTCAATATATATATACTTTGCATATGAACATTCAAATTGTCCTAACACTCAAAATTCACCAAAAAAATAAACTCTTTAATTTTTATTTAGAAATTAAAAAAATATATATGGTTGTATATCAAAAGAGCCAACTTTCTCCTTAAAATTAAGTTATAAAAAAAATAGTTATCTTAATTATGGTTGTTACTTTTTTATTTTATCTTGTAAGTGATGTCTTAAAAAAATACCTTAGAATCTTTAAAGATAATATCTTTTTAAGATTCTTTTTATATTAATTTTTTTTTTTTTTTTTTTTTTTTTTTTTTTACTATTATTTTCTAAATTAGTTTATTTAACTTTTCTTTTATACTATTAAATTAACAATAGATATTTTTTTATGACCAATTTATATTATTTGTTATGTTATGTAATATTATATTATATTATATTTTTATTTTTATTTTTATTTTTTTTGAATAACTTATCAATTTAATCTAAATATATTTTTAAAATAAAATTAATAAATAAATAAATAATATATATATATATATATATATATATATATATATTAATATCACAACAATATGTTTATACTTTGTAATATCAATTGCACTACTTTGTAATATTATATTTTCACATTGCTTGATGGTTGAATTTTAAATATTATAATACAACTAAATCCCATATTAAGATGTCTCTAAATTTTTTTCTTCTTTAATAATGATCTACCTACAATCAAAAGTTTTATCTATCTTTGTTTTTACTACATTCTAGTCCCTGCCAATGATTTATAGTACATCGTCTAATAAATTATTTAAAAGATTTTTCTAAATTTAGAATATTTTATGATAATTATTAAAAATATAGATTGTAGGTATGTATAAATTATTTTTTGACTTAGCTTTTAGAATAACCAACAACTTTTAGTTATGTAATAAAGATTCTATATTTATTTTTAGGTACATAAGATAAGCAAAAATTAAAATGGATACTCTTCTAATTCTAACTCCATTTGAATTATATGTATCTTAATACTCATTTTAAAATAAAAAATCCTATATCTAAAAATAAGATTTTATTTGTTTTTTAATAATATATTTTTATTCTCATATTATAATCATATTATATTTAGATTGTAAGCTTTGTAATTAATTATAAAATTTAAAAATCTTTAGATAATTGTTAATACTATTAGTACTATATAAATTAACTTTATTTAATAAGAATTATGTGAAGAAAAATACATGTTTTATTAATATTAATTGATACCTTGGTAACCTTGTATGCTTTCTTTAAAGAAAGATAGTCTATGCTTCTACAAATTGTATATATATTTTAGTAGATGGAAATTACTCTTCTTTATTTTATTAAAACATTATTTTATTAAAGTATCAAAAATAAATTATTAAGATCAGTTAGGGGGATTTTTAATCCTATCATGTTCAGCATGATAGAACATTTAGAAGAGAGGGAGTCTTTATTTTGTATGTATTTACTTCCTTTGAACCATTAGCTTGCCAACGTATGTTTAAATAGGCAACTTGTATTTCTCTAAGGACTTACATGTTAAAGATTTTTAGTACAATTTGATTCTAAAATTTTAAAATATTAACATTTTTGGTATCCATGCATACTAGAACTGCCTCCTATTGTTCAATTAGACAAACCTCATTAAACACCATGCTTGCAATAAACAAATCATAAATTAGTGGTGCTAGGTATTGTAGATGTTACCTTTTAGTAGTTGGTATTACTTTTGATTTTAAAGCTAGTGGTTTTAACATATAAATATCTATATGTTATATGAAAGGAGTAAATCTATTCCCAGTAACCAAGATGTAGGAGGCAGCTACTTGTAAATCATTATCCAGAAACTAAATTTAATGCACATGATTCCTCTGCACCGATCGCTGAGACGAACCTCCAAGAGTGGTTGGTTATGGCAAGGTCCTTGCCGTCCTCCGTGCAGCTCGTAGGCCGGCAAGCGTAGGGGACCTACTGCGGGTGTCCAGTCCCGCTTCTTCGGTGTTGGGTAGATGCTCTTTCACAACAGTGATGATCAGCTATCATTGGCAAGCGGCCCAATGCACCCAAGCTGCTTTCGATCCAGGCTCATTGGCATCTCTGTGCACTGCATTTGGGTGATTTAGGTACGTCACTGGTAATTGCTTCTCAGAATAGACCAGATCGAGGATTGGCTCGACGCCTGATGCTTCGAGCAATAACTCCGAATATGATAATGAATATTCGGCCTCCTCTCGACGGCTATGCAACTTCAAGGCTCTCGGTTCCACGCCCCTGCGTTCGGGACCTCTTGTCATTTTGCCGATTGTCGTATATGCGATTGGGTGACGAGCAGGGATGCCCGAAATGCTAGTTCTCTCGGCATTAGCTGCAGTTAGACAGGCGCAGAATCTTATAGCCCCATGTTTGACTTTCCTGGATTGGAGCTTTGCTCCGCCCATTTCGCGACTGGCGGCGGAGGTCCTCCTCCATTAATCAGAAGCTTGAAGGATTTCCTCGACAGCGATTGCCGCGTCCAATGGTGTGCCGTGAACTGATATCATACCACATCTATTTTCGTGGCGATCAATTATATTTTCAGAAATAATTGGCATAAATAACAGTAAGATTGAACATGCTGCCAATACATGCTTGAATATAGAAATGAATAAACCCTCGAAAACTTCGTTTTGCTATACAAGTGGCTTGCATGAAATGGAGGATAATAATATATCGTCTTCACAACTCTTTGATGGGCGTTCTACATTTCTCCCAAGGAAGCTTGCAAGCGCACCCGCCGGAAATTTGAAACGATGATGTGACAGTGGAATTTTGGAGGGAAAAAACAATGAGGAGAATTGTGCAGAAGTTAAGAATGAGAATAGGGTTCGTTGATTGGATGAATGAGTATATGAAAGAATGGATAGATGGACGGATGGGTAGTGGCTTTTAGTAGAAAGTTTGACATTTCTCGCCGGTCAGTTTTCTGGAGTATTGACAGACGTGAAGTCTGTCGGTCTTGCGATGTGACCTCGGCGGTGAATAGTGGAATGAAAGCTAACCAATGGCCTTCTCTCACGCAAGATTCGAATCTTTCTCTGGCGCAGGTGAGTCCTCTCCCCTCCTCTCTCGAAAGTTTGAAAATCGCGAGGAATGTAGGGATCTCATCAGCGTTGGAGGAGCGACCAGCCTTCTCGTGATCCATTTCCCGATGATTCCATAGGTGCGTTTGCACACTACACAATTCCAATCTATATGACCACAACTGCTAATTAATATTTTACAGGTTGTCGTTACTCTTCGAAGGACACGGTGTGCGTTCCACAACAGCTTAGGTTTCATTGTCTTGGTTTCTCACTTGTGATTGTAGAATCCCGAGAAATTACCTTCATCGTAAAGGGATCACCTAGGTGCAAAAACGGACCGTAATCAGTAAGATGAGGTCTTTTAGAAGATGCAAGCTTGAGATGTCTTGAACCTTGATCCCGTGCTAGATATTATTCATTTATCTGTATCCTCACAGCGAGCTCAAGAACTGCATCCGAGACGTGTTCTTGCTTCTCTGCATGTGTTGCAGGGCATGAAGTTAACCGAGAGATCGCTAAATGAATATCTCGTGAGTTTGCGGTAGTGGACTTTCAGAGGCGTCAAATATTAATTACCTTGCAAAGCCTGTACGTTAGATGAAATGGTTGTGTGTTAGTTGTGAAATATCAAAATTACGACCAGCTGATGCGAACTGGTGGATGTGGAACTCATGTATCTCGAGTTGTACAGGGTAGATCTTTCTGAGATTCTACATTCTAAATGTTGGCTTGCTCAGCTTGTCTGCATGTTGGTGGTCTAGATTAGCAGTGCTGTGTTGTTAATAAATATATTGTTGGCATTGCGATTGCTCTGATGTTATGCCATACAATACCATAATTAGAAGAACATATTTACAATGGGTGAACTGAGAAGAGATTACGAATTTAAAATCATATTGATATAAGCTAGACAAATTATTTTCATTGTAGGGCTTCAAATATTTCAATTGCACCCTGAAGTTCTCGTGCTCTCTCTCTCTCTCTCTCTCTCTCTCTCTCTCGTGATTGCAGGATGATTTTCTTTCCGAGCTCATGTGGTTCTTCATGCGCTGCCTTTCGGCCTTCAATATAAGAAATAACATCAACTTGAGATGTAGTTTATGGAGTTTTTTCGAGACAGGTAACCCATACGCTACTCGAACACAATAGGTCTTTCACTTCAAGCACATGTGAGCGCCTATCAAATGCACGAAACTCAAAATTTACAGGTGCTTGAAATCAAATTGTATACCGAGCTTCTGATTTATTTTCTATCCAGTTTTGATGCAATGAATTTGTGATAGTTCGGTAGAGAATGACTAACCCTTTGTAAGAGAAGAAGGGAAATCATGTGGATCTGAAAGAAATGATTACTCACTTGCAATCTTTAAATACTGGTTCAGGAGAATTCGATGCACCTCTTGTGCCTCAAACTTAAGGTTTACAGAGTTCATAATTTTCTTGCTACGTTGCCTTCGATTTTTCAAATGCTGCAGAACGTGTCGACAAACATTTAAACAGACAATGCAAAATTTGCACAGTTTGTCTTCTATAAGATTTGAACATTACTTTTTGGAGATTGATACGTGTATTGTAATAAGCATCCGAAATATATTGATCTGGTGGTCTAGCACCTCGCGAGATTTTATGAGATTTCTGTAAAAAAAATCGCGTTTGAAACGTTTAAAAATTATTAATGGTTTATTTGGTATGCAATCATGTTTGATATGGTCAGGAAGTTGGAACTTGAGGAACGTGACCGTCTGTACTGTGGAGTAGACAATGAGTTATACGCTTTTTTTGGAACGTGGTCTGACTTTTCATTGCTTCTTTGCCAATTCTACGGTTCGCCCTTGCATCCTGCAACTAGGCTATGCAACTTGATGACCAAGTTATAGTAGAGCGATACATGCTGACACTTGAGCATCCAGATGAGGCACCAAGTTTCACGTGTTCATATCGGTATTTGTGCCGATGGATTGACGATTCGTCGCTTGTTTGCAACAATTTTGTATTATTTGTTCGCTTCTTCTCTCTACGCTTCAAGGCCGGATACAACAAATTTAACATGTATTGGATGGTTGACCGAATAATCGGTAGATAATTACAGCCTGACGATCTCGAGTAGAGCGAACTTCTCTTGAAGCATGAGATGGAATTGTGGAGATTGATGAGTTTGTCGTATGTTTCTATGTCCTTAAGGAATTTCAACAAACGGATGCGACTTTTGGAGGTTATGTGCACAACAGTGTGCTCATCTTGACAACTTGCTGTTACCAACTCTTAGCATTTAAATAAGTTAGGTGTACATGAAGAGTATTCATTTTATGTTCTTCCCCATAGTGTTGAGGGATATCAATTGAGTGAAATTGCAAGCTCTTTCTCAAGTAGATCCCAGAAGAGAGACGGTTCCGATTCTAGTATGTAGAATCTATCATTGGAGGAATTGGAGTAAGTTTCTACAAGTCATAATCTCGTATGGAGGCTTATTTTCTTTTGGCCAAGTTCGAATTAATAGCTTCCTTAAATGCGAGATTAAGTTTCTTCTCCAGAAGTGAGTCATCGCTACATAGATGTTGGCGATTACGTCACTAGCTCCTTGCCTTGTAGTGACCTCATAAATCGTATTGAATGTTCGGCCCTCGACCTCACTTTACTCTGATGATCACTGGTCCAGACATGTGTCTACAAGTGTAATTTTGGTAGATGCACCACTAATTATAAGATTGCGTCTTTAGCAACAGAATTGACAGGGGCATTACTTGAGCACGGACCGCGATACAAAAGCTATCAGTGCCTGCAGGACACGGCAAGTATTGTGACCAGCACTTGAAAGCGGATCGTAGATGACGTGCATCTAGCAGTCCTTCGAATTCAACTTTTGATGCGTGGAGGCTTCCCTTCCGGAGATATGAAGTGGTAACTGGAACAGCATGCAGTCAACTGCGTCGATGGATTTGAAATCACCTTGGCAGCATTTGCAGGGAGCAAACTCCGACAATCCGATGCCAACTCAATTTCAACGTCGTTCGGACGTGTCTGGGTCCAGTGTGAGTTCCGAGTATCACATTGAACAATACCTGGAGCCTCAAGCTATTTACGATGGCAATTCCATTGATCTACTTAACGGAATTCATGAGGTTTCGCTGTCTGACCACACCAATGGCTTAGTGAGTAATAGACATCCCAGTCGTTCTAGTTCACAGCTCACAGAAGAACTCTTTTCGGATTTGGATCAAGTGAGGGCACCAGCTAGAAGGAGAAGGGGCAGACGGCGAGCCTCAGAGTGTGGTACTCCCGAAGGCTGGGTCGCATCCAAGAACCTCATGTCAGAGCGGAAGAGGAGAGAAAAACTAAAACTAGGTCTTCTTACTCTGCGTGCCCTGGTTCCAACTATTACAAAGGTGAGGTTTATGTGAAACACACGTGATGCTCTTGATTGCGAATATATGAATACTGACTTTGTGGATATGACCTTTTGAATCAAAGACGGGCCATCATAAGAAGCTAAAATCATCTTCATTAATTTTCTCATTTATTGTATCTTTTACTTTTAAATATATATTTTTAGAGAGGATTAAAATAATGTTTTCCATATAGATACTATGGAAAAAGCTGGATCTATATCCAAAAAAATTTAACAAACGAAATCAATGCGTACAGAGTAATAGTTTGATGTAGACATTTACAGTTTTCCCATATTAATTAAAAAACTTACCAGTTGATTTGTTTAATCCAGATTTTCAAGTGAATTTAAAATTAGAATTTTCTGACCAAAGTTTCGTGGTATTGTTCAAATTCACATGAAAAAAAACTACGTGAAAAGTGACCCTTTCTCCATTAAATCCTACGAGGGCCAGAATATGCATCAATCGATGCGAGACTTTGTTTAACCTAGTATGATAGTCCAGTAACTCATAGTGGTTTCTGATTTCCTGCAGATGGACAGAGTATCTATTCTTACAGATACAATCACCCACTTACAAAAACTCAAGCTGGATATAGAAAGTCTAGAGAAGACGTTAGAGAGCAATGATGAGGACCAACAATCTAATCTACAAGCTGCAGACGCAATCAAGAGTTCCCTCATTGAGTTGGGAATTAGTGAAGGTGATAACAAGAATAATTCATCAACGGATGAGTCCTGTTCCGTGCGTTTTTACGAGGTTAGGGATGATTCCTTCATGTGGTACACTTCTGATTGAAACTTGGATAAATAGAGTTGTAAAGAGTGCTGAAGCAGAGATATGTGTAGACGCATTTGCGACTTCATCTATGAGTGTGTTGTCTGCGACTTCATTCAACTCAAACTCACTGGTTGATTAAGGGCAAATGTAGAAAAGTGATTCAGAGCGTTTTGTCTAGGACCCATCACGAAAGAGAAATCACACGAGGTAAAGTCAAAGATAACCAGATTAAGTAAAATAAGACTGCTAGAAAGAGTTGATTACCACACATGCTTCGGGCATCTGCTTATACACTGTAGTACCAGAATTCCATGATTGAAGTTTTGGAGCTACAACAATAGCAACTGTAAGAGCCAAGGAAAGCGCAGCTGCTCTTGTTCCTGGTGTACTTGGGGGGGTCTGCATATGGTACTTGACTAACCACATCTTGGATTGTGGACTAATCTGCTCGGAGCTTCCACTCAACCTCATTTGATCCATGGCTCTTGTCATGAACGTGTGTATTACTCATGATGGATGTAACTTATGATATGGGTGTTGTGCAGATTCAGTTGGATGTTTCGAGACTGGAACATGGGATGTATAAATTAGACCTCCTTTGTACGCAACAGCCGGGTGCTTTTGTGCAACTTACCCAAGCCTTTGAGGCATTTGTGATTCAGATTGTCCACACCAACATGATAGCCATCACCTCCACGAAGGTTATCTGCTCCTTCATCGTCAAAGTAAATCATCTCCTCATTTTGTACCATACTTCGTCTCCAAGTCTACTTGTGCCCAAATATGTTTTATTTTTTACCTCTCAAATCCATGGTTCAAGGATTGAACAGCATGCAAATGAACATGTTAAGTTAATGATACGTATTCCACTTCACATGAACGTTGCTAATTTTGATGATCATATGTTTTGATCCCACTCCTTTGGTGGGGATGATGGATTTGTTGACAGATGAGCAGCTGGAATGACATGGAAATGGAAGAAGTGAAGGATGATACAAAACGCTTATTAAGACAATTTGGATTGCAGTTTTCATAGAATACTCTGAAGGACTAACAAGACAAAGATTGCCAAAATGGAATCAGTCGTACCGTCGTGGAGGGGTACCGATGCTTGTCAACATCTGAGCGTGCATTTCTACATAGTAGGGAGTGGCATAATGAGATTTCAATGAACTGATTATGAGGCTTGGCATGATGCTGGGTGGTTGATGGCAGCTCGACGCATGGGTAGATTCAGAAAGCTGTGGTGCAAACATTTTGAAGGAGTGAGGTAATGCTGAAGGCACAAATTGGTCCCACATTAAAATAGACTTTGGGAGAGATACGAAAACCTTTTGTATTGTTGTATAGTGTATTGCAATTGGATATTGATTCCTGCCATCAAATCCAGTGACAAGATGTACAGTTGCTTGCTTACTTCGGAAACTATTTCTGTTGCATGCTTTGTATTTGTCATATCTAATTGAATTCTCCAAAGAAGTGTGTTTATGTATGTATATGTATGTGTACTTCAAGAATAATTCGTTTATTTATTGATATATTTGAAAAAGGAAGAAAAAGTACAATGATAGAGAAGAAAAAATACTACTATTAAGTTAAAAGTTGTAAAAAAAATAAAAATAAAAATATGTATATATATATATATATATATATATATATAACTTAATATGTATGTATATATACATACATATTTGTTTTCAAAAAATTAAATTTAACTAAATCATGAATATTTGAACAAATTTTAGAATGAAAAATTAGATTAAAATTATATATTGAAATTGGATTAAATGTTAGAAATAAATTATTGAAAAAATCTTGAAAAAAATTGTTGAAAAAAATTATTGAAAAAATTTATAATGTCCAATGAAAAATATATTTATTTAATTTTTTTAAAATAATGAATTCTAATAATTTATAAAAATAGATCTTTTAATTTTTAATATCTAAAAGAATAATTTAAATTAATGAATAAGTTTTAAGAATAAAAATTATGAAGAATAAATAATAATAAAAATAATAATTTCTAATAAAATCATATTTAAAAGAAGTAAATAAATCTTTTTTTTGTAAAAAGATGTATATTTTTAAAATATATATTGAAATGGGCCTAATCAAAGTTTAAAGAAATAATTTTGAATATATCATTTTTTATTTTGATTTACACAAAAAAATTCTTTATCAAATTTTTTTTACTAAGAGATATTTTGTATTTAGAGAATAAGATGAAAGGCCTTAAATTTTAAATGTTTTGATTGGTTGAAATCAAGAAGTCTTCTTAAATAGGCTTTATATTTAGAAAAATAAGTACAAAGGTGTTCAAAAAAAAAAATGAGATAGAATGCATTTTTTGCCTACATGGCATGAATAGTATTGTTCCTTTAAACATCTACTGGGCCTATTTTAAAAAATTGATTTTAAAAAATTTTAAGAAGCCATATCAAAAAATACTTAAAATAACTATTAAAAGATAAAAATCAAGTTTTTATATATCTCATAACTATGTAAATCAAGATATGGAATGATATATCCAAAATTATAAAAAAAAGATAAAATAATTGATTTTATGGTCTTTTCATACTTTATATTATATTCCAAGGTCAAGGCTTCTAAAAGAGAATTTTTTTCCACGAAGCAGAGAACCTTGGTAAGGCTTTTGAATTATGGCTTTTCAAAGTAGGCTTCTATGTATAAAGTATCAAGAATACAATTTAGAATCTTAATCACAAAGAGATGATATTATGCAAAAAAGACTAAGAGATGTGAATAAGACAATAGATTAGATTAAAATATAATAATCAAATGGTTATGGTAAAGAAACATGAAAGCTTGGAAGCTACAAGAAAAACTAACTCACAAAAAGAATTGACAAAACTGAGGATGGTCTTAGTCTTGCTTCTATATATACTAACTATTGAAAAAACCACATGGTGGCTTTCTAAAGATCATATGGTTGGTGACACAAGTAACCAACATATAAGCCAAGTGACTAATCTATACAATATATGGCTAACTTGCCAAGACATGTGTCTAATATGTACAACACCTTATAGTGCTTGTAGATCCAAATCTTATTAAAGAAACATTTAAGATACTATTTGAAGAAGATATTATCAAATTAATATATTTTTATTTATTTCTAATTATTTTTTATTTATATAAGTAATATAGTTATTTATTATATTATCTCTTTTTCTAAAGATAGATTCTATGAGAAAAGAATCAAGTTATTTTATAAATTGATGAAGTCCAAAATCTATCAAATAATATTAGAAACAAATTTTAATCTTTGTTTTTTATGAAGATAGTTGATAGATCTCTTTATCCATTAATAGTGTCCTATACAAGGGCATGAAGATTATCTAATTATTTGATTATTGTTCAAGCCTTCATAACTACCTTCAAACAATATATTTTATATGCCATCAAACATAATACCTACCTCCAATATTATCATTAAATATCGAGAGTCGTTTTTAAGATTGTGATATCAAACTCGCTATATCTTGCCATTTATTTAAACGACATATTTTTCTTGAGGATCTTCATCACAATTCCAATATTATTTAGGTTGAAATAATCTAAGTGCTTTATCTCAAAATTTTATAAATGACAATTTTTGAGATATATTTACTAGCTATTGGTTTCCCATATTGCAAAGAAATTCTAAAAGTTGTTCTTTCAACTTATTTCTTTTTAATTTATACCATCTTGTTGTCAATAGTTAGTATTTAGTTTTAATAGGTGTTATCAATAAAAAATAAAAATAAGTTGTGACACATTTGCAAGATTCTTAAATGGCTCTTATATATATTTATTAATATCATATCCATACCAATGTACAAGATATTCAAATTTGTTTTGGTGTTGTATTAAATCCAAGACTTCTCCTACTTCAAATTCTTGGTTATTATCTATTTCAACAAAAGGTGGTAGTACTGCTTTCTTCTTGATATGTTAATTATAATATAAGGCTTAATAAGAAATATATGAAATATAAGATGAATCTTTATTGATTGTAGTAATTACAATCAATATGCAATTAGATTAATTTATTTTTGGATAACAAATAGATCAAGCCTTTGATAATCCAACTTGTCACAAAATTAATTGGTCTTGATATTACGACGGAGTAACTATACTATATTACCAACTTTGAATATATATAATTTTTTTCTAAGAATATTTGCATTAGTTTTTTGTTGTTTTTAAGCCTTCTTTAATTATATCTTTATTATTGTGTAAAGCTCTACCATTTTACTTACTAATTTCTTTGTTATTAAATTTTTTATTTTAAAAAAATTAAAAATATATTAAATTACAGATAATAATTATAATTAGTAAAAAATATTACTTTTTAATATTACTTTTTAGATATTACTTGGAAGTTTATAATATTAATTAATATTATCCAAGAAAAGCTTTGTTGTTTCTTCATTGATAATAGTTTTTGTATATATTATAAAATATGCCATTTTATTTTTAAAAATCTATTATTATAAAAATAAAATTATAAGAATTTGAGATTTGAAGATCTATGATGAAGTCTATCAAAACAAATGACCAAGTTTTCTTTAAAATAAATAGAAGTTGAAGAAATCCACAAAGTCAATGACATGGAGTTTTTGCTTTAAAACAAGTATCACAAAATTGAACAAATACTTTGATATCTTTTTATATTTAAAGCCACCAAAAATCTCATTTAAAAGCTCTAATATTTTGTTATATCCAAAATATCCTAGTGTTAGAAATTCATATGATGTTTAAAGTACATATAATTACATTTGACTTTTTGGAATATATAAATATTTCTTATGATAAAGAAGATTTTTTTAAAATTCAAATTTATTAAAATCATAAGAAAGATTTTTTTTAGTATAAAAAATAAAAAATTCATTAATATACTTGAACAAATTTTATCAAGAAAAGTAGAACTAATTAAGATTGTTGGCTTAATAGCTCAAAGATGTAGTTGCTTTATTTTATTTTTTTTAAAAAAAAGACAATATATGTTAATTGGCCCTATTAACCAGGCAATAGATTCAAATCTATAGGATCTAGATAATAAATAAACTTGGACCAGTAAGATTTGAATATTAGAGAAACTTGAACCAGTAGGATCTAGATATATAGAAAAATCTAAACTAGTAAGGTCCAAACAATAGACAATTTGAGTCTAAGTAAGAACTCACAATGGGTCAAATATTCCTAATCTACTTGAAGAACCAAATCCTTCAATAGAACAATTAGGTCACAATAGAAAAGTAGCCGTTGTTATATTGTAACATGGCTATAGGATGAAAGAGCAAAAGAAGACATATATTCTAGAGAAGTTAAATTGAAGACTTAGTAAAAAAATTACTTTAAAAAATATAGATAAAAAATAAGAAGTTAATAAAAATATTTAGTGTTAATGCTACTTTTTATAAAAATGACTTCTACTTACTTTGTAGGACCATAAACAAGACAAAACAAGGTGGATTAGCAAAAATTTTACTATAGGCATCTTTAAATCAAAGCAAAGAGTAGTTTCAATAAAACTTACCTAAGAAAACCTTGGATTGATACCTAGGGAAGGCTAGTTGTGAACTAAGATCAAAATCAGATTCCAAGACACAAAATCATATGCCTACAACAAATAGAAGGTTCTTTTTTTGATTAGAGAGTAAGATTGAAAAATAGATTTGATAGAATTACTTTAGGCATTGGTTTTAAGATTTTTGAGCTTATAATGAATTTGTAAGAGCTATGCAAAGTCAAGGTTCTATTTGAATGACTTTGGTTATTGAAAAATAAAATGGATTTATATTTTGGAGAATTTTATGAAATTTGTAATAGATCTACAAGTAAAAATTTGTAGGTTTGTAAATATAATTGTGTTGAATATTTTTTATAAATTTTAGCTTAATTAAATTATTAAATCAAAGATTATTAGAATTTAAGTGGGCTAGGATCTAAAAAATTGGATATTAAAGGTTAGTGAGGGTTTCTATAATTTTGAGCAATTTTCTCATTTAGATTGAAATGGTTTTTTTAGCTGATAGTTGACTTAGTTTTTAATACTTTTATAAAATTTTAAAACATGTGAATGGTACAAAAAAGAGCTATTGACATTGGAAGATTGATATTAAGATTGGAGAAGGAGGACGATTGATATCTAAGCACATTAGGAGCTTTTTTTTTCAATCTATAAGTTCAAATTCCTTCAAATTTTGTATACTTATTTTCAACTAGCAAATCAAGAAGTGTAAAATTTTTAAATAATATCAATGGATAATTTAATAATTATTTAGGTTTTAAATCTATTATAAGATTTGATTAAGATTTTTTTAGAATTTTATTTAAATTAGTTAAAATTTGATTAGAATTTATTTAAGAAATCTTTAGGATTTTATTAAAGTTGTTAGAATTTTATTAAGATTTGATTAGAATTTGATTAGGATTTGATTAGGATTTAATTAAAGTTTGATTAGAATTTGATTTAATTTTTATTAGATTTTATTTTAGATTATAATTCAATTAAGATTTATTTAAGATTTTTTTAGAATTGGCTAGGATTCCTTTAAAATTATTTTAGGATTTTATAGGATATATTTAGTATTTTTAAAGGATTTTTTTATAATTTCTTTAGAATATATTTAATATTTTTTAAATATTTTTTAAAGACTCTTTATGATTTTTTAAAAGTTTTTTTATGATTTCTTTAGAAATTCTTTAGAATTCTTTGTGATTTCTTTGTGATTTCTTTAGGATTTTTTTAGATTTTTTTAGATTTTTTTAAAGGTTCTTTAAGAATTATTTAGAGATTTTTTAGGACTCTTTATGATTCTTTTAAAAAAAATTTAAGATTACTTTAGGATTACTTTAGGATTTGATTAGGATTATGAAGGATTCAATTAGGATTTATCTAGGATTTTATTAGGGTTGTTAGATTTGTGATTAAATACAAGTTTACCTTCTACAGCTAAGTATCTAATGTATTCTCAAACAAGACAACATATAATATGACATTGTCTAAGCAAAATCGCTAGCTACTATTATTGTATTATAACACGACTATAGGATGAAAGAATAAAAGAAATCTCATATTATAAAGGAGCTTATTTAAAGACTTAGTAACAAGATTCTTTCAAAAATTACAAGCAAAAGATAGAAGGAAGTAAAAAAATTGTATTTATATTGATATTTTTGTAAAAAAAACTTTTATTTACTTTATAGGACCATAAATAAGGCAAAATAAGATAGATTAGCAAAAATAATACTATTGGCATCTTTAAATAAAAATAAAGAATAAATTTCAGTAAAAATTACCTAAATAAATCTTAAAATGATATCCAAGGAGGACCAATTGTAAACCAGGATCAAATCAAATTCTAGGATACAAAATTGTATGCCTACAATAAGTGAAGGTTTTTTTATTTATTTATTTTTATTGAAAAATAGGATTTGAGAGCAAATTTGATATAATTTCTTTGAATATTGATTTTGGATGATTTGATTGGATAATGACTTTGTAAGAGCTTTATAAAGTTAATGTTATTTTGGATAACTTTGGTTTTTGTGAAATAAAATGGAATTTATATTTTGAAAAATTATATGCATTTTATAACAGAGTTATGGTTTAAATTTTTTAAATTTGTAGATATAGTTGTTTTGAATGGTTTTTGAGAATTTAAGCTTAAATAGATGGTTAGAATAAAGGTTATAGAAATTCAAGTGGATTAGGATCTTAGAAATTGGATTTTGAGGATTAGTAAAGATTTCTATGATTTTGAGCAATTAGATTAAAGTAATTTTTTATAAGTTGATAGTTGACTAAATTTTTAATATTTGTGCAATTTTTGAGAAAAAGTGAGTGGTGAAAAAATGAGCTTTTGGCATTTGAAGATTGATATCAAGGTTGAAGAAAAAAGATGGTTGACATCCAAGCGGATTAGGTATTTATTCTCCTAATTTGCAAGCTTAATTCTCTTTGAATTTTATGCACTTATTTTCAACTAAAAAATTGAGAAGTATAAAAAATTTGAATCAAGATCAATTATTAATTTAATAATTATCAAGGATTTAAATTTGCTATATGATTTTATTAGGATTAGTTAAGATTCAATTAAAATTTGATTAAATTTTTTTTAATATTTTTTAGAATTTATTAAAATTTACTTAGGATTAGTTAAAGTTTAATTAAGATTTGATTAAGATTTGATAAGATTTACTTAGAATTTGGCTAAGATTTAATTAGGATTTTTTTAGAATTTTTTTAGGATTTTTTAAGGATTTTTTAAAGATTCTTTGTGATTTCTTTAGGATTTCTTTAGGAATTCTTTAATATTTTTTATGATCTCTTTAGGATTTTTTAAAGATTTTTTATGATTTTTTAAAGATTCTTTTTAATTTTTTAATTCTTTAATATTTTTTATGATTCCTTTAAGATTCTTTATGATTTCTTTAGAATTTTTTTAGGATTTTTTGAAGATTTCTTTAAATTTTTTTATAATTTCTTTATAATTTCTTTAGGATTTCTTTAGGATTTTTTCAAAGTTTCTTTAAGATTTGATTAGGATTTGATTAGGATTTATTTAGGATTTTATTAGAACTATTAGATTTGTGATTAGTTGCAAAATATAACTTCATCTTCTACAACTAAGTGCCTAATGTATTTCCAAACAAGCTGACACGTAATATGACACTGTAATTATTTAGAAGTAATATAAGTATATAATAAATCTAGAAAAAATTTATTCTCTATTTTTTTTTCATAATTTCTAAATTTCTTAAAATCTTGCATCTTATTTGGATTGATTATTTCTAAAATCAACTTAATATCATATTCTTTTTTTATTTTTTTATTCTATTGAAGTGAATTTTTGTTTTAACTTGGCTTGTAATAGTAGTGAGTATAAAATCTTTTCAACTAAGATTTTATTTAATTTTTTTATTCGATAGAAATAATATTGTTCAAATTTTTTGAAGTTAGTGTTAAGTTTAAAATTTAACTTATCCAAAATTCTCCAAAATTAATCAATCTTAAATTAATTTGTTCAAAAGATTTTTTATCTACTAACTTAAATTATTAGATTTTGGATCTACTACAACTTCTAATGCAATTAAAAAACTTTCCAAAGACAACTATTATTTCAATCAAGTTATTCAAAGAGTTTTTTTAATTAAAACTTGAGTTTTTTGGCTTTAGATCAGCCAAAGCCTCTAAATACCAAAGTCCCAATTAAAAACTAATAAAGAATATATTTGAATTTAGAAGTGGAAAATACTTGTAAATACCAAGGTCCAAATTTTATACTTATTGGATAAATATTTGGCCTTCCTACCAAGACATATATTTAGTACCAAAGTCCAAAGTAAGAGCCTTCTAAAAGGATGTCAAAATTTCAAACTAGAAGGTATTTGTTCCTTCCATCCTATTTTTCTAGCCTTCTATTCTTTTAACACTAGTGGTTGTTTTAGATAGAAATTCCTTCCAACCAGCTTAAAAAATAAGATTAATTACATACAATATTAAACACAAATTGTAACAAAGACATGCTCTAATAGATTTAGAAACATTTTAAGATATATGTTGACATGAAATATTTAAGTTTCTAGTGATTAATATAAATTGTGACTACATTAAAAGCACTTTTTAGATAATATTGTTGTTTTTGAAATAAATCTATAATAACAAAAAGTTCTTTATTATAAATCTCATAATTATTTTCAACTATTGACAATTTTTTAAATAAAAGACTTTTGGATGAGGTTTATCATCTATATTCATTCAAAATAGAATTACAACTCATATAAAATTTGATACATTTGTTTCTATAAAAAATGACTTAAAAAATCTTAACAACATAAAATAGGAGATGAGACAAAAAAATATTTATAAACCTTAAAATGTTGCTTTTGTATCTTAACTTTATTCTAATTTGTTCTTATAAGTTAATTGTGTAAGTAGAGTAATAACTTGAAAGAAGTTCTTAATAAATATTTAAAAATAGTTTGCAAATCTTAAAAAATATTAGACATCATGTACCGTTTTTGAAATTTTCCAATCTATGATAATTTGTAATTTTTAGAATCTATTTAGAAACCATTATTTGAAATGATTTATTCTAAAAATTCTACTTGAAATGTTTAAAATATACATTTTTCTATCTTGGTATATACTCTTGTATGCCTAAGTTTTTGTATTACAAGATAAATATATTATTTATATTCTTTTATATTCTTGAAATAGATAAGAATATTATCTAAATAAAATATATCAAAATTACTTAAAAATTTATAAAACAAATCATTTATTAAATGTTAGAAAGGAGTTAGAACATTTGGAAGTCCAAAAAACATGACATTATATTTGAAATGGCCATATCTCATTCAAAATTTAATCTTTTTTTCATCATTTTTTTAATATATATATATATATATATATAATTATAGGCTTATTATATATCTATCTTAATATAGATCTTAGCTTTATTCAATTGATCAAGAAGTATCTATATCATAGATAAAGAATAATAATTCTTGATGGTCAATTTGTTTGTCAATATATTCCTTTAAAGCAACAAGTTCATATTGCAACAAGTTGTAAATTGGTCCAAAAGGTGGGTGAGTTCTTTTTTAAAGGTCAATTGTATAAACATTAGATTGGTGTTTTGATAATATATCAATATTATTTTTTTAAATATATTTTAATATTTCTTACATTGTTCTAGGATTCTATTATAATTTTTATTTAAATGAGTATTTGGTACTATATAAATGCCAAAAAATTTCCTTCCTTAGCAAATTATATAAATATTCTATCTTTTATAAATAAAAATTTAACTTTTTAGATATAAGATTTTTTTTTTTTGATATTTTTTTAGATAAGATATGAAGAAAATCTAGTATTATAAAGAATTTGAAAAGTATAGGATCAATTTACATGTCTTCTACATTTACTTGTATATCTTGATTGATAGATGTATTTGTAATAAAAATATAGAAGCGTTGAGGTACTAACATATGGCTTTTTTATCAAAATTTAAAATTTTGATAGTTATCTTTTATAGCAAAATCAATAGGTTGATTCAAAGTTTGAACATTAAACAAGTTGAACAATAATTTTTTTACATCAAATTGTAATTTATAAAGAAACTATTTAATATAAAAAATATTATTCCACTTAATATCAATTGCTAATTGCTAAAAATGTGGTGCATATATTGATACAAATTAAATTTTTTATCATAAGATTAAAAAAAAAATTACTTATTATATAAATTATATTATTTTATATATATATATATAGGTCAAAATTTTATCAAAAATACATCCAAATTATCCAATAAAAGATCTCACTATTCAAAAAATAATAGAAACTAAGAAGGAGCAAATCCACTAAATAAAATTCTAATTAATCTAATCTAAGATGCTTCATTTAGATAACTAAGAGATTGGAATTGAATAAAAAGTTGTACTTGGTTGATAAATCTTCAAAATTTGGATCTAATACCATCAAACTTCTCTAAAAAGATAATTTTTAATATCCTAGCTAGTATACTTACATGAATTGCTTGAATTGGTAAAATTATTGAATAAACTTCTATCATCTCTATATATTTATGATTAACCACTTTTAAAGTTGGTTGAGGTGGTAGACAAAGTTGATGCATAACAAGCATCAAAATTTTCATTTATTTCTAAATCTATACTATGGTATTTTTTTATTTTTTTCTAAATCTACGAATTTTATAAAGACTTAAAAATTTCTATATAAAAAAAAAAAAGAAAAAAAAAAGAAAGTGGTATTAAAAAAATAATATCAATTTAAAAGAAGGTAAGTTACAACCTTTAAAACACTTTGACTCTTTTAAGAGAAAGAAATTATCCACTTTTTATTAAGAAAGAGCAAGCTTTGTTATTGTGAGTGTTAGTCTTGTCAAACTACCAAAGATACAACTTAAAATCTCAATCACAAAGGGATGATATTGTACAAAGAAGACTAAGAGGTATGAGTAAGAAGACAAATTAGACTAAAATACAATAATCAAATGGTTATTATCAAGAAACATGAAGATTTAGATGCCACAAGAAGAACTACCTTAAGAAAAGACCTGACAAGACTAAGAATGGCCTTAGTCTTGCCTCTATATATACTAACTACTTAAAAAGAAACGTGGTGGCTTTCCAAAGATCACGTGGTTGGTGGGACAAGTAATAAACATGTAAAGCAAGTGGCTATTATGTATAACATATGGCCAACTTGCGAAGACACATGTCCTACATATACAACACCTCATGGTGCTTGTAGGTCCAAACCACATTTAAAAAGCATTTAAAATGCTATTTGAAGAAGATGTTAACAAATTAATATACTTCTATTTATTTCTATCTACTTCTATTTAGTAATAGAAGTAATATAGACATTCATTACATAAAGTGTATGTGAAATAAGTTTTATATCTTATTAAATAAAATGAATTATTAATATCATTTAAATATAACTTTTAATATAAAATCTATTAAATTAAAATATATATTAAGATTTTTATATAATTTTAATTTAAAAATATCTTATATAAAAAATAATTTATTTTAAAATAAGATAAAAAATTATTATAATTTATACATCTTTAGATCTAGATTTAATTTAAATTCCTTATATTATCATGAATATGATTGTAATTTGTTTAAATTAGTTGTTATAGAAATTTTTCGGCTAAATTTTTTTTAAATTATTTTATAAATTTGTCTTTATAATCTTCAAAAGATTTATTACATGTTAGAAAGTATGTGTAGTATTTAATTATCTAAAAGTTATAAAAATCTATTGAATAAACTTAATTCAGTAATAAAAATAATGTTTTTTTAATAAACTAAGTAAATCTTGATATGATGGTAAGTAAAAAAAACTACTCAAGAAAAATAAGATCTCATAAGTTACTAATTTATATCTAAATAATTATAAAAATATTAATAAGTTTAAATTTTTTATTGATTAAAAATTTTATTTATAAAAATTTAGCAAAAAACCATTTTGATAAAATAATTATAATAGATAAAAGTTAAATAATTTAATTAATTAGTTTCACAAAATAGATTATTCAATGATTAAATATATTTAATAACATGTTTATGATTTGAGCTTTGTTATTTTTATTTAGATTAAAGAATATATTCATCTAAATTTATCAAAATACTTATAAGATATCTAAACTAAATAATTGGATATTTTATCTTTAATTAAGTTTATCTAATATTATATAGATATATTTTTATAAAAATATACCTATCACTTATAGAAGATGGATTAAAATTATTCTTTTTAATTAATAATTTTAGATTGTTAGTTCAAAGATATAATATATAATATGCAAATTGGATAAATTTCATCTACTTTAAGAATTTTTCTTTTAAAGTTCTAATTTATTTAACCACATTAAAATACACTTTAATAATTAAGATAGTGGTGTCAAATATTAATTGGTAGTTTATTACTACAATACAAATAATTCTATATTTTATAAATTAAATATAGTAGTAAATTCAATTGTAGATATTTTTTATTATGACCTTGAAAGATAATTATGAGTGCCTTTAAAAGATATGGTTATACAATATATTTTTTATACCACTATAAAGATAATCATATATAATATGCTATAATCATGTGTAGATATATCTTTAGCAAATAAAACAAATTAATTATCAAGTTTTTTAATTTACAGAGGATTTAAAGTGGTGTTAGAAGCTTCAATATAATATGTTTATTGGATTATCTTATTGCTTTTATTTTTATATTTAATACTATTTTTAAAAATATCACATATACAGATTTTGATTATATATATATATATATATATATATATATATATATATATTGACTATAGCTATAGATACAACAACTAGTAAGATGATTTTTAATTGAACATTGTTTTTTATTGTTTTATTTTTTTATAAAAATAAACCAAATTATAAGTCTAATATTTTTTATAGAAAAACAATTATTAAAACTAAGCAAATGCAATCTATAGAATTTGATTAAATATTTAAATTTTTTCAAAAAACTTAGATCATTGGTTATTAAGATTAATGAATGAATAATTTAGTTGTTATATAAAAAAATATTTTAATAATTGAAAAATATTAAATTATATATATTAGAATTGATTGTAAATTATGAATTTTTTAATTATAATTTTAAATTTTAAATTAATACATATAGAATTTTTTAGACTTTTTTAAGACTTTTATTTTCTTTATTATCTAGTAGAAAAATATCAATAATTGAGTATTAATAGAATAAAAAAGTCCTAGAGAAAATTTTATATAAATATTTTTTTTACTTGTATTTTATTTTTGAAATAGTATTTTCTACATCAAGTTCTTGTAAAACTTTGAAGAAAAAAATCCTAAGAATGTAAGAATCTTAGAATAAATAAAATTGGATAGAAATGAAAAGAAAAAATTAAAAACCAAGTAAATAAATAAATAAATAAATAAATATTAAATTATAATACTTAGAATTTGATATAAAAAGTGTCAAATTCTTTTAACTTAGAATACAAGTAAAAATAATACCATTATTTTAATGCTATTATTTTAATATGCTATTAATTTAATATAAAAATAAAATATATTATATAAAAATAAAATAAAATAAATATTTTAAGATATTCTATTATTTATTTTAATATGCTATTAATTATTTTATTTTATTTTATTTTTATATAATATATTTTATTCTCATATTTTTTTAATAATTCTTCTATTTTTTTATAATATATAGTTTTATATATTTTTCGAAACCAAAATAATAATAAAACAAACAGACTTTGTAGAATTAAATTATAGTTAATCTATTGGTATTTTTTTAAAGTTTTTTTTTTTTTTTTTTTTTTTTTTTTTTTTTCTTTGTATAGTTTAATAGAAGATTAGATGTTTTTAATGTATTGTTGTTTGTATAAAGTAGGTGTAGTTGTCTTAATTGTAACTATTGGACTAATCTTGTATATCTTATGATATTGTAAGATGTATTATTAAAGAATAAAAATTTTAAAAATATTATAATAATAAGATATTAAACTTTAAAAGAATATTATGGTAAGTTTTATCTTTTTAGCAATAAAATCTAGATATAATATTGACATGATATTTCTAAGAATTTTGTTTAATTTATCACTAATTTTAAAAAAATGGTTTTAAAAAATACTATATTAATTTAATTTAATTTAATTTTTTATATATTTTATGATTTCAATTTTAAAAAAAATATAATACATATTATTTTTTAAAATTATTTCTTTTATCTAAGCTCTACTTGTTAAAAATTTGATACTCAAGCAACTATAAGCTTATTAAAATAATGTAATCTTAAGGTGGTTAATTTCGTTTTTTGTATCATAAATTATTTTAAAAGAGTACTAAAGTATTTGCTACCATTATTATACTAATAAGTTAGAAGTTCCATTTTTGATTAAAAAAATTAATATTTCAATGACTTATAATTTATAATTAGCTTAGTTGGATGAGAATAAAAAGGCATTTCTAGGCTTATGGAATACATATATATATATATATATATATATATAATTTAAAAGATGCTATTATATTTGATCTATGACAATTAAGATGCTTTAGTGGAGTTCACAACTATTGTAAAGACATAACCTATGGTAGACCTTTTTTTTAAGATTTTTAGAAAAATTATTACTTTTAAATCTATGATATTTTTTATCTCTTTTTTATTACATAAATCATGATATTAATATTTATAATACTTTTTAAATATATATATAAATATTAATATTTTTTAATATTATTTTTTAGGATTTTTAATATATTTTTTGATCACACTTACAACATACAAGATATCCAATCTAATATATAATATTGCATACATGAGATTGTCTACTATACTTGTATAGAGAATAGTAGATAATTTTTTCTATTTCATCCTTAGTATTAGGACATTGTATTGCATATAATAAAAAAATAAAATGCTAAAAAAATTCTTATTGATTTTATTTTTTTTATATAAAAATCTATCAATATTTTTTTAATATATTTTCTATATGATATTTAAAGTCTACATTCTCTTTAATATCTTTAGAATTTAATATCTAAAACTCTTTTGATAGATCTTAGATATTTTATATAAAAAAATTTTTACTTAGTTGAATCTTTAACTTGCACATATTAAATTTTTCTTTTATTACAATCAATATGACATCAACATACAATATAAATATAATATAGTCATATGAGCTAGCCTTTTATAGATGTTTAAAATACACACAATAGTCAAAATCAATGCAAGTGTTCCTTCACTATGAAGACATCAAATTGCTCATACCAATGCTTAGAACTTTACTTCAATCCATCTAGTGATTTTTTCTACATACAAGGTTTTCTTTTCTAGGCCAAATCTATCAAGAATTTTGTTCTTTCTTTGTGACCTTTGTAATTCTTAGATTGGTACATCTTCATTATCAACTACCTTAGATATAGTAGAATCTAAGGTCTTCTCAACACTATATTAAGGTTTATAAACATCAACCTCTATAACAAGAATATCAAATATAATTTTATTTTTCCTCTTCTTATATATATTATTATATTTCAACATAGAGATTTTATTTAATTTTATATTTCTACTTATAATTATCTTGCTTATATTTAGAATCTACATTATATATTATTTTATAAATTTTTGTAACTTAAAAAAATATATTTCTTAATATTAGAATCTAACTTTAATCTATTTTGTTGATAAACATGAACATATTTCGGATATTTAAAATACTTAGTCTTGAATAATTTGCAACTCTATCACTCTACATTCCCTCACATGTATTTAATAGCAATAGATAGAAAAAGATTTACCAAAATATTAGTAGTATTAATAGCTTTAATCCAAAAGTCTTATTAAATCTAATATTATTTAATATATTTTGTATTTTTTCCAACAATATATGATTTATCATTTTTATTATTTTATGTTATAAAAAATTTCTTAAAGAAATAAAATAGAAAATAAATATTTTATCTTTGTAGAATTTATCATATTATTTTGATATATATTATTATCTATTATTAGATTTTAAGTATTTTATTTTTCTTTTAATTTATTCATTATTTTTTTTAATTCTTAAAAAAATAAAAAATATTGCTCATTTTTGTTTTATCGAATATATCTAGATCTTTCTTATGCAATTATTTTATTGATTAAGATTTTTAAAATTCTTTAGATGAAAAGAGTCTCTTAAGATAAGTATCTTAGAATTAAAGACTTAATAAGTCTCAAAAGTAATTTTTATTATTAGTATACTATTTTTCTATTTTTTTATTTTTTAAAATATATAATTAATTATTGAGACTAATATCTAAAATTATCTTTTTAATTTATATATTACTTAATAAGAACTTATACATGATAGTAAGTAGGTAAGAAAAGCATGAAAAAAAAATCCATAACTTTTTAGTAATTTATACAAAAAATATATATATGATTTTTTAGTTGATTTTTTTTTTTTTTTTTTTTTCCAATAAAAATTAAATAGATATATTAAATTATCTTGAATTTTTTTGACATCTTAAAAATATTAGAAGATTTTTAGAATTTATTAATAGATTTTTATATATTTTTTAGAATATATATTAAGAATTTTTTTAAATATTTAAATAATATTTGTGCTTCTTAACCACACCACTAATTACAAGCAAGTCTTAAGTGATATCAATTTGTACTGTGGATTGAGGGATGAAATTTACCTTCACACTTACTTATATGATCTAATTGTGTATGCCACAATCAACTTGTATCTATTGATTTTGTTTCTTAATTAGATACAATAGTAGCTCTATATGTGACAATTTTTCCCACAAGCATATAGGTTCCAAATATTCTTGCTTTTCATCACCACACAAGGTCTTTTAGAAATTAGCAAAATTGGATTGTTCACATATATAGATTTTTTTTTTAATTTTATCTTTTTTTTATCTTTCTTTTTTTTTTTTTCTTTTTAAATTTTTATTTCTACATTATCCTTTGAAATGTTCTAATTTTCTATATTTTTCTTTAAAATTTTCCAATTTTTTACATTCATAGTGCTTGATCTTTGATTTATCAAATTAAGCTTTAGATTTTGATTTGGATTTTTTTATATTAAATTTTTTATTTATTATTATATTTCTAATAAATAATGCATCAAAATATGAAGTCTCATTTTTTAGTCTCATTTTTTAGTCTTATTATAATATTATACAACATCTAATCTATAATACTCAAATAAATTGTGTTTATTACTCTTAGACTAATTTCTTTTTGCTCTTTATTATTCTTATCTATAAGCTTTTTTTCTATTGATTTGTATAGTCTTTATTGTACAAGTAGATCTATTATCTTTTGTTACCACAATCAAAAATTGTTCTATTTGTCAAGTTTATTTATCTTAAATTTTATACTTAAAATCTTTGTTACCATTATTTCTTTTCAATTGTGCTCTAATCTCACTTAAATGCTGAAAAATCAAACATAAAATCACATGCACAAAGAATAAATATAAAATAAAGTTTTTTAAATTAAAATATAAAATAATATACATATGTAATTACAGTTCTACCAAGTTAAGCACTAGAGTCATTAAAACCTTCAAAGATAGTTCAAAAAACACCTTAAGTTCCTACCAAATATGTTGTATATTATATTACAATAGACACTTAATAAGTATAGAGAAAGTCCTAACTTGTTAGTTGGTGAATTTCCCACTACTTGAAAAGGGTAGGAAATTCCTTCCATGTATAAGTATAGAAATAAATTTCTACTACTAATAATTTTATAATATATTTCTTAATATTACTAACATTCTATTAAATCTTATGCAAAAACTTATATGTTGTAAAATTCTTCCAAAGTTTATATAAAAGATAATCATATTTATTTATAGTAAAATTTTAAGCTATTTATAGCTTTTTATTTAGTGAAATTATTTTCACTATATTTTTTTTAGTTAATTTAATTTTCTAACTACCTAAAAGTGGTTCTAACCATCATGTATATTTAATATATGGATGGCTAACCATTTCCCTATTTATACTAATTACTTCCAATTTCTTTTTTTTAAACTTTTTTTACACCTAATCTTTTATTTCATTAAATCTTATTTATATTAGCTATTCTTTTAATCCATTTGCTACTTAAAAATATTTTTTTGTTGTTTAAATTAAGAATTTAAGTTTAATTTAAGGATTTAAGTAAATTAAACCTTTAAGGATTTATTAAAACTTGTGCTCAAATTTATATGTTGTAAAATTTTATAAAATTAAATATTTTCATTAAATTAAAGATTTAAGTAAAATTTAATCACCATTTATAAACCTCTTAGAATATAGTTTAAGATTAACAATTAGTAATTCTTATATTATCACATTGTCATATTGTAATATGACTATTAGATAATAGAATAGATGAAGACCAATATATAGTATTTCTTCCATTAATTAATATCATTTATTATAAAAATATATATATTAATTATCAAAGATGGTGCATTGAAGGCATGATAAAAATCATCCTTGCAAGGGCCCTAAATCATCTCTTACTTGTTTTTGCTATCATGTTATAATACACCTATAGGATGAAAGAGTAAAAGAAGACATATATTTTAGAGAAGCTTAATTGAAGACTAAATTATAAAATCACTTTAAAAAATATAGGTAAAAAAAATAAAAAGATAGTAAAAATATTTAGTGTTAATATTATCTTTTTATAAAAAAAAACTTCTATTTACTTTGTAGGACCATAAACAAGATAAAATAAGGTAGATTGGCAAAAATACTACTATAAGCATCTTAAAATCAAAATAAAGGATAGTTTTCAATAAAAATTATCTAAAAAAACCTTAAATTGATACTTAGAGAGGGCCAATTGTGAACCAAGATTGAAACTAGATCCCAAGGCACAAAACTGCGCACCTACGGTAGATAGGGAGTTCTTTGATTGATTGAAGAATAGAATTTGAGAGCAAATTTGATAGGATTTCTTTAAGCATTTGTTTTAAGGATTTTGAGTTTGTAATAACTTTGTAAGAGCTATACAAAGTTAAGGTTCTATTTGGATGACTATTATTATTAAGAAATAAAGTGAGTTTGCATTTTTGAGCATATTGAAAGTTTTGTAGTAGATCTACAAGTGAAAATTTGTAGATTTGTAAATATAGTTGTATTAAATTTTTATTATAAATTTAAGCTTAATCCAATAATTAGATCAAAGGTTATTGGAGTTTAAGTAAACTAGGATCTCAAATATTAGATTTTGAGGATTAGTAAGAATTTCTATGATTTTAAACAATTTGCTTATTAGATTAGAATAGTTTTTTTTTTACCTAATAGTTAACTTAGTTTTCAGCATTTTTGTAAAATTTTAGAATATATGAGTAATACAAAAAAGAAATATTGATGCTAGAAGATTGACATCAAGTTTGGAAAAAGAGGGCAACCAACACCAAAGAGGATTAGGAGCTTTTTCTCTCACTCAATAAGTTTAATTCTTTTTGAATTTTGTATGTTTATTTTTAACTAGTATGTCAAAAAGTTTGAAAAGTTTGAATAAAGATCAATAGTTTATTTGATAATTATTGAGATTTTAAATTTGCTATTGGATTTTATTAGAATTTGATTAGAATTTGTCATAAGATTTCATTAGAATTTCATTGGAATTTCATTAAGGTTTGACTTAGGATTTCATTAGGATTTTATTAAGATTTGATTTAAGATTTCATTAGGATTTCATTAGAATTTTATTAGAATTTGATTTAAAATTTGGCTAAAATTCAATTATGGTTTATTTAGAATTTCTTTAAGATTGGCTAGAATTTGGTTAGGATTTTCTCAAGGTTATTTCATAACTTCTTTAAAAAAAAATTTAATATTTTTTTATAATTTTTTAAAAATTTGATTAGGATTGTTAAAGATTCAATTGGAATTTATTTAGGATTTTATTAGGTTTGTTAGGTTCTTGATTAGTTGCAGTATATAAGTTTATTTTCTACAACCAAGTGTCCATTGCATTCTCAAATTAGACAATATATAATACAACACTGCTTTAATAGCCACATGGCCTTTTCTTGTCCAATCATATATAGTTATATGGCCCTACTAGCCACATAGCCTTACATTCTCCAATCATGTATAATCACATGGTCTTTGTTAATTACTTTTATCAATTAATAAAAATCAATGAAATTTAGTTAGTTATTAAAAATTAGATATTATTAATTATGCACCATAGAATAGAATTGGTTTTCAAAATTTTGATTAATTATTTGAAGTTATTAGTTTTTGGAAGATTAATTAATGGAAAGAATATTGTATATAGAAGGATTTAATTGAAAGATTGAAATATATATATATATATATTTTTTAGAGGTTATAGTTAATAGATAGAATATAGCAAAAAATTTAATATTTTATATTGTCCTTATTATAAAAAATAAAAATAAAAATAAAAAATAAAAAAAACTTTTATTTATTTTACAGGACCATAAATGCAACAAGATATAATAGAATAGATATAAAATCGATACAAGCATCTTTAGGTTAAAATTAAGAGTATTTTTTTTTATAAAAATTACCATAAAAAAGGTTAAATTTATATCCAAAGAGGATCATTTGTGATATAGGATCAAAATTATACTCTAAGGTATAGAAATAGGCACTTACAACAAAAGTAGGATCCTTTTGTAGATTGAAAGTGGAATTAAGGATGAGACTTCAAGAGGATTCTAAAGAAGTAATATATACATAGATTGAGTTTGAAATGACTTTGTGAGAGATAATCAAAGCAAAAAAAAAAAAAAATTAAAATATTTTTTTAATCAATAAATTAAAATATGTAATTTTAACTATATCTTTAATTTTTTGTTAAATCCATAATTGATTTTTGTAAGTTAATGAATATATTTGTGTTAAATACATATTTCAAATTTTAACTCAATTTATTAATTAGATTAAAGGTTATTGAAATTCAAATGTAAAAGAATATTAATAATTGGTAGTTTCAAATTTAATAAGGAAATCAATCTTTTGTAAAATTTAAAGATTAGATTAAATTAATTTTTTTATCTAATAGATAATTTAAAGCCTAAGACTCACACCAAGTTTAAGCATAAACTAACAATTAAAAGAAGATATTTTACAACTTGAAGTTTAATATTAAAGTTAAAAAAAGAGATTGTCCAATATTTTGGCAAGTTTTTGGTTGTTCCTCTCAATTTGTAGGTTGGATCCTTTTTAAACTTTGTGATCTTATTATTAATTAGTAAATTAAAATACATGAATAATTTGAAGTAAAATAAATAATAAAATAAAAAATTATAGCTTATTAAAGTTGGTCTTTGATACTTAAGATTATTTAGGATTTGATAGTGTTTTTTTAGGATTTGTTTAGAGTTTGTTTAGGATTTGTTTAGAAATTTTTTAGGATTTTTTAGAATGTACTTAGGATTTTTTGGAATTTATTTAGAATTTTATTAGGACTTGCTTAGGATTTTTTTAAGTTGTTTATGGTTGCTTAGAATTAAAGTCTAGAATTGATAGGACTTAAAATTGATTGAATTTAGGATTTTTAAAAGAATTAAGATTGTTAAGATAGGTATTTTTAAACACCTCAATATTTTTTTAGATTATAGAAAGGCTTTTAGGATTTAGATAAATCTCCTCTATAGCTAAATATTAAATATTAAAATTTAAATTTAGCTTTAATATCTATATAGTTGGATTTTATAAAAACTATGAAAAAGCTTTGCTCTACAAGAAGGTATGTTTTGTGGAAAAATATTCAAATAAAGAATAAGACCAAAGTAGCTTAAAAACTTTGTTATATAACAAAAAAATAGAGAAGTCTAGGTATAATTAATCTAAAAAAGGATGTAATAGCTTTCATGTCCAAATAGATAGATGCAATCTTAAAACCATCCAAATCAAATATTCAAAAATGTTTCATATGCTATTGCTTTTCAAACCTATCAAATCAAAAAAATTGTAGCAATTATTTGCATATATGTTGTTTTCTAATTACAAATAGAGTCCAAGTTCCAAAAACTAGTTCCAAATTAAAAGGACTTTGTTAAAAAGTGATTTGCAATCTTTATGTTAGACATCCTAAATTCTTCGGTATATAGAATTGATCCTTATAGTAAGATAAAGAGTCTCTTCTAATAAGAATGCATATTTAAGTTAAATAAGATGTCCAATTATATGAAAATAATATCTATAGAGTTAAAAATTTCTTCAAAAATAAAAAAAGATAGATTTTTTTTAATTTCAATGAAGCACTAGAAAATGCAACATCAAAAAATAAGATTCTGAATTTTAAAAAAATATTCTTTTTTAATACTTAGGATTAAATATAAATATACTTTATAATAGGATTCAACCTTTAAAACCAAAGAATTAGATTAGTCTTATAATTTGGCACAAGACTTATTTTTTAATACATTCTTTTAAATAAAATAATTTATAAAGAAATTTTCAGTTTGAATGTTATATATATATATATATATATATATATATATATATATAATATTTTTTTAATAAAATATTATATAATTATAATTTAGAAAAAAATAAATTAGTATATAATTATAAATACTTTAATAAAATATTAAAAATTTTAATAATTTACAAAACCAAAAGATAAAATCCTTTTTAAATAAAATTTAATTATTATATGGTATTGTGCATATTATTTGATTCACCAAATTAAAACATAATAAAGAAAATATTAAATATTCTAAATTATTCTTTGATTAAGTTTTTTTTTAAATTAATCTATTTATATATAAAAGAAATTATAAAAAAGAAATTATAAAATATTTATTTAAATTTGGCATAACTTTGCTTTAAACCTTACAAAATACATAATTTTTTTTTAATTTCTAATTAAAAAAAAGAAATGTTTAAGCCTAGTTATATTTTTAATTTTTAAAAAGATATTTAAGAAAATATTAGAGAAAAAAAGGATCTATATTAATTTTGCTTTATGGAATTAAAAGTTTATTGTTGATGCATAAAAGACATAAGTTAGTTCAAATATCTAATATGTTGTTACATGTATATTCTCTACGCATAAAAAATAACACTTAACATTTTTTGAAATTGTGCTCAAGCACATAAGCTTATAATTAGACAACATTTTTATGCCACAAATTAGTAACAAGTTAATGTAGGTGAGATCTATAGAATGTTTTTTTTTTTTTTTTAAAAAAAAGAATAAGATATCTTTGTAAATTACTTAATTTCTAAATTAATTTTTTTTTAAATCACTTGAGTTTTAACCTTTAAGAATTTTAAGTTATATATATATATATATATATGGAATTCTTTTTTTTAATCTTTATTAAATCCTATCAATCTATATTATCTTTTAACACTACAATATTAGCTCTTATTTATCTCTAAGGTCATTTAATTGAATAAAATTTGGTAATAGCTTGTCTTATATATTTAAGAATAAACCTTGGAATTATTACAACACATTAATCACCTCAACTTGCAATCTAAAATCCTTTTTTGTTATTTTTCTACTATTGAAATCTTCTTTTTTTAATGTAATCTCTTTTTATTTATCTCTTTATTTTGACCTTCAATGCATAGTTGTTAATTAATTTGTTCAAGAAGGAGCTTTATTACATTACTTCTATAATAAACCAACTCATATCTTCAACTAATATATAATTTAATGTAACTTTAATTAAATTCAATTATCTTTTTTCTTTTCTTCTCTTCATTCTCACTCTTCTTGGTTTGTGATAATTAAATCATTTTATAAATTAGTATGAACAAAGATCTTATATAATTTTTAGACTTTTACAAATTTAAAAATATGAATACTTGTTCAATTCAAGATCAAAAAAGAATTTTTCTTCATTACTTGACTACGTAATCTTTGTAGAGAATAAAGATCCTTGGACAATCACAACCATGCCCCATGTACAATCACGTGCTTTGTATTAAACAAAAATAAAAATAAAAAATAAATTAAAAAAAAATCAGCACCCCAACAATGAACTATGCAAGTTTTAACCACATCACCATGGAGGTCCAAGTAGTCATGGCCCACAGTCCTATTGGCACGGAGACACACGGAGCCAAGGATGAGAGCCCATCCCCCCGAGCACCCCTATGCCCGTTGGATGCCTGCCTTTCAATCTCTCTGCCCAATTGCCCTCAGGTTCCATAAAAAGAAGCGTTCCCACCCAAACCTTCCCCCATACATGCCTCCCTTCCCGATCGGTTCGGAAGAAAGCAGGGTTGGAAGCGTCTCTGTAAGTCTAAAATGCACCTCTGATAACGGTCGGTCTGTTCCTGGGACGAAGAGCCTATCACAGTACCTACTAGCCTGCGGTTTCTATTCTGATTTTGTCGGCATTCGGTTCATCTTTTGCCCTTCCTTCGTCCTTTACGATGGGTTAACATTCTCCCACAGTTCTCTTCTGTTTTGGGTTTTTCTGTATTTGGTTTCAGAAATATTCCCAGTGCATACATGACTGAATATAATCTCAGAATACGAAATTCCATTAAAAAAGAATTAGGGTTGAAAAGATCTCAAAAACTGAATAAATAGTAATAAAATGGGTGGGGGCAGAACCAGCTTTAAATAGCACTTCCAACATTAAGAAGGAAGTGCTGGTTATTGCTGGGGTGGGTATTACTGAGGATTGCATGTTCTGGAAGTTGACTTGCATCTACGTAATTGCATGAAGTACAATCCATGGTATGTCCATCTCACATCCATCCTGCATTCATCCTTGTCTTCCGTCGGGCAAGTTGGGCCTTGATAAGAATGTCCACATGAGGTTAGACTGGTGAAAGCACATGTTCAATGTATGTATGTATATGTATATATATTGAAATTTCTTAATAAAAACATGTCATTTATTCTGATAATACATACAATTATGGTATTGTTCATTAACATTTACAATATCAACTTGTAAACTTCAATATATATATATATATATATATATCAAACTACTTTCTGTCTCCTGTGCCAACCAAATAACATCCTTGTTAATCACACTTCTTCAAAAATGTTATAGATTTTATCTAACTATGTCAAGTTACTAGCTTTTTCTAGAGATTTGTTCTCAACCATTTGCCTATACTATGTCTTTCATTGCCTCACTGTATTGATCACATTATAATTATATCATGAGGTATTATTGAATATAATATTGTTTCTTTGTGACCAAATTGCCTATGTAACTATACCTCTCAAATATGTTCCATACAGGTTGTAATTTTGAAAAAATGTAATTCAATTTTCTCAAGAAGATAATTTGTGCCATCTCTACCACCACACAATGATCATGGTATAATTGTTGGGTGCCTAGTTTGTGTTAGAACCATGGTTGCACAATCCCAACTTTGTTTGGTTGAGGGATATGTTCAAAATCTTCATAACTTCAACTAATAAATTATTTAAGTTGTAGGCAATAATTTTGTTTCTCTTCAGTTCAGCCAAACCTGTTTGAGGTGTCTTCTTGCTAAGGAATTCATGTTTCTTTTTTCATTGTGTAATCCATTCAGGGTGTATTGTCACTCCACATTTATTGCTAGGAGTTGTGGGCAAAATCTCTGCAAGGACAGTAGAAGAGGAAAACAGTTTGGGTGCTTTATTTCTTTCCTTTGGGATGCAAGATAGCTCTAATTTATGAAATAATAATCGATTCATATTGAACCTTGAGTCCAATATTTTGTAGATGATGTAATAAACACTAGAAGTGGTATCCTATGCATGTATGTATATATATATATATATATATATATTTGTATTTCTTTCTAGCACCATATTCTAATAATGAGGTACAATCTTGAAAATTGAAAAAGGAATTTTTAAACTTTTCCTTGTACCAAATTTTGATATTTAAATTTAATAGTGTTAGATTAAGCACCTACAAAGAATTATATGTATATATATATATATATATATATATATATAAATGAATTTGGGGGCATATACAAGAATGCATTGAATATGTGGTTTATATATATTATATATATATTATATATATATATATATATATATATATAAAGATTGATGGATTGTTGAACTTTTGATAAGCAATGTCATGAATAGATATTGATTGTATAACCTTTAGAATTCATGAGTTAATGCACATTGTTGATGCACGAGTGTGTATATTTTTGTATATATATATACAGACGTACATATTAAGACATAAGTAATTGAATAGAAACATAATTGTGTACACTTGACCATTCAGCCTATAATGTACACTGCTAATATCCGATGTATGATCATACTTAAATTAGCTATGCGAGAGGAAACACAATGGATGAATGAACAATGGACATATATAATCCCACATCCGTCCATTTTTAAGTGCATCGTAGCAGCTGGTATCAAATGGGCGGTGGAGGACCCTTCTGGATAGGATACATTTTTGGGGAGAGGTGCTTTATCAGGTGCCACCTCAGCAAGCATGACTTGGTATGGGGTCGTTGAATAAGATGCCACGCTGGCAAAGAAGTACCCTCTCTGTCCTAACCTCAAGCTTGGTATTGTATTCTAGACCCATAGGCTTTTGTAGGGACATCTGGAAGGCTCTTTAGAACTTTTTGAGAATCGGTGGTTGGAGAAGTATTAACCAGATTGTTGTAGTGCTTTAAGGTATTATTTTGAATCTAATTCACATTCTTCAACAAGTAATTTATTTGAACCAAAAAAAATAAAGCACCAATCATGTTTTAACATGTTCACAAATATGACACACTGCATCACACAGTAATGTTTTTATAATTTAATGATACTTGTTCTAAGAAATTCAATGTTTTTTTGTTCTGTTTCATAAATTTTATTAAATAATTTTATGTGATTTTTTCCAAAAATGATATGGAAATATATAGTTTTCATTTATTAAGTTTTAACACAAACTTAAGATTATTTTGATGTGTTTTGATTTTGATTTTGATTTTTGATCTTTCGATTTATTGTTGTAGTACAGAGAAAAAAACCCAAATAATGTGTTTACATAATGCACACGGTAATTTTTTTATGTGTAGAAGGACATAAGTAATTGAATAGAACATAATTTGTAAAATATGGATTTATGGCTTTTACAAATAGCGAAGTTTCAGTTTTAGAAAATTTAGTGCTTTAAAAGGTTAAAAAAATAACACGTGAAGAACTAAATCTCTCAAAATGAAACTAGTGAAATTAGTTGAACGATTAACTGAAGATATATTTTTCACGAGGCCTTTTTATTTTTTATTTTTTTATTATTATTTATCTTTTTGCAAAATTCTCAATCAATTTAAGTCTCATGCACATTGTCCAATGAAATTTAATATTACGTTAGATTATGATTATAAATATATATTTTAATTAACTTCTATGATTTATTTTTTGATATGATTACTAACGCTAGAAAAACTTTCTATCTGCCTGTGACAGCTCATACAAAAGTCTTTGCAACTATCAAATTCAACAATTTCATTGACAAAATTTTAAATGCAAGTTTCTTTACACATTTAGTTTACTTTATTCTGATAACGTCCATTGGCCAAAAAAATACATCTTTTACTTTGTTGGAATGTCAATACAACGTCATCACCATCCAGTGCACCATAGTTCATTTCAACACTATTGATACAATTTTTTAACGAATACCAACTCTACCAACAAACAACTTTCTATATTCAATTCAAACCAAAAATAACACAACTCTTGTCACTAAGTTCTATATATACATACAAACACATATACAAGCCAAAAATAATACATCTCTAGTGATTAAGTTACATATATACATGTATACACACACCGACCCAAGTTATCAAGTTTGTACAAGTTCGTACAGTTTAACAGGAAACAACAAACAGTCCTAGACAAAATGTTCAATCTAATCTAATCTAATCTAAACCCTTGTCTTAGGGCAGGCCAACCTGAGCTCTATCCTCCAACAACAATGACCCCCTCAGATTTTGCAATTCCGTGTCCGTCACCGACTCGATCCTCCGGCGGCGAGTTCCACGAGAGCAGGAAAGCACTGGGAGGTGCATGCATCTACCGACCATAGCGGGGAAGTGCCATCCATAGTCGCAAGGACCCATTCACTGCCAAGTACATTCATGCGCAGAATATATCATGGTCAGGGTGGGAAAGCAAGCTTCTTCATGGATCTGGGAGAGTGGGGTTCATGCTATACAACGGCGTTTCGGTGCTGGCCCTTGGTTCCGATCAGAAGGGTTCTGGCTCTCTGCACCCAGCTGGTTGGGGTCTGGAATTCGGAAGCATGGCCTTATGAATGCGGCATAACGCCACTGGTGAAGGAGGGATTGAACACTGCTCATAGACTTCGGCGAGCCTGCGAGGAGCTTGGCGGCCGGGGCGTCCAGAACTTGCGATGCCAGTATCGTCAACCCATGATGAGCTGTAATGGAATCTCCCCAGAATGACACGGCGCTATTCGGTGGTTCACACGTTCAGATTAGATGTCGTTTCGAGGTCCGGATTTTATATACATAAAAATATACATATTTTGTTGCTTTACACGGCTGACAGCTTGAGAGCCGGGTCTGTGAAGGTTTGGGTCCATCGTCTTGGGAAGTTGTTTGCGCCACTAGCAGAGACTTGAGAATGTGGACCAGATTGTCGTTCTTCAAGAACTCCGAGCCGGGCCACCTGATAAAGAAGAAAAAAGATCCCTTTCGTTGACGACTCTACAACTGTCACATCAGTAATATTGTCTGTGTCTAGGCTTTAATCCATGCGCTCTGTAGTTCGTAGGACAATGCAGCGGACTATGCTGTCAAGGCCGCGCTAGTTGCAACCCTGCTGTCGTCAAGGGGTAAGTAAGCCCATTGAAACCTAGTGCAATTTTCATAATTCACTGGCCCAAGGCGTTGCAAAAAGTATCGATACAGTTCGGTATTTTTTCAACTGCAACCTGGAAAGTAAAATTCCACCCTGTATATCATGTCCAGTGGTGATATTTCTAGGTTGATCCTGGAAAGGCCTTCAAGATTACAAGTTGATCTTTCTAGATCCCACGCGGCTGTCATGCATGTCAAGCAGATAGCATCTAATGTTGTCGTTGACGCAGTTCTTCCCATTTTTAAGTGGCCACGAGGAAGAGGCATCCTCATGCAGCCATTATAATATCCTAACAGTTGTTTCATCTCGGAAGTGGTTTTCGATCGTAGCTAATCTTTGGTTACACGACGTGAAAACCAGATTTCCAAATCTCTTTCATCCAAGCAGAAACACTAGTCCTTATCCGGACGGCACTCGGAGGTTGGTCAATTCCCGTGTCCGGGAACATCGACCCAATAATTAGCGAGCTTCTCCTCTGAAATTAGCCAGAGACTTTTCCACACGGGAAAGTTGCCCAAAAGTTCGTGGTGGGTGCGCACGGTTGAGGTAATATCAGTAAGTGCTCCAGCGACAAGGTTCTGCCCCATTCGCAGGCTCTGGAATCATGCAGCTGCGCGTAACTTCAGTTCGTGCAGAAATTCTTGAACTATCCCTGGCTTTGCTCATCCACGCACGTTAAAGCTGGAGCTACTAACAGCCACAGTCAAGAAACTGGCCGACCCTCAGCGTTGGTGTCTCTGCGACTACGAACTGGCCAAGGAAGAGATTCATCGCGAACGCATACAGGTCAAGCGAAAGTCCCTTCTGAGTGGTATTTGTTCTAAACCACGGACTCTTCTCCATTGTTGAGAAAAAAACTACGAGGAGATAATCTAGAGGTGATTGAAATGGGTTTCGGTCCACTTGCAGCGACAGAAAGATGGGTCACTGTGGCGCACTGGGATCATGATCGATAGACTTGTGTAGAAGTTCACAGACGATTTATACGAAATTTGATATTGGAAGAGTCGTGTCTGTTGTTTAACGTCAACCTTTTGAAAGATTGCAAGATTGATCGTCTCAGAAGTTCAGTGTTTGTTCATTGAAGTAGAACTGATATTCTTACTTATCTCCTGAGGTTGGATGCTTGTCTACATGTCGATTTAAACGAAGAGTTTCATGAATGCATACTCTACCTGCGTTCAACTTTTTGGCAGAACATCATGAAGTCATATTCATGTTTAGAGCCATCAATGATGCAGAAGCAAGCTTGTATTGTGACATAGATTGTTTGCTGATTGGAGGCACAAATCAGTGGTCATGCTAGTTCTGATGAGTTGCTTCACAAGAGAAGGTGAGTCAGTTCCAAAAGATTAGTTCATGAAACTTGTAAATTGGATCCATGAGCATGAACATGGAAACTGATTAGTAGATTGGATTTTTTTATAATTTCAAAGTGAATTTGTTCTAATTTTATGGATGGATATGTTCAAGCTTCTAGTATCACAATGTGGTATTTTTAAATAATTGTTTATGTAATCAAAATATAAATTTTGTAACTTTATATTTCATGCTGATTTTTTAAAAATAATATTGGTCACATTTGTAAAATTATCCTATAAATACATATTGTAAAATTATTTGATACACAAAAAAAAAAAAATTAAATTAAATTAAATTAAATACACAAAAATATGACAATACAATTATTTCAATACTGCATTGTGTTATGTGAAGCTTGAAAATAGGCCAACTTTAAAATTAGAACTTATTTTCTTTGAAATAAGTTCAACATGAAGACAAAAAAAAACTTCAAATTTGAAGTGATTCCAAATGCTATAAGTTAAGAGCCTCATTGAATTGTGTTTCGTGTATGTATAATACACAATTGAGAGAAAACCACGTGGAATAACCTACATCAAAGTATATCCAAGGTTCTGTTACTTGAAGCCCCTTTTTTCAAACGATGTCCAAACATCTACTTCCAACATGCAGAAGAAGGTAACTTCTAGTTGAGCTGTCTTTCATGTGAATGTCTTTCCTAAACCACTAGAGCTTGAAGACAGTGGTCCTTTCAGATTATATTTACAAGTACGAGGTTGTGTACCTTGATGTCCAGACAAGCTCTTACCGTGATTCTTCAGCAGATGAATCACAACATCAGGTGATGAGAGATGATTGCAAGCAAGGGTAACCGGTGGAGACGGCCAATCTCTGTGAGGTTGCTAATGCAACCTGCAAGATCAAGTTGACTTTGGGCCGGATACCTGTTTTCATCTGAAAATACAGAGATGCATATGGGTACGTTTACCTTTTGCAAATGAAGCTGTGGATCAACTTGAAAAGAGGTGCAGTAGAAGCAGCGGAGTAATGTCTGCATTTGATGTCCTACCTGAGGCAATGTTCAATCTGAAGATCCGGCATCCTGGAACGGTACCTGCAGAAATAAGGATCCATTGTCGTTTAATGTATAGTTTGACAGGCGGCATGGACCATGTGAACAAGAAGCTGTAACAGGGAATGATGAAAGCATTCTTAAGTATTACTTTGCAAATCTCCTCGTCTAGTTGTTTCAAGGTTGTGAACGTTTAACAGCAGTAGGAGACGCTTCCCGTCTCAGATCATAGGGGGAATTCCTTATCTGTGAAGTTCGTATGTTACTCAGCAGCATGTTCATGATTGCCTTATGAGTTCAATCTTCTAATCATCCAGCATTTTCATTTTGAAATATCAACGGACGCACTCGACAGTTATATTTAAGTCTGTTTCCACTTCGGATCGTAATCTAAAGATGAAGTGCTCAACAGTACGTCAGGTAGAGTTGAGACGATGACCTGCGATTCTAAATGTGTGATCTGCAAGGTAAACTACGTAATTGCTAAAAGCAAGGATGCTCAACTGATGAGCGGCAGTGAAATCTGTGTACCAGAGCGAGTTCAGATTTTGATGAAACACGTTCAACATTCCGATCACTTATCATTGTACGAGGTCAAATTTAATGAAGACCTGCTCAAAACCAAAGCAGTAAACAGGTCATTCAAAAACATAGAAGGTAGAGGGAAAGCTAGAGCATCGTGTGCTAAACAGCATGATAACTAAGTTACTGAACATGGTTCATCTTCGTGTTCAGCCGACCAAGTCGATATTTAATGATTGACATGTGCAATACTTCTGCCCTAGTGCAAATTAAATCCTGAAGAAAAAAAAAGAAATAAAAGAAAGGAAACTATAGCTGTCAAATTCATATTGCACATTGTTCTAGTAGTACTACTTACATAGTTGAAAGCCGTTCTGTTTCCACTTCCATGATGCATTTAGCAATCTTGCTAAATTAGATGGCATTCTAAAATGTTCGATTATCCTTTTCTAACAGATCCAACGATGACGTCCACAGCTCCAGATCTCTTCTATCGTTCCGGGAATGTTACCGACACGTTCTACTTACTTAGACATTCAGAAAGCCTCACTTATGGAAAAGGCAGATAGTCCAGACTCGGTACATCAATTCAATTCTGCTGGCACCTTAAATAAGCAAGCAACCTGAATTAACCAACATTGAAGAAGTCTACCCAAAATGAAGACACGCTTCTCATCACGGTGTGAAGGCACCAAAATATCAATGTGGCAATAAGGTCATCTCTGACATCTATGACGTTACACTTCTTTACCCTTTCAACACGACGAAATGGAAGTTTGTGAACACTGCACAAAACCGTCTTGAATTAAATTGGGAAAAGAAATAACTCTTCAAATTAGGGGCATCAAAAGTACTCAAGCACAATACGAAATCCAAGCAAAAGGAAGTTTTCTATGGAAAGAAGATACTCGGTGTTGCGGTCCTGGGGTTTCAATCCATGAGCTCATTTAAATGGATAAGGCTGAGATTATCTGCGCTAAACTAAGGTTTTAGCATCGAGCACTTCCAGCTGCTAAAAGAACTCAACTGAAAAAGAATTCCTTACAAACCATTCGAGCTAAGTAGCAACACGCTGACCTCAACTTGTAAGTTCTAAAATCCTACTCAGTCATGAATACGTCAAATGGTTCTCCGCCAGGATAAGTCAAAATCATGTCCTAAATCTTCAACTTTGCAGCTCCTTCAGAACGATTCGAATTGGTTGCTGACTTTTGGCCAGGAGCTATTCGTGACCTAAATTTAACAGGTTGCAAAATGAGTATCGACGTTGGTCTCCCAGAGATGATGACGATGCGAGCCTGCAAACTACAGCAAGAAAGTCAATGTTTAGTCACCTGATTTCTCAATCGGTCCATGGAACGCGTTGAATGCGATTCGACTTGAGAAATTTGGTATAAACCTTCCTCAAAAGCTGTTCAGCGACATTGTGTGAGCATCAATGCCTAACTGTCATACTCACTGTTCGAAAACCAGCCTGCATTACCCTTGAGATCTACTAAGAGCGCCATCATGGAAAACACATATTACTCGATTCATAGATACACCAAGGTTCGTCGTTTTAAAGTTCTCGGAGAGGTCCATTTTGTAAAAGTTTAAGGGGACTGCTTTGAACTTTGTAAACATTGTTCAGGACCATACTTATATTAATTGTTGAGAAGCAAAAAGAGAACACTAATACGCTTACGAATACTCTCAGTCCTTGGATAAGATACATCGGAATCAAATATGCGGAAGCATGTAGATATAGAGCTCAGTAAAAATCTAAACGAACGCAAATAAAAGGATAAAACCCGATCGACAAGATACTGATGTCAATCACCTGGGAAGTATAAAAGCTGAAACCCCTTGCTGAAGCGTCAGGGGGCTCTAGTCTTAGCAATCACCACTCAGCGCCTGTTGTCTCACACCTACACACAGCGGCACTGCCTCTTTATGCAATGGTTAATCAAGCCAGCAACCTCATCCATTTTTTTTCTTCAGGTTCCGAAGCGATATAGGTGGTCAGATCGTGGGATTAAACCCGCTAGGTCGGTCTACATAGCTGAGTGAGTCCGCATTTCCCTGCACTCCCTCACAAATCGTAAACTAGGTCTACGAATAATCCTGATTTCGACTGTGAGCTTCAGAAAAACGTCTACTCCAGGACGGTGCACGACCGGCAACGCCTTCACGGCCTACACGACCCAGAGCATCAAACCTCGGGGGCAAGTCAATTCACGGCGCCTGCATTGCATTGTGTTCCTCTGCAACAGCAGCTCCACCACCAACAACAGCGGCTTCTTAGAATCAGCGCCGAAGTTGGCGATGAAAGCCTCACCTCCCGGCGCAATAAATAGAATGCTAATTTCATATTGTAGAAATGAGAATGCCATGTGTAATCTAATAAATACTACGGTCTTGAACGTTCCGAAAGATGTTTCTAAAAGGTTCTTGACGCAGTTTGCTTTTGTTTTTTTATTGTTTACTAATTCATGTATTTGTTTTTAACACATGAATACAAGGTATCATTGGAAAAGATGAAGATATTTATATGAAGTATTTTAACAATCCATTGTGTGTGTGTGTGTGTTTTTTTTTTTTTTTTTTTTAAGAAACATCAGATAGTCTCAGTATCAACCTATTATTCTTTGATAGTATAAAGTCATTTCAAACCATTCACATGGTATTTTAGTGCTAAGGTGAAATGCTTGAGTTTAAAAATTTTAATTTGTTATTAATTTTTTTACATTGATCATTGTATGAACTAACAATCTTATTATTTTAATGATTTAGATTTATAAAAATCATGTGAATATTAATTGTAATACAAGATATATATATATATATATATATATATATAGTCTTTTGTTTTATCTTTGCAAGCAACTCTAGAAGTTCAAATTAATTGATTATTATTTAAAAACAAATTGTATAAGTTACTTAATATATGTGCTTGAAGAAAAAGAATAAATACAATGCATTTAAATAAATAAATCTTTATTTCAAATATTTACAATTGTATGGAAATATTACCACATTTAACCTAATTTAAAATGCACTTTATTTTTTAGAATTTGGATTTAACATTCCTATTTACAACTTATGGTAACTCAGATTTTGTGACCTTAAAAACTAAAATAATTAGTGTAACTCTCTCCAAATGGACTCATAATATAAGAACTTGATAATACAATCAATTCTTTAATGGTATAATTTTTTTTATTTTTCTACTACAATTTAATTTTACTTAATTTTATCTAAATTTATTTTTATTTTTTATTTTGATTATTATAGATATTTTAAATTTCAAATTTGGTTTGATGAATGTAACTCTTTGAAGTACATTTTCAGCTCTAAATAATGGTTTGTAAAAAAAACAAAATGTCATAGTTGATTCTTTATAAACACCCATATAAATTCTACAAAATATTTTTCATTTTTAATAGAAATACCTTTTTGTACAGATTAATTGGTATTATTGTGATGAGTATAATGAGTTTCAAATTTTGTCCCATGAACATTGAAATGATCTTTTTAAAATGCTGCATCTGTATGTATGTATATGGAAACATATAAGTAAGTAAATAATATGGTCAAGTTCAAATTTTCATTTCCTATTTGCAAATATTGTTTTAATTGAGATAAGGTGTGTATTCTGGTAATTTATTTTGTAAATTTGAAAACAATTCATTCATTATTTTTTTCAATTAATAGTATGTTTTTTTTCATGCTGTTTCCAAACAAATTGCATAACAATTATAATAATAAGTTTGTACAACATCTTGACAACTAATCATCTGTGTGGGATGGGGACTAAAAAAGTTGTTGCCAAATCCTCATTAGTCAATCAATCTGATGAGTCTTCCCGCGCGCTTCGAATTCGCACCTCTCTGTGGGCGGGACGGATGTCGACATCAGTGCCTTCGAGGAGGAGCTCCACACCACTCTGAAGCGGGAGCACTCACATTCCAGTTGCCGTTCCCGTTCCCGATCGTCATCACCCACCGCCCCGACTGGCTGGAAACGCTTGGCTTACTGCGGCTCACGCGGCAGTTCCAGGCGGTGAACTAGGGGATTCATGTTCGCATCATGCTGCTGCTGCTGCTGCTGCAGCAATCGAAACATTGTCTGACCACACCACTGTGATTGATCGTACTGCAGCTGCGACTTTGCTGAGAATGTTGTACCGAAGGCGCGATATTGAAAGGCGATTGAAGGAGAAACATTCGTAACTACTTATCCTCTGGAGTTTTAAATATATTAGACCTCGACAAAGTACTTTAATAATTGAATTGGAACGAGTTTTTGAACTAACAAATAGATTGTTTGCAAGTAAATATACTCGAGCAATTGCGAGGAGCTTCCGGCCCAAGTCTTCATGCTTACACGGAGTAACAGTGCGTGCTCCGCACACACTTCTAAAAGGTAGTCTGTTTAACCTGGGTTTCAGTTTTCAACCTTGACAAATAAGTAGTAGCGGTGTCTCGTAATCGAGTCCAGTTTAATAAGTTACATCAGATCAATCAAGTTTTACTGTAAAAACCTGCGAAGATCACTATGATCCGCATATCTGGAAACGGGGAATTGTTACTAGAGAGTGCAAGGACGAATTCGTGGAGAGTTTTTATTGGAGCCACTCATCAGGACTTCACTGTCCATTGACCGACCAATTTGTGGCATGCCTGTCCCAGTAATGCGGTACTGTCGATGGGTAATGTCCCAGTCACAAGCTGACGACAACACTATATCTTCTCAATTTCGGGGCCAATTAGATGGATCCGCAGATTAGAGTACACCATCCGATCGACAAAAAGTGGACTTTAAGGGCACCAGCAAGTACACGTTGGTTGTCAGTCGTCGAGGAGAAATTCTGCATCCGAATTGAGTTTCTTCATGTGCTCTGGCTTCAGAGCCAGGAAAATGTTGACGTAGCCTTCGCCCTTGTCTGTTGGGAGAAGAAATATTGAACCATCGTAAGGGTTGCTCCCGGGACCGCAGAAGGCAGGATTCCCCGAGCCAAAATCCAGGTTCATGAAGTCAAATCGGGCCCAGCTTGACAAGCATACATCACAACCGGCATTATCATCCCAATTCACATTCATACTAAGGGGATTTTCATGGGTCTGCGCAAAGACGACAACCTTGCTGTAGTAAGTTTCAGAAAATCCTTCTATAGCTTCACGAATGCAGTTTGCAGTGTACGAGAGAGAATTGTTGACGATGTATCCGGCTTTCGCCTCGGCTATAACGAAGCATATGGCATTACCGAAGTAGCCCTTGGGAAGAGTATGCTTAAGACGCCTACGCATATCCAGAGGGGTTAAGAACCTGGTTGTAACTTGAGAATCAAGACCTCTAGCTTTAGTAACAGACCGCCAGACGTGAGCGCTGATGGTCTCAAAGGTAGAGAAAGCTTCTTGCTCTCCACCTCCTATGGCCTTCTTCTTCACAAGCATAATCTGCTCAGGTGTGAATGAAAACATGCACTCTGTGGGCCGGGATGTAATGTCCTGCTTAGGCAATGCCTGCTGCAAATTCGTAAGAGATCTTAGCTCCATGGGACGGAAACCTGGCTCAGGAGTTATTTGTACTTTCAGCAAAGTCCGGTTGTGAACCGGCGGGTTCGACATCTCTACACCCCTCGCCACCTCAGACCATGACGTCAGGAATTGATTGACCGAAAGCCCGTCGGTGCAAGCATGGTTGATGGTGGTTACCAGAGATACGCCCCCGCAAGAAAACCGAGTCACCTGACCATCGCACATGATAAAGAATGCATAATAATAAATTATCGAGAATTCAATTATCAAACCTGAAGGATTAAGAAATGAAACAGAGGCTACAGAAATGACTCCCACCTGGATATAGGTGATGGGATACTCTGTGAATGATTCGCCAAATGCTACGGGCACTGGATCAAGCAGCTCCGAGTACAGCTTGTTAGGCTTAAATCCATCAAACTCGTCTAAGTTGCCATCGACTTTTGCCTCCACAAACTCCACTCCAGCGTTGTTGCAAACTAGCTCCAGCTTCCCGTCGCTTCTTTTACGCAGTCGTCCTGCGGCGGGGTAGAACTTCGAGAGCGTGTTCGCTACTGAGTTCTTCAACAAGTCAGTTGGCATGACCTGTTCATGGAACTATCTGAGTTGGATATGACTTGCCTTCAATACTTACGTTCTCGTTAATATTTTAAATAGTAACTTCTGCGGAGGAATACCTCCTCCAGTTTCAAAGATGACATACTAATCTTGAAGCGTATTGCACATTTAAACTAAACTGGAGTGTCCAACGGTGTCCAACGGTGTCCAACAAAGTCTTCCGTATCTCATCAACGACTACCTAGGTGGCTAAATTGAAGGGCCGGTTTGATGAGAGGTAGGGCAAAAATAACTGTGAAGCAAGCTCAAGAACAACTCAGTTGACGATAGCTGTGAAAGTAACCATGAGGCTCATGACACGTCTCAACACTGCTGCAAGTTAAATATAGAACTCCACCACAAAACCAAAGACGGTGGCTGAGTCAAAGAGATTCCACTGCTTAAATATTATTAGATGATTATGGTGTTCCCATTTATTTAAGGTAAAAGAAAATGATACCTGTTCGCCATCCTCGCGAGCTCTATAAAACAGAAGTAGCGGAACATGGCGTGGCCGAACAATGTGATCGGCACCGGACAGGTACATCACGTGCGGTTCACATCGCTCACTCGGATACACCATTGACACCTCCAGCTTGGTGACCTTCATGGCGCGCTGGAATCGTATCCTTCACAAAAGCCACCGCCACTTTCTCTTCCCCCCTCGGCAATTCCAATACAAAAACAATTCAAACAAGACGCATTTCACATCGCCGTGGCAAACTCAATGTGCAGCCTACTCCTCGTCCCGGAGCGAACAACGGCGAGTCTAATGATATGCGGTCGTCGCTCTTGCTGCGCTTTTGTAGAGAGCCCGGCGCGCTGAGCTAGATCAAGCTCGGCCTCGCAGGGCATGAGGATCATTCGACGAAAGCCGCCGCGCTTCAGGTGTCTCCGAAGGCGAGAGGGAGCCACACAAGCCCTAGTGTCCACAGTGACGATACCTGTCACCACACACGGTTACCCGCGACCGTGAAAGAGACTGGCAGCTTAAGTCGTCGGTGGGGTCCATGTAGAGGGCAGAACTTTGCCAGCTCAGCGTTTCCGTTACTCTAAAATAACTACATCAGTCAATAGTTTGTTCATTTCTGTTTTGAACTTAAGTGTCTGCGGAAATAAAACTTCACTAAAAACGAATAAAGCATAACACACAAGAGTGCATGCCATGACCAACAACTATTTAAACACATATTTTAGCAAATAAGTAGATTTGTTTAATATTTTCTGATTTGAAAATATTTTCATTTTTAAAGAATTAGCAGATTGCAAACACTGTGTTACAAATCTTTGAAGTTACTAGAGGAATATTAGTTCATAATAGATTGAAGCTTTAAAATGTTAAACATCTAATTTCAATTAAAAAATATATGTTTTTAATTATTATTAAAAAATATTTTAAAAATTAACTTAAGAATTTATTATTTTATTTCTATTTAAAATACATATATTAGTAAATTTTAATTAAATAAAAATTAAAAATTTCTAAATATGTAAAATTTTAGAATCTAAATTTCAAAAATTTGAGTAACTTTAGTACCTAATCTAGAAGATATTAAGAGAATTAAGAACTTCAAATTAGTTTTCTATTTGGATCAACATCATATAATATTATAGTCTAATTTAATACATTTTCTAATGCAAATATATTATTATTTAGTCTACATAAGTAAATAAGAAAAGCTTTATAATCTTAATTTGATCTTTTTAAAATACATAATAAAATAATATTCAATTCTTCCACATTTAAAATGTTTGAAATATTTTTAAAAATATTACTTAAATATTTAGGATTTATTTATTTTTAAAACAAAATCTTAAATCATCTCCTAAAAATGTTTTTAAATCTGATTGGTAAGTTTTTATAATTTAAAAATCAATTTTTATTTTTTTTATTATGTGATAAGAGTTACTTAAGTTGAAATACATTATTAAGTTATTATATGTTTGTTTGTTTGTTTGTTTGTTTGTTTTTTTTTTCTCTTTTGAAACATCAAAGAATTATTATCTCTATACTAACATCCATAAGGTGAAAATGATAATTTCACACCTTGGACTTGAACCACCAATCTCTGGGTACCAACCCACCATCCTTAGTTTAAGGTCATTTTAGATCTCCTTTGTCATGCTTTTTGTTACCAAAATCTTTCAAATCCCATGTATTCATTTGAATTGTTCCTTACCCTCAACAAAATCATGACACACGACATTATTCATTGTGATTTTAAATGGGTGCAAAGCAGATATTGTAACACCTTAAATAAATGGGAACACCATAATCATCTAATGATAGTAAATATTTTGAAAAGGGAAATAAAAGTAAAACATGAGACACCGTCAATTTCAACCTTCATAACAGTGTTTGATTTGTTGTATTCTTCAAGGCCAACATCACCAACAACACTTCAAAAATCAACAGGAAATGTCAGTTCAAAGGGATCCGATGAGTGGTCGAAACAAAGCCACCCTCCGCTCTTGATGGCCGTCGATGATCTCTCATCGAATGGTCAGAGTATTCAAACGTGAAGTCTGCGCAAGGTGTCAGCCTGGGCGGGGGACTCGTAGGCTGTTGCCTCGTACAAATCATTTCACCCTATAAATTAAAAATATGAGGATGGAATAGTTTAATTAAAATTTTGATTAGTTGAATTTTTATTTTTTAATTGAAAATTTATATTTGATATTAGTGGAAAATTAGTTTCTCCCCCCCCCCCTTTTTTTTTTTTTTTTTTTTTTTTTTTTCCCCTCTTTATGTATGTATAAATGAATATAATTTTACTCTCCACTCTATTCATCATTTAACTTAGTTGTATTGTTAAAGAAAAATTATTAAGCTTTACAACTTGTTAGTTTGAGCTTTCTTAACTTTTCCACCTACAAATCTACTTCAACAAAAATCAGAGAATCCGTAATGATGATTCCAATGCATGTCATCTAATAGATTGTTTTTTGAACCTCTTATATATCTAAGCTGATGTATTGTATAATATCTGAATTATTTTAGCATTCCCGAATAATAATTGAATTTATCTTTGAATCCATGACCACTTTTCTGATAGGTTTCTAATCATAAGGGTGTAAAGAAACCAACAATCTTTTCAATTACTAAGTTCAAAGATTTTCATTTTCATTTTGAAATACATCTAACAAATCTAAAACCATATTTAAAAAAAATAATATGATATATTTTAAAGATGAGAATACAATTTACAACATTATCCTCACAACTAATAGAAGATAACACAAAACTTTTGATTTTGAACAAGTTTTTATTTTTTGTCTAATAATATTTTTGAAAAAATAATTATTTTAATTCTACCTTCACTTGAATTCAAAATATTTAAGGAAAAAATTAAATGAATGGTAATTTTTATTAAGTATACATTACCATGCATTAATAAAACGTTTCTAAAATCAAATAAAAATAATATTTTAATAATTTTAATCTTTGATATTTATCTATTTATTTCTTATTTAAAAGTAAAAATACAATATTATTTTATATTAATAAATTGTTAAAAAATTATTCACAAATTATTGATTTAAAAAGTTTAAATTATAGGATGTAAACATGAAAGATTTGATTCTAAGTATCTTGAATAAGACACTCCTTATTTATTTTTAATAAACCATAAATTGCAATTGAACATCAATACTTATAGTATATCATGACAAAATATTAGTATAAAATTTTATATTGGTTAAATAAAAATCATTATTATGTCTAAACAGTAGCTAAGTAAATTTTTTTGATAAATTTATTTAAACAAATTTTAAAAATAAGAAATAAAATCCAAGTTGATATATCTATGAAAAGTTTGAAATTAACAAGATTAAAAATATGATTTTTTTTTTTTTTTTTTTTTTTTTTTCTTTTCTTTTCTTTCTTTCTTTCTCATTTTTTTCAATGACTCAACATCTTTGCTCTTTGCATCTCTTTGTTCCCTCTTTTTATATCTTTTCTAATACTTCTATAATAAAATAAGAGAATTACTAGATGGACACCTCTCCTTTATTGTATAGACATTCCTTGTACCACACATCCCTATATATACATAATAAAAATCTTATTTATATTAAATTTTTTAAAGATAAATTTATGATAAAGATTTATATATAATGGCTTATAGCACTTTTTATTTTATTTTGTTTTATTTTAATTATATTAATTGATTAAATTTAATAAATTTAATAATATAGTACATATTATTCTTTCATTTTTTTTAAAAAGATTATTAATTTCATTTAAAAAATCTTTTATAATAAATTTGTCCTAAAATCTTTTAGTGTAAATAAGAGTTTTATTATGTGTATGTAGGGATATGTGGCATAGGGGGTGGAGAGGAGGGAGATGTCCATGTAGTAAAAGAGGTGTGTCCATCTAGAGATTGCTTAAAATAAACTAAAGAAATAAAAAACCATACTTTTCATAAGAGTCTTTTAAACAATGGACCAATATTGAGTTGCTAAAATATTATTTTTTTACCAATTAGTTTGTAGCAACTCTTATTAACTCAAAAGTAAATATATTTCCAATTATAATTCTAATTCTCTTTCAAATTCTAAAATTGATATCTATGAGTCTTTTGTATATGTTATGCTAATTCTTATTGCAATTACATCTTATCTTCTTTTTTATGTAAGGATTGGTGAATGTCCAACCTATGCAACAAGAATAGGTTAAAGAAAATTAATGGAATACCTTTGTTAGCCCTAATTTTAAGCCTTGGCTTGTCATATATCATTAAAAGGTTCATCTTTTTGCTTAAAAAAAAATCTTCTTTGGTACTATAATTAAATCTTCTAATTTCTTATATTTTGAATTTAAAATAATTTATTGATATCCAAATTTATAGATTTTTCTTCATTAATATTACAACCTTGTTAGAAAAGACTCACATAAAAGTGGTATGGAATTCATACACATACATGTCAAATCTCTTTCATTGTTAATTCTATTAGTAATTTTAGCACATTTGTATTCAGATATAAATATTTCTACACAAATAATAAAACTATCAAAACTCAAACATTCTTCTAAAATACTTGTGACATTTTAAATTGTAGATGTAAAACTTTTATATATTATTTCCTATCAAATTATGTCTTTTAAGAAGTTTTTTTTTAAAATTAATGAATATTATTATATTTATCTTATATTTATATTATAAAGAATATGATTATATTTATGGATTAAAAAAAAGAAAAAAAGAAGAAGATAATATATATTATATAAGTTTTAAATTCTTATTACAAATGTAATAATTAATCAAGTTAAAATTCAAGTTGACATAATATCAAGGATATGAATTACAAATAATCAAAGTATCAAAATACTCTTGTGTTACTCAAAAAGAATAAAGAATCATTCAAAGATGATATAATATTAAATTAAAATGGCTATTGCCAAAGACAAAAAGAATAGAGGCTCTTGTAACAAGACTAGGAATAAGAAAGGCGTTGACAAGAGTGAAGAAGGCTTCACTCTTATCTTTATATATACTATCTATCTAAGAGTTGTGTAGTAGCATTCTATAGGACCTCCAACACATATTTAATTTATAAGATACGTTGTTGTGTGGTATGATTTTTAATTTGAGAATATAGTAGATATTTAATTGTAGAGAATTTACTTATAATTTATTGATAATATTCTAATAAATAATTTGTCTTTAATAAAAAAGAAAAATAATATAAAAATATTATAAAAAAATATTATATTAATAAAAATCTTTTATATTTAAGTAGATTTATATATAAAGTTTTTTTTGGCATATAAAAAATTTCTTAATATCCCTTTTTATATAAAATCATAACTAACTAGTTGTTGATAAGTTAAATTCTTAATAGCTTTTAAAAAAAATTATAATCTCCTTTTAAAACTTCATTTTTATATCAAAATTTTATTATAGCTCTATATATCTATTTTTCCACCTTTATAAAGTCTTATTCCTAAAAACCTTAGGTTTTAATATAATCTTTAATTGGATTATCTTAAAATCTAGTAAATTGTAAAATCTTAGTTTTATCGCACTTTAGTTTAACACTATTTTCTTTATATCTCTAAAATCAAAATCTTAATGCCCGCAAAAATTTGTATATAGTTTTTAACATATAAAAATTATATACTTAAGAATACGAGTTAAAATTTATCAAAATGCTTAAGATATATTTCAAATACAACACTAAATAGTGGGATCCTTACTATCAGATTGCAATCAACTTCTAATATCTCTTGACTAAAACAAATTTATTAAGCTATATATACTAATATAATAAGTTTTTCAATTTGTTACATGTTGATTCTTTATTGCTTTTTGTATACACAAGTTATACTTAAAAAAGTAATAATCGATACAATTTTGACACCTCAAATTTGACACCACATTTTATAATTAATAAAAATCTATTAATATGGCTCTTTTTTTAGCTATATAATAATTTATATATATATATATATATATATATATATATATATATTTTCACATGATAGCCAAACCACAATATAATAATATATCAAACTGATAAGATAAGTTTTCTATATGTATGCCACATAATTAACTTGTTCCACAAGCTACCAACATGTGCTACACATGGCTAACTTGTTGGTTAAGTTTTTAATCTACTAATCACCTATAAATATAAATGAAGATGAAACTATATCTATGAAGCTTTTAAGAAGCTTTTCTATAAGATATTATCAAATTAATTTATTTTTGTTTATTTCTACTTATCCATATTACCTAAATAATTATTAGAGTAAATCTTATGTCCATGATATTACCACCTTTTTTAGGAACAAGTTCCACAAGGAGTAGTGATTGTATGTTGAAGAAGTCTAAAGTGCACCAAATTATATTTGCCTTATATTTTGATTTTTGTTCCTTTTAAAGATAATTGATAGGTTTTCTTAGCTATTGATAGTATCCCATATTAAAGTGGGAGGACTACGCAAATATTTAATCATTGTTGAGGCCTTTATAACTTCTTTCAAAGAAAACATTTGAAATACTATCAAGGGTAGTTTTTACTTCTAAAAGTATTATCAAACATCGGGAATCTCTTCTAAGGTTGTGATATCAAATACATTGTATCTTGCGATCAATTCGAGGAAGAACATATCATTCTTGAAGATCTTTATTTCTATTCTATAATCTTGAAGGTTATGACAATCATAATGTCTCATCAGTAAATCAACAAATGATAGCTTTTGAGCTGAATTTGCTGCTTGTTGATTTTTTATCTTTTTAGTGCCAAAAATTCAAAAAAATAATAAATAATGATATAAAATATCTCCATTTAATTTGCTTTGTTTCATAATAAATATATTTTTCATCTTCATTTTGATAGATGTCGTCAAAAAAATGCATTGATTTTGATTGATGTATTTGCTAAATTCCTAGATGGCTTCTATGTATATTTACTAATATTATATCCATGCTAATATACAAGATATTCCAACCTATATTAGCCTTATCTCAAATCAATACTTCTTCCATTCCAAATTCTTCATTGTTGTGTACTTCTATAAGAGGAGATGGCATTTATTTTTTTTCTTATATATTTGTTTTTTTAAATGATTCAAATAGTGACACATAGAATATAAGATGGATCTTTATAGACTTTGATAGGTATAATTGATAAGCAATTGGATTGTCCTATTTACAAATTGGAAATGGTCGAAGCTTATAATAATCAAGCTTATTACAAAGATGAATAATCTTAATATTATAATAAAGTAGTCATATCTTATCACTAATGTGGAATTGAGGTTGTTTCTTTTGATAGATATTTGTATTGGTCTTTTGTCGTTTTTGAGCTTCTTTTAATTATGCTTTCATTGGTGTATGTAGCTCTAACAATTGATTTGTCAAGTCTTTTGCTACAAGATTATGAACTTTTAAAAAATCAAAAATATTAAGTCATAGATGATAACTACAATTGGCAAAGAAAGCTGTTTATTGAGTAGAAGAATATACCAAATTATTATAAGCTAATTGTACCAATGATAAAAGAGTTGTTCAATCATCTTGATGATAATTGATGGCACACCTTAAATATTATTCTAAAATTTGATTTATCCTTTCTATTTGTCTATCAATTTGAAGATAGAAGGCTGAAGATAGTTTTATATTGACTTTCAATATCTCTAAAATTTTGATATAAATTGTATCTTTTTATTTCATATAATATTCCTTAGCAAGCCATGATAGCAATCAAAAAAAGATTTAGCTGTTTCTTCACCTATGATAGTTTTTGTATATGATACAAAATATACCATCTTCATAAATTAATCTATAATCATGAATATAAAATCATATAAATTTAAAATTAATAGATTTATAATAAAACCTATAGAAATAAAAGACTATAGGTGTTTCAATATAGGTAATGGTTAGAAAAATTTATAAGGTCGATAATGATGAGTTTTTAATCTTGAACAAAAATCATATGACTATTGAAACTCTTTAACTACCTTCCATATTTGAGGCTACCAAAAATCTCTTGATATTAGTTTCAAAATCTTATTGTATCCAAAATATCTTGCTGTAGAAAAATTGTGATGAGCTTTAAGAGCACATAGTTGTGCTTCACTTTTTGGAATATATAAGTATTCTTTGAAGTAGAGTAGATTTTTCTTGAACTCAAACTTAGAAGTATCATGAGACTTAGATGAATTATTCTTAATATCATGAATAAGAAGATCTAAAGATATATTTGATTAGACTTGCTTGAAAAAAGTTGAATCAATAATCAATATCAATTTTATTATTCAAAGATGAAATTATTTTGGCTTCAATAAGATTGTCATTTAATGATTAAAAGCTGCATCTTCTTCTTTTGATACAATATAAGAACATTTAGAAAAGACATTACACAAATCTTATTATTTTCTTAGCGAATAAGTGATAATGAATTCAAATCTTGATAAAGACATGTTTCAATGAGCTTAGCAATGATTCAAAATATGTATTGACATGAAATATTTGAAGTTCTTATGATTTGTATATATAATAATTTGATTAGAAGTGCCTTCTAGATAATAATGCCATTCTTAAAAAGAATCCACAATTATAAGAAGTTCTTTGTCATGGATCTCATAATTAATCTTAGTTGCTAAAAATTTTCTTAAATAAAAATCTATTAGATAAAATATGTCACATATTTTTATATATGATAATATTACATTCAAGGCAAAGTTTGATACATTTGTTTCCATAAAAAATATTTTAAAAAAGTTGATGCAATTTAAGATTGGTGTAGAAGTAAAAGCTGTCTTTAGAGCTTCAAATGATGCTTCTGCTTTTTTGTTCTACTTAAGTTTTTTTTATAAGTTAAATATATTAGTAGAGCTGCAATTTGAGAAAAATTCTTGATGAAGATCCAATAATAATTGAAAAATTTCAAAAATTATTTCACATTTTTTATTGTTTTTGAAAATTTTCAATCCATAATTATTTGAATTTTTTTAGGATCCATCATTAGACTATCATTAGAAATGATGTATCCTAAAAATTTAATTTAAGTAGTATAAAAATACATACTTTCTATCTTGAAATATAATCTTATATATCTTAATTTTTATAACACACAATATATATAAAAATTATATTCTTTTGTGTTCTTAGAATAGATCAGAATATCTTCTAAATAACAGATAATAAAATCATTAATAAATTAAAAAAAATATCATTTATAAGATATTGAAAAGGAGTTGGTGCATTTGTAAGTCCAAAAGACATGATATTATATTCAAAATGTCCATACCTAGGTCAAAATGAAATCTTCTATTTATCACTTTTTTTTAATATGGACCAAGTTGTAGGTTCCTTACAGATTTATTTTTGCACAAATCTTTGTTTCATTGAATTGATCAAAAAGTCTTGAAATCAAAGACAAAGGATACCTATTCTTGATGGTAATCTTATTAAATCTTCGATAATTTATACATATCCGCAATGATGTGTCTTTTTTCCTCACAAATAAGATAAAAATTCTTATTGGGAATTTTGAATGGTGTATGAAGTTTTTGGCTAAATTCTCATTAATGTACTCTTTCAATATAGCCAACTTGTTTTGTAGATTGGTTTAAATGGTGATTGGACTCCTTCTTAAAGATTAATTAAACAATCATAAGATTAATACTTTGAAAGAATATTTATATATATATTTTTAAAAATATCTTAAAAATCTTGATGTTAGCTAGGAATACCACTTATAATCCTTTCAACATCAAAAATGGATGTGGCATATATAACAAAAGATGATCATTCTTTTGTAGTATATATGAAAGCTTTTATACCTATGAATTTTTTTTTGGATGTATTAGATTTATGTATTTCTATTTAACTAATGGTTTTTTGAATTAAACTATAAAAAAATTTAAAATTATAAGAAGTCCAATCTATTTGAGGATTATATTTTTTCAACTATAATAATCTTATAATAACTAAGTTGAAAAGAAATTTAATTATATTAAATATTACTATATTAATATGTCCCTTAGTTGCTACATCTAAAAAAATAGCTTTATAGATGACATCTCCAAAAGACAACAAACGACCATCTATGACTTTTACGTGCATAAATTTAGTTTTTTTTAATTAAAGATATTTCTTATTTTTTGATAAAATCTTTGTTTACAAAATAAATTGTGGCTCTTGAATCTAATAAGGCAAAGATTTTGTAATTTCTAGCTCTTAAAGATATATCTATTGTAAAACAAGATGAGAGATTTGAGGAGAGAATATGATCTTTACTAAGTGTTGTATATATATTATACATGATTCCAACCTTATGATCCCTATTGTAGCTAAAAAAATTTGTTTTCTAATATATTATCTTTTTTAGCAACCATACTCTTTATTTTGTAGTTATATTGCTTCTTTGGACAATATTGAGTAGTGTGCTGAGTTTCTCCATAATATAAGCAAAGATCCTTTTGACAATGTCAAATCTTTTTCTATTTGGTAAAAAATTTAAAACGTATTGTATCAATTTGCACTAGTTTTAGTTTAGACAATTAACTTTCTTAAAACTTAGGAGCTGTTGCCATTCATTGATTTATTCTTCTCTAGCCAAATCTATGTTTTTAACACCTTTTAAATTATCCTTCAATCCATAATGAAATTGATTGATAAGGACTTTGTCATTCCACTCCATATTACAAGCAAGATTTTGAAATTTAGTGGTATAGACTGTGGTTGATTAAAATCTTTATTATAAAGATTAGAACTTGGTCTTTATTATCCTTTCATGATGACTTTCTCCAAATGTGGCCATAAATACTTCAAGGAATGAATTCAAATAATAAAGAAGTCGTGAATTATTTTCCATCAAAGATGCAAATTAAAAAAGAGCATTTTTAGATATAAGTGCACTTATGAATCTAACTTAAATAAATCCATTAGGATATTGGTAAGAATGCAATCTTAGATAAAACTTGACTTCTTGTAAAAAACTTTAAAATTTTGATTTTATTCCATTAAAATTTTTAGGCATACTAATTTTTATTTTATTTATACTTGTAAAAAGCATACTTCCTACATTTAATTGTCAGGCTGATTTACTTGCTTCTCTTAATTGTGCAAATTTTTAGCATAGGTTCTAGACTTCTTCTATAGACATAAAAATATTGCTTCTATGGTTGATATTACTGATGCATGAAATTTCTATCCTAAGAATATTGACAAGCTCTTAAAGATTTGTAATAGTTACAAATATTTTTTTATTTCTATCAAATATAATATATATAAAATTTTCTTATATTTTAGAAAATTTAATAAATTTATAATTCAAATTAAAAGAGGATAATTTATAATCTCTAATATTAAATAAAATTATCTATAAAGAAAGGTGATCTACTCTCTTTAAAAAAAAAATCAAGGTTAAAAAGCAAAGAATGTTAGTTTCAAGGTGGGTAGTCTACAACCTTCAAATATAAAAAATAAAAGTGAAGTAATTCACTCACTTTTAAAATACAAAACAAGAATAATGAATTAAGATTCTTCTTAAATTATCACGGGCATAAAATACAAACAACCAAAGTATTAGAATATTCTTGTGTCACTTGAAAGAAATAAAGAATCATTCAAAGATGATATAATATTAAATTAAAATAATTATTGCCAAAGACAAGAAGAATAGAGACTCTTGAAAGAAGACTAAGAACAAGAAAGGCATTGACAAGTGTGAAGAAGGCTTCATTCTTGCCTTTAAATATATTATCTATCTAAAAACTACATGGCAATATTCTATAGGACTTCCAATACATGTTCAATTTGTAAGACATGTATTGTTATAATATATGGCATTATGTGCCTCACTGCATCAAAATGATACTTAAGTAGATTAGCTTGTATTTTACTAATTTACTTTGTATTTATTGGTGTTTCATCTATTCTTATATTTTTCATCCAATAAATGATTTCAACTGCCTAAGATTTGAGTGTATAATAGAAAAACCTTCCTTGACTTGACATTCTTATAAAATTAAGTTTTGTGAAAGATTTGAAGAATGAATGTTAGTTTTTATTTAGAGATGGTGGTTTTGTTATTTAATAAAGACTCCCACTTTTCACACCTTTTTACACTCTTTGATTCTCTTTTGGTGGAGTCAGAGATACTTGACTAGTGTTAAATTTTTTCTTTTTTTACTTAACAAAAATTCTTCTATTTTTTTAGTTTTTACTTTATTTTGAGTTTAAAAGAGCTCTTAAACTTTGGAAAAGCACTTAGATAATAGAATATATGAATATAATAGAAGATATAGTATAGAATTATAAAAAAAATTATATCTAAAATAGATAATTTTTGCAACTTCTATACTAGTTTTTGTATTTGGAAGCAAGCTGCTAGCAATTAGCTGCAGCCTTTGCTAGAATATAATTTCATCCATCTAAAATTTTTCATCTATAATTTTTTATTTATAAATTTTTATCTATAATTTCTATCCATAGTTTTCATTTATAATTTTTCATCTATGATTTTTTCATCTATAAAGCTTCATCTATATTGGTTTCATCCATCATGGCTACATCTATGCTGTTTTCATCCATAGTGAGGTAAAAATCTTTTGAAATTAAAATTTGGAAGCAGTTTAGCTTGAAATTGAGCAAAAATTATATTAATTTTATGTAAAATTTTATAAGAAATCCAATGGTGCTATTGGTTTTGCTTTTCAAATTTTATTTCAGCTCTAAATGACCAATTTTAGCTATTAAAAGATATTTTAAAATACTAAATTATTCCAAAAAATTTAGAATTTGAAGTTTGAGAATTATTAGGATGTATTATACTTCCATATTTCTAATTTACACTTGCTAAAGTGTTGTGGTACTTTTTTACTATTTTTCTTTATAAACATTATTAATTTATGCAGCTTTAGTAACCATCCATTGTAGGTGTGTGTCGATAGCTTTGATTCATACTTTTGAATTTTTCAATTTGTTGTATGGAGAAGAAGATTCAATTTTTATTTTTGGATTTTGTCTTTGATACCTTCTCTTATAGTAAGCATTGTTGCCAAAGGTTTTTAATATTGTCTTATTTTATATTATACATAGACATTTGTTATAAGCATATTGTAAGAGTGAAGTCGGATTAATGGCCAATAAGACCTTTTTGCGGAATAATTATTGGATCTATGGTAGTTGGAGGTGATGATTGATGCACTACAAAGTTTGGTAGTAATTTTAAGTGCAAGTTGCTCTTAAGCCTTAGATAGTTTTTGATTTTTAATAATTAAATTTATGGTGCAGACTAAGAATTGATATTATCAATCTTTCTCACCAAACTACTTGAAGAGTGGCCACCCTACAGACTTTGGACCATGATTAGATACCAATAAGGCTTTTGAGCTTATTTTGACATTAGATACCAACTATATACTTCAAATTTGGAATGTGGATATATTTAATAAGATGAAAGATCATAATATAGTGCATGATCAATTCTTTGGATGAGCTAGTAGTATTTTTTTATCCAATTAGAAGTTCAGATTTCAAACATGGATGAAAGAGAAGTACTAGTAGTCTCTTACTTTCAATAAATGGTATATCTTTGAATTACTATCCTAATATCTAAAATATGAAGCTCTCTATACTTATGAGCGTTGGACAGAAGATCATATTGTCAAGCTATGCCAGGTAGAAATGTACTAGTGAGATCATGTAGAGTTGATTGCTGCTTTTAAAGAAAGGGCAGTAGTGAATCTTTTTCCTTCTTGCACTAAGCAGCATAAAGAAGAAGGTGACTCATCCTTTAGCAATGTCAAAAGAAAAAGCATTGTTATGCCTAAAGATGGAATTATACCACTTGACATATCACGGATGGCTCAAGCCATGTAAGCAGCCTTAGCTACTATTGGAAAGCTACCACTTTTTGAGCCGCTTTGTCTTTTCATTGCACATTTGAAGATAAAGTATAGAAGATTCAAGCACAATCAAATATAATACATTCAAGATTTTGGATGGAAGAAAAAAGACACTCCTTGTACAATGTATATATATTTAGTACAATTTGTGGTGGAGTTAGGAAGTGTATTTATTGAGAGCCAATTGATAAAGATCTTTTTGTTAAATATTGACAAGCAGTTGTTGGATTTGGCTACATCATGGATCATTCTCAACTTTGATGACAAGACCATGTTGATTTAGATTTTTGTGAGGTTGAGAAGTGTGATCAAGTTCTTTGATAATGTAATACCACAAACATGATAATATGGATGACAAATGTGTCAAATACCAAGAAGAATACTATTGCTACGAGTAGTTTAGCAAAGCCTTAATTTCAAAGGATATTGCATTGTTGGGCTTGTATAGAGGTAGGCCATGCAAAAAAAGATCCTATTTGTTCTAAAAAGAAGAAGAGTCAGGATACAAAGAAGCCCAAATCAAATATGGAGGTAATTAAAGCAAGAAAGAAGACTAGAGAGAAAGCAAGGCGCAAGCAGTTGAAGTCCTCTTACTATAGTAAACTCAACCATAGTAATGAACACTACTTCTTTTTGCATCCAAAGAAGCATCCTTCTTCTACTCATAAGAAAGAGCTAGAGGCCAAGATTGGTACCTTGGAGGAGAGATTCAAGACTTTGATATCATTGGGCTAAGTCATAGACCCTCATATTACTTCCAAAGCTAAAATTAATCATTTTCTTTTTGATTATCACATGTATAGAGCCTTGGATGAGATAATGGACTCTTTTGCCATTATATGTGCACAAATGGCAAGCCAAACTTTTACTCCTATCTTAAGTAAATTGATAGAGAGTTTGAAGGCACAAAATAATAATTTAATTGACTAGATTGGTCAACTATGGTTACCACTATCTTTTGGTTTAGTTGATACAGCTCAATTGACATGTATTTTGATTCTACCACTAGAAGCAACTAATTCTTCAATCAATATGGTGCATACTTTGGCTTCCAAAATATGCATACACATTTATTTACTACAATAAATTTGATGGTGTTAGATTTACAACTTGCTAAGGTTTTTCACCTTGCAAGTAGGATTTTGGAGAAGAAGGCATCTATGCCTTGTTTAGAGGTGGCTCAAAATATTGTAGAGACATCTATTCTAGAGGATTTGGAAGAAATGGCTAAATTGCAAGTAAAACTTGCAATTGAGGCCATTATATCTTTTGATGTATATATTCTATATATTGAAGAGTTTTCCACTACTTTTGACATATCTGTTATAGTTGAAATTTCTTATTTGTCAAATGTCAGATTTATATAAAAATGTTAAGGCCTTGGGCTAAGTATTATGTGGTTGGTGAATGACAATAACACCTTAATTATTAGCCACATAGGTATTGATTTTATTTAGATTATTTTCCTTTGAGTGATGATGGATTAAGGAGCTCAATCAATTATAATTGACAAGCATCTTGCTAAAGAGCTAGAATTGACAACTATTAATTTGAAGCTTTGTTCTTTTGTCATTGTCACCTTGATTGGCCATGGTAAGCAGACCATTAGATTTATTTGAGAGCCTCTACAACTTATCTTTTATGCAAGTTCTAATTCTTCATTCTTACATTTATCTCTAAAGTGTGCAATGACTAGTACCATTAACTGATCAACATGACTATGACATTTTAATTGATCAACAGGTACTTAATCTTCTCAATTTTGGTTTAGATAATTGGATGAAGAAGGCTTTGATTAAACCTGGTTGGTCTTTTAAAGATGGTAGGTGGGAGTTGATTCTTATGGCTTTTGCAGCTTCTACTATTATAACATCCTTATCTACCATGTTTGGATGTAATTCTACTATTAATGGATTGCCTTTTGGTCCTATTTTCTTAAAAGAAATACTTGCTTTTATAGGCAATGCTTTAGATAAAGGGAAGGTATTATATGTGGAGCCTTTGTAGTATCATCTCAAAGATCTTCTTCTAATTTGGTGGATTCATGAAAAACTTGTTCAGGGATGTGAGGACATTGTCTTTTTTTTGCCTCTCAAGGTCTTTTTGATTCTTTCTACCACTTTTATATTGGCTTAGCCTATTTGGTGGCACTTACTTAAAGAGAGCATTATACTTGTAAAGATATTTGGAAGTATTGGTACAAGTTTGGAAACCATGTTTAAGGTTGGTCTTACGGTTTGATAGTACATTCATATCAATGATAGTTTTGTGCCAAATCAGGTTGTTGGCCATTATTTGTATCGATTGATGATTTTGTATCCTTAGCAATTGGCTCTTTCTGCCATTTACGGGTACTTTGGATGACTTTCTCATAACATTATACTCATTAGCAGAAAGGATTTGCAAAGATTAGATCTCGTTGACTTGGTGATTGTTAGTTGGCCATGTGAAGGCCATTCACTTGCTAGTGCAAGTCATGGCTTAGAGGATCTACAATCCAATTTGCTTTGAAACCTCATATGACTTATATAGTAGTGGTTCACCTACCAACCTTTTCCACTAAGGTATATTTTTGAAAATGTTCTCATATTGAATGATTCTTGAGCCAAGGTGCTAAAGAGCAGATATTATATTAATCAACACCTTGGAGATTCTATCTTTATAGATACAACTAGTGTTGGTTTTTATGCTCACCATCCTTAATAGCTATGGATTAATCTTATGCCATCATCTATCTTTGATGAAGTATTTTTTTGCAGTTCTTCCATATTTGAATTGAAAAATAGATAATATCTTAGATACACATTAGACTTTTGTATCAATTACTTGAGATGATTTACTTCCATTAACATTGGTTGGTAAAATAGGAGCACCTTGCAAAGCGTTGTCGGATGGCATAAATTTCTATCTGGGAATACATTTGGTACCTGGCTGTGAAGAATTTACTTGAAACTTATTGGCTAAACTCCAATAAGGAATTTGTCCTTAATATAAAAGATAAATAATACAACAATATTTCAAAAGAGAAGTTATATAAATAAATCTTCTTATATTCAAGTAGGCTTGTATAAAAAGGATTCAAATTTCCATAAAAATCCTTCAAAACTTTATTCACTTGCAAGGACTTATTTCTTCTTCATCTTTAGAGTCTAATAACCCTTGATCCAACTATTAAATTTCTACAAAACTTTCTTTAAAGTTTAGAAAATCTTCTTAAATTTCATTACAAAAAAAAATCAAGCATAAATTTGTTTTTAATTGTTCGATATCTCAAAAATCCTAGCAAGTGCTTAAAATCCTAGCTCAGAGACACTTGAGTACTATTTCTTTCATATCTCACAAATACAAAACCTTAATATCATAAAAGTTTTGCACATAATCTTGTGACATAAACACATACACTTTTAAAAGTTTTTAGCCAATAATCTATCAAATTGCATAAGATATAGCTCAAAATGTAACCACTAGTTAAGTGGGGTCACTTATTGCCCTTAGTTTACAAGCACTAACTTCAACTCTTAATATCTCCTTCATCCTAGCTTGGATTTTATCAAGCTATATATAAAAAATATAGCCAAGAAAGTGTTATTTCCAATCCTAATTGCCAATTCTCTATTGCTTTGTATACAAGCGAATTATGTCCAAAATAGTAGCAATAGGTACAATTTCAATATCCTAACTTTGAGCGCATATATCTCTTTCATAAAAAGTCCAAATCATGCAAAATTTGTACCAAAACCATATCCAAAAATCCAAACTTGCTGATCCTAGCCTTTGATGTTCGACTTCTTTCAAAAAACAAATCCGATTTCCTAATAAGTCCTCAGGTAGCCTCCTTGAAGTCCATTGGATATGATTTTTGGCCAATAGGAATAGAGACTTCTATCATCCATCTCCATTCATCCACATAGATGGCCTAACTATCCCCTTTCATATTAAAAATCCTTTTTTAATCTTTTTTCTTATAAGATTTATATAATATGTGTTCTAAATATCAAATAAAAGAAGCAAATAAGATCATAAGGATCACCAATGCCTAACAAAGGTGACTTAAGATATATAAAAGTTATTATCAATATAAAATCAACCTCAAAATTACTATAAAAAAAACAAAATTGTATAAATCTTAATAATTATCTTTTTAGATAGATTCTTTTTAAACTAACAACCTAACCACATCTTGTAACCAATAAAATCTACTATTATAGCTTTTATTTAATTATATAATAAATTATATATTAAATATACATGTACAATTTTTTCACATGGTAGCCGAATTACAAGACAACATCATTTTTTATTTTTATGATATTTTTTTCAATCATTTATCTTATACGATCAAGGCTCTAGTATGGTATAGAATGCTCACACTAAATCTCACCTTGAGCCTTCAATTGATAAGTATAAGTATGCTATGGGATTTTTGACTAGCACTACAACATCTCTTAGTATTTTTGAGGGTGAGAAGAAGTTTATTTTAGGCCAAGCTATTGAACTCAATGCCATGGTGTGGGTTGTCAGCTTGTGCCTTGTAATACAGAGGCATCTTAGTGACCATTTATTGTCTCTAGAGGTCAAGAGCTATGATTAGAAAATAGAGTAGCTCACATTTATAGAAGAAGTAGACAAAGAGTAATTTTTTTGTTTAATATAGGAAGTATTCAAAGAGCTTTGAGCTTAACATGTTTTTATTGCTTTGATCTAAGACTTTGGAAAGATGGAGGCTCAAAGTTTCTTTCCAGGAGTATTTTCATCTTTTTTTTTTACGTTCTATAGAGGCTTCATGATTAAAAGCTACTGGTGGTGATGAAGTTCTAATTTCTATTACTAGTATAAAATCTGAAAGTATAAAAAATGACCCATCTATTATATAGCAATCACAATTTGTTTATACTTTAAGTGATTTTTTTTTGGTAGATAAAAAGACCATTGTATTTATTTGCTCATTTCAAAAGTATTTTATTTTTAGTCTTTAAGATCTTCAAGGCTATAAAAGAAAATCTATCAATATTTACTTAGAAGACAACCATTCTATCTTTTGGAGGCCTTACAGGTTCAATATTTTTGAGAGGATTGGCCTTTAGAGTCATTGCCATGAGTTGATGGTAGTACAATTGATTGAGCTCTCTAATGGTGAATATACTTGTACTATAATTATGCCATTGAAGAAAGATATCTTTGGCAATTGGATAAAAAAATAGATGTGTAGAGATTATTATCCAATTAATTAAAAAACCAAGTCAAATCAATATCCTATGCCAATACCACAGAAGCATATGAGGTATTTGCAAGTAGTTGCAGCAATGGGATTTGCACTTATATCATAGTAAATACAAATTCTTTCATAATCGCCTGTCATATTTTGGCCACATGATCATACTTGGAAGATTTGGTTTACAACAAGTGAAGGTGGATGCAATATAGAAGATCTTGGCATCTATTGATGTACCTAGGTTTTGTGCTTTTTTGAACTTGATAAATTATTATCACAAATTTGTTAAGAATTTTAGCTTCATTATTAAGCTTTTTATCATTTTTATGGAAAAGCACCAATCTTGGACTTGGAATCATGAATAGTAATAAGTTTTTGAGATATTGAAGCTAAGATTGGATACAACTCTAATACTTTAATAGTCTGACATTTTTAGATCCTTCTAATTGCATACTGATTGGAATTTTTTTGAACTTAAAGCAATTTTCATATAAAAGAATAAGCTTCAACAAGAATATATTATCACTTATGTATCTAAAAGCAATAATAATGTAAAATCTAAGTATTCATCTTATGAAGAAGAAGCTTTGGTAGTAGTATGGGCCATTGCTCACTTTCAATCTTATTTGTATGGATAGAAATTCATATTGGCGACTAATCACTAGCCTCTATGGTGGCTTATAGAATTGAATAAGCTCATTGGCAAGCTTGCCAAGTGGGCTTTATTACTTCAAGAGTATGATTTTAAGGTAGTATATTAGGTTGGTGCTACCTACCTAGATATAGATGGACTTTCTTATAATCCAAGTCCTTTGGATGAGGATTTGATTGAAACAAGATGGCATGGAGATTGCGATCGAGAGCCAATTTTAAATTAATATGTATCTATCTATCTTACAATGTTATTAGTCTCTATTGTACAGATTCTTACTCAAGGCTTATATGATTAGATTGACCAACTTCAAGCTATAACTGATATATGGGAGGACCTTTCCATGTTACACAAGCTTTAGTAGGGGATATTTCCTTCTTCCATTTTTATAATAGAGAGATAAAAGATTGGACATTGAGTATCAAGGTTTTATTGGAAGAATGACTTGCTATTTCAATTATGGTATGATGAAACTAAGCATGAAATTTAAAGACTTAACTAAAGAGCTTTTTTAGTACGTTATCGTATGTTGTGAAGTCTTGCTTGAGAATGCTCCAAGCACCTAGTTGTGGAAGATAAAAAAAAATATGCAATAATAACTAGTCCTAACCTTTCTAATCAATCTCTAAATAATCCTTAATCAAATCTTAATTAAATCCTAGTTAACCCTGGTCAAATTCTAATAAATCCTAAAACAAATTCTAATTAAATCCTAGTCAATCTTGGTCAAATCCTAACAAATCCTAAAACAAATCCTAAAACAAATCCTAAATAAATCTTGGTCAACTTTGGTCAAATCCTAAAACAAATCCTAAATAAATCTTGGTCAACCTTGGTCAACCTTGGTCAAACTCTAACAAACCTTAAACAAATTGTAATTAAATCGTAGTCAATCCTAGTCAAATCTTAACAAATCCTAAAACAAATCCTAACTAAATCCTAATCAATCTTGATCAAATCCTAATAAACTCTAAAACAAATCCTAACTAAACTCTAGTCAATCCTAGTCAAACCTTAACAAATTCTAAAATCCTAATCAATCTTGGTCAAATCTTAAAAAATCCTAAAAAAATCTTAACTAAATCCTAGTCAATCCTAGTCAAATCCTAACAAATCCTAACTAAATCCAATCCTAAATCCTAACTGAACCCTAACCAAGCCCTAAGCAATTCCTAAGGCAGTTTTAGAACCTCAATAACTATTGACTAAACTATTGATCTTATTTAAAATTTTACATACTCCTTAAAAACTAAATTAGCAGCAAGCACATAAAATTTGAAGAAGATCAAACATACCAGCAAGAAATTCAACCCAAAATTTCAATCAAGTGTCGGCTGGCCTCCTTCTCCTACCTTAATGCTGATTGTCCAATGCCAATATCTCCTTTATACACTATTCAATTGTTTTCAAATTTCACATACATATAGGAAATTAAGTCTTCTACACATACATATAAATTTCACTCCAATTTAATTGGTAGATTGCTAGAAATCTTAGGAAAGCTAACTGATTCTAAATTCTCAATTTCTCAGACCCCAACCTACATAAACTTCAATAATCTTTGACTGAACTATTAGATCAATTTCAAATTTATAGCATCCTACAAGCACTACTATATGCACCAACCCACAAAATATCACTTATAGATCTATAATCAATCTCACAGAATGTCTAAAAATTTAAACTCCAATATATTTCACAAAATCAAAATCACCAAAATCAACCTTGATTTTGCAAAGCCATTACAAAGTCATTACTAATTCAAATCACTCCTAACTATAGCTTAAAAAAAATCCTCTTCTCTGCTCTCTAATCCCATCTTCTGATTTACAAAAAGCCTCTCAACTTGCCATAGGCACATGGTTTTGTGCCTTGAGGTCTGATTTTGACCCTGGCTCATAACTGGTCCTTTCAAGGTATCTATTTTGAGATTTTTGTGATAAATTTTTCTGAATCCTCTTCTTAATTCCTTCTTCTATATGCTTATATCATTTTATTTTCCAATCTACTTTGTTTTGCCTTACTTATGGCCCTACAAAGTAAATAGAAGCTTATTTGTAAAAAAAGATAGCATCAACACCCATTAATTTTATTCCCTTTTTACTATTATCTATTTTTCTAAGATAATTTGCTACAATATTTTGAACTAAGATCTTCTATAATATACTATTTCTATACTCTTTCACCTAATAGTTGTGTTACATCACGACAACGTAAGGTAAACAAGGATCTTAGTCATTTTGCTATGCTTCTAATATATTTGATATTACATAGCTAGTATTAATAGAATGGTATGTACTAGCATATTGCAAGTCATATTGGTAGGTGTGAAGTTTATGACCGAATTAGGTCCAACTTCAATACCTTATCACCTTAGTTCAAGTTCCTACCAATCATAGGATTGGACTATCAATAGTCATTGAACTTTGCAGGGCTATTAATTGTCACTCCATATAGAGTAAAGTATATGTTAGTTATGGTGGAACATTTTAGCAAGTGGATTGAACTTATTGCTCCACCTTAGAATTCTTTGGAGTTAACTACTGTAGCTTTCTTGGATTGGATTTTAGCACAATTTAAAGTACCAACAAAGATATTAACAGACCAAGGGAGAGAATTCTTAAGTGCTTTTGAAGATTTCTACATTAAAGCTCTCATTGATTACCACACCGCTTCTAAAAATCATCTTGAAATAGATAGCTTAGCTAAATGGATTATTCAGACTACCAAGTGTGACTAGAGGAAGTATAAATTACTTCAAAGGAATCATCAAGATTAAGACCTTATATTATCTTGGATTGCTATAGATTATCAATTTAATAAGCAAGTTTCTTTGGCTTCTTACAAGCCATATCAATTGTTATATGGATGTGAGCCTATTTTGCCTAGTTCTATTTTGAAAAAATTCACTTCAATTGTACACTTAGATGACTCAAGTGTTTAAATTTAATATTTATAATATTGGGCTAAGTTCTTTCAAAGGCCTATATCTATGATTATAGAAATTTGGCCATTGCTTAGGACCATGATACATTACATTATGCATACATTTGTAGTGGTGCTTACAGACCTTAGTTGTAAAGATTTCTTCAAGGAGATTATGTTTATTTATAATATGAGGCACCTGCAACATTGAATATTAAGGCAAGGCATACCATTCTTCATATAAAAGAGGTGTTGTCCAATCGAATTTTATTATTGGAAGGCAAGGGTAGCAAAAAATATTGGAAGCATTCTAAGAATTGTATCCTATGTCATTTATCTATTGAAAGCACAATCTATCATGAATTGGCAGTTGTGCCAAAAGGCCTTCTATGTTTTATGTGTGGAGAGAAGAAAAGAGTGGTTATTATATTATTGTGTGATTAATACCAATGTGGTTGGCATATAGTGTCACGAACATACTTCAAGTCACTATATTTTAGAACCTTCCGTAGTTTCTAAAACCTTCTATAGTCTTTTAGAATCTTTGATAGTTTTTTAGAATCTTTTAGAACCTTATAGAATCTTCTTTAGAATTTTTCATAGTTTTCTAAAATCTTCTAAAATCTTCTAGAATCTTCTTTAGAATCTTTTTTAGTCTTTTCAAACTTGTTTTAATACTTTAGAATCTTCTTCAATCTTTTAAAATCTTTTAAGATACTCTTAGAAGGTTCAATAGGACATAAACCTTGTAGTATAAATAGGAGGTAAGACCAAGATATATCTCAATCTTGCCAACACAAGTCTTGGAGCAATCCAAAGTGTTACCTTGTTTTTTGATATCAATCTAGTTCCTTGTTTTTATCAATTATTTAATTTTTTGTTCTTATCCATCTAGTTTTTTGTTTTTAAAATCATTCTAATTTTATAATCTTTTCTTTATCTCTTTGATAATCTACTATCTTGTATCTCTGATAGTTTGACAAGATTTTCTAAGTAATTATATCAAAGCTTTAATTTCTTGATAGAAAAAGGATTATCCTTCTTCTTGAAGATACAATTATATTTTAAAAGAATGTGGATTATTCTCCTCTAGATTAATATGCTTATTTATTACAGTTTGATTTTTCTTAGAAAAGAGTAGATTATCCCTTTTCTAAGATATATCATTATATTTTAGAAATTACAGATTATCTTCCTCTAAATCAACATTATTTTAAAACATTCATTTTTGGTATAGAAGTTATTACACTAATGGCTTATTGATTTTTTCTTTGTCAATGTAAAAGTAGATTAGATTATAGGAGGTGCATCTTCACAAATAGAAAATAGAATGGTGGCTCTTACAAATCTTCAAGCTCTTTTGGATAGTGTATGAGAAGAAATGACATTCTTTTGCAATCCAAAAAAAAAACCGCAAATGAAGTAAGTATCCAAAGAAGCTAAGCAAGAGATTCATAGTTTGCAATAAGAGATTATTTGATTGAAAAAAGTAAGCAGTAGACAAGCTATGTACATAATCCTTTTAGAAGTTCCAAAGGTTGTCATAAAATAGCCAAAGACTAGTATGCCTGATAAATTTGATAAAACAAGATTCAACTTTTAAGTGTTTGTGCAATAAGTGTCACTTTACTTACAACTATATCCTTCTTATTATCTAGATGGATTCACTCAAGTCACTTTTATAGGCATCTTTTTATTAAAAAGTGCTTGATCATGGTTTGCTCCACTAGTGGAAAAAAAAATTTCTAATCCTATTCAATCTGGAGGCTTTTATGGAAAGATTTACTACTGCATTTGGAGATAGTGATTAGAAGAGGGTGGCAAAAAAGAAGTTTGAAAACCTACAACAAATACAACATTTAGCTGCAATTTATGCCATAGAATTTTAACAACTTATTTGTGATCTTGATTGGAATGATAAGGTTTTTATGACTCAATTTTGTTATAGCCTAAAAGACAATGTGAAGAATTGATTGATCACAATGCTAAGAGTTCAAAACTTAGAAGAACTCATATCTTAAACTATTACTTGTGACAATTATCTATTTGAGTTATGATAAACTATTACTTGTGACAATTATCTATTTGAGTTATGACAAGAGAGACGATTAATTTTCAGAAACACTTATTAAGGTATATCTGCTATATCTTTAAGAATATTAGAAAAGCCATTAATATATCTTAAATCCATATAGATTGATGCAACTCAATTTAAGCTATTAACACTAGTAAAAAAGATTAGACATTAGCTAGAGAATTTATGTCTATATTGTAGAAGACCTAATCACAAGGCAACAAATTGTTCAAATAAGTATAGAGAATTTAAGGCACAAGATATAATATTTGAATTAGAGAAGTCACAAAACAAAGATGTTCAACCATAATAGGGACCTTGTAGTTGGACAGTTTCAAATCTAAAGTACCAAAAAAAAGTCTCTTCTTACTTTCAAAACCAACATCTTGTTTTATACTTCCTATACATATAAGAACCTTCAAACAAAGTTTTTGCTAAAGTCTTTTTAGATATTAGAGCCTCACCATGCTTTATGAATAAAGATTTTGCAACCAAGTATAACTTAGTATTTATAAAGAAGATCCATCCTACATCCGTTGAAATCATTGATAGATGAAATCTTATATTAGGGCATATAATTGAAAAAATCCAACTATTGGAAGTGGTACTAAGAGATCAAGTATTATATATTGTTTTCAACATCATTCAATGTCCAAAAAATCCTATTGTCATTGGGCTCTCTTGGTTTGAGTTACATAATCTTGATATTGATTGGAGTTTATAAAATATTTTTTTAAGATCCAAACATCAAAAGAAGAAACAAAATACTATTTTATTTCTTAGGAGCTAAAATATTTATGCAAATAGCAAAAAAAGGAGTTACATTTGCATTATATACTATCTCGATGAAAGATCCAAGAGAATAATTAAAAAAAGACATTCCTAGTCAATACCATGATCTTGAAGATGTATTTGAAAAATAAAAAAGCAGACATGTTACCAGAACATTATCTTTATGATTGTACAATCAAATTACAATATAGAGCTCAACCTCCATTTGATTCAATTTATAATCGCTTACAAATAGAGCTTATAGCCTGTCATGGACATAAGATTTATTCCAATAAATTATCTAAATAATAATAGACCAATAGAAGTAGGTAAAATAAATTGATTTGATCATATCTGATAGAAAAGCTTCCTAGAAGCTTCATAAACACGAAATCACCTTTATACATGTCTATAGGTGATTGGTAGGTTAGAAACTTGGTCAACAAGGTAGCCACATGGCGCACATATTGGTAGCTTGTAGAACAAGCTAGCCATGTGTCATACATGTTGGTAGCTTGAACAAGCCAAGTACGTGCGCGCACATGAGAACTTGTCGTGCAAGTTTGACACGTGTCTTGCAAATTGACACGTGTATGAGGTCTTATAGAATACCACCACGTAGCTCTTAGTTAGATAGTATTTATAGAGGCAAGAGTGAAGCCTTCTTCATTCTTGTCAACTCCTTTCCTGGTTCTAGTCTAGTTTCAAGAGTCTTCATGTTTCTAGTCTTTGGCAATAGCCATTCCAATTTTCTTTGAATATACATACTTTCTTAATTTCATTTTGTGACTTTTACTTTGATACAATTTCCATTAGATTATGCATCTCTTTCTAGTTCATGTCCTTGACAGATTGACAAGAGTACACTTATAATATCATAGCTTTGTCTTGTCTTGATTTAAGAGTGGATTACCCCTTTTCTCTTGATAAGACACAAGCATTTTAGAAGTTGCGGATTACCCTCTTCTAAATTGATATTATTCCTAGTATTTTCTTTGTTCTCCCTGTTACTTATCTCGAGTAGTGTTATATATTTTTTGAAGTATTATCATGGCCGAGCTTGCCGAAATGAAGAGTGCAATGGCACAAATGCAAGAGCAAATGAGGGAATTGATGCTTGCAATGCATCAACTCACTGTACCTCCACAAGGAGCAACAAGGTTACCAAATAATGAAGATATAGATATGGTTGGAGCTGCTTCAACATCTACACCAAGCCATATAATTCCTCCTACATTGGAACATCGTCCAAGCATCAGAGAACCAAAAATTGGTCTACCTGAGAAGTTTGATGGCACAAGATCCAAGTTTCGAGGATTCATCAACCAAGTCTAACTGGTGATTGAATTGCAACCGCAAAGTTTTCCAACTCCAGGATCACAAGTCAGATTTATTGGTACACTACTTTCAGATTCTGCCTTATCTTGGTTTTCATCTTTTCTGGAATGACATGATCTAATATTGAAAAATTTAGAAGCTTTCTTAGCAGAATTTTGATCTATGTATGGAGAACACAATGCAACTCATGTTGCAACCAAAAAGCTTCGTATCCTATGACAAGGCAATCGATCAGTGACATTATATGCTTCACAATTTTGACAACTAGCAATCGATATCAAGTGGGACGATGCTGCACTGATCAATCAGTTTTTCTACGGATTACAATATGAAGTGAAGAAATTGATGTTGAATTTATCCGATCGTCAAACATTGAGTTAAGCAATAGTCTTTGCGATGAAGTGTGATAATCAGCTTTTCAAATTTAGATCTAAAAGTTGTACAAGAAAACCTCAACGACATTATAATTCAGTGGCAGTATCAATGACTTCTCAATATGTACCTTTAAAAGTCGAGGACATGCAAATTGATGCTATACGTTTCAAGCCACTTACTGAACAAGAAAAGGCTTGACGTCGTCAAGAAGGATTATGCTTGTATTATAGAGAATCTAAACACACTGCTCAAAATTGTCTAAAGAAACGATGCAACCACAAGATGAAGAATACGACTGTCAAAGAAGACAATATGTCAGAAAATGAGTTTGTCCAGCCACAATAAGGACCGTGCGGCTAGGATCTTGTACAATTTCTAATGAAGGCCCTATCCTCTCCTCACAACCATCTTCTTGTTTTATAATAGATGTGTATTTAGGACCTAATAATTACAAAGCCTCTGCTTTAATAGATTCGAGAGCCTCGGCTTGTTTTTTAGATGAAGAATTTGCTAAAAGCCATAGAATATAGATAATACAAAAATCTAAACCCGTACACGTAGAAGTCATAGATGGTTGTCCTTTATCTTCTGGAGATGTTACTCATGAAACACTTCCTCTAGATGTAGTAGTAAATAGCCATAATAGTTGCGTAATTTTCAACATAATTAGATCTCCCTCTATTCCAATTATTCTAGGTCTATCATGGTTAGAAAAATACAATCCTCGAATAGATTGGATTTCTTGTACTCTGAACTTATTTAAAAGTATAGCTAATAATATAGTTAATCAAGTAAGAAATCATAAATCTAATAGAATTAAACCTGCCTTTGTAGGAGCAAGAGCTTTCTTGCACGCTGCAGAAGAAGGATCACCTTTTGTCATTTATGCTACACCTATTTCCAATGATGGAAAGACTTCAAGTAGCATTCCAAGTCAGTATCAAGATTATCAAGACGTTTTTGAGAAAAAAAATGTAGATATTCTTCCGGAGCATCGTCCATATGATTGTTCAATCGACCTTAAAGAAGGAACTCATCCACCATTTGGACCAATCTACAGTTTATCACAAGATGAATTGGCTAAACTCAAGGCGTATATTGACAAGAATTTGGCCAAGAATTTCATACGCCATTCTAAATCTCCAACAGGAGCTCCAATTCTATTTGTGAAGAAAAAAGATGGACCATTGCGGATGTGTGTTGACTATCGAGGATTCAATAAGATCACAATCAAGAACAGATATCTATTACCTCTGATATCAGCACTCCTTAACCAATTGAATTAAGCTAGGATCTATATAAAAATAGATCTAAGAGGAGCATACAATCTAGTACGCATCAAAGAAAGAGATGAATGGAAAACTGCATTTTGAACCAAGTACGGACATTTTGAATATAATGTCATGCCTTTTGGACTTACGAATGCACCAGCTGCTTTTCAACATCTCATGAATGATGTTTTTCGTGAGTTCTTAGATAATTTTGCAGCAGTGCTACACGAATGATATTTGAGTCTAATACAGAATGTGAAGAAACGTAAATACATGTTGGTGAGTATTAAAATTTGTTAGAATCTTGAAGTTATGCATAGGAATGGAAAAATTATTATTTCACCTTCTCCAGGATTGATTTCTTATGATACGTCATTTCAAATGATGGTCTCATGATGGATCACAAAAAAGTCCAAACAATCATAGTTGGAAGATTCCCAAGCGGTAAAGAGTCTTTTGGGCTTCTTCAACCATTCACGCAATGAGAACAACCATGGTCTTACGGTACATGGATTTCATTCTGAAATCTTGTTCGAAGATCTTACATTTCTATATTTCGATAGTAGTCGGTTCACTTTAAGATGAAAGCACGTTTTATTGCCATTCGTTAAAATCTATCACCGGTGAAGAAAGCCATTTAGGCTTTTCATTGATAATATCTATATAAACTATCATGGGTTACCTAAGGATATTATATCGGATAGGGGAATTCAATTTGTGTCAAGATTTTAGAGAATCCTTTTCAAGATCTTAAAAGTGGACATAAAGTTATCTTCAACTTTTCATCCTCAAACTGATAGACATACAGAGCGCGTGAACCAAGTCTTGGAGCAATATTTAAGGTGTATCATCAACTACTAGCAAGATCATTGGATGGCTCTTCTGCCATTGGCAGAATTTGCTTATAATAATACGATACATTCTTCTATGTAACAAACATCTTTCTTTGCCAATTATGGTTATCACCCACGACTTGATGTTTTTGACTTTTCAAAAGTTGATAATCCAGCAGCAGAAGATTTGACAAATCGTTTGTCAAAGCTACATGCAATAATGAAAGTGCAATTAAAAGAAGTTCAAGAACGACAAAAAACAAATGTAGATGCGTATCGCAAGGAACAACCACAATTCAATGTGAGGGACAAGGTATGGTTACTTCGTCGCAATATCAAGACTACTCGTTCTTAAGATAAGTTAGACTATCGTAGGCTTAGACTTTTTCCTATTTCTGAACAAATCAATCTGGTTGCATATCGATTACACCTATCGGAGTCCATGAAGATCCATCCTATATTCCACCTGTCACTACTCAAGCCATACAAGACAATGGATATACAAGGAAGAAGACAAATGCCACCGCCTCCTGTAGAAGTAGACAACAATAAAGAATTCGAGGTTGAAGAGATTTTGGATTCAAGGCAACGCCGAAATTGACTGGAATATCTTGTGCATTGGCACGGATACGATATTAGTGAACGCACATGGGAGTCATCAAAGAATCTAAGAAATGCATCAATAAAAATTAATACATTTTATTGACAACATCCATCAAAACCAAGATAAATACTGAAGAAAATCTTTGCTATAAAGCAAGGTAGGTTCTATAGAGGTTTCATCCTACCTTGTATCATTGTTTGTCATTAGATTTTGTTTGTGCTAAAGAGATGGAGGATCAACAACTAGCGAATTCAATTCAAGAGCCATCATTTGCTGATTTATCGGACGAGATATTACGACTTTCACAACCTTCAAGACGACGGAATAGAGATGAAGACCCTCAAGAATGACATGTCCTTCCTCGGATTGATGGCGAAATACAACGTGTTTGGTAACACGACCTTGGAAGAAACTCCCGATGTTTGGTGATACTTTTAGAGGTAGGAACTAGTCTTGATGGTATTCCTAATGCTTTCTTTGAAGAAAGTTATGCAGGCCTCAACAATGATCAAATAACAGGGTGGTCCTCTCACCCTGGTATGGGACATTATCGATGGCTGAAAGGACCTATCAACTACCTTTGAAGGGAACAAAGATCAGAGTATGTGGCAAGCACAATTCGACGTATTTTCGACTCTGTCAACATGTAATCACCGCTTCTCGTGGAACTCATCTCTGGAAGGGGGGGTAATGTCACAGACATAAGATTTATTCCAATAAATTACTTAAGTAATAATAGACCAATAGAAGTAGGTAAAATAAATTGATTTGATCATATCTAATAGAAAGCTTCTTAGAAGCTTCATAGACACGAAATCACCTTTATACATGTCTATAGGTGATTGGTAGGTTAAAAACTTGGTCAACAAGGTAGCCACATGGCGCACATGTTGGTAGCTTGTAGAACAAGCTAGCCATGTGTCACACATTTTGGTAGCTTGTGGAACAAGCCAAGTACGTGGCGCACATGTGAGAAACTTGTTGTGCAAGTTTGACACGTGTCTTGCAAATTAGACACATGTATGAGGTCCTATAGAATACCGCCACGTAGTTTTTAGTTAGATAGTATTTATAGAAGCAAGAGTGAAGCCTTCTTCACTCTTATCAACTCTTTTCCCTGGTTCTAGTCTAGTTTCAAGAGTCTTCATGTTTCTAGTCTTTGGCAATAGCCATTCCAGTTTTCTTTGAATATACATATTTTCTTAATTCCATTTTGTGACTTTTACTTTGATACAATTTCCATTAGATTATGCATTTCTTTCTAGTTCATGTCCTTGACATAGCCTTGTAAAAATATATTGATAAAAAATTAGCGAAGAATTTCATTAGACATTTAAAATCACCTACAAGAATTTTTATCTTATTTGTGAAGAAGAAGAATGATTCTTTAGGTATGTATATTAACTATCAAGGTCTAAATAAGGTAATTATAAAAAATTGCTATCTATTATCCTTAATCTTAAGATTATTAAAACAATTAAGATAAGCAAATATTTTTACAAACATTGATTTAAAAGATGCCTACAACCTAGTCAAGATCAAAGAAGGAGATCAATAGAAGACAACATTTCATACAAGGTATGAATATTTCAAGTATAATGTTATGTCTTTTGGACTTACAAATGCACTTGTAGTCTTTCAATATATGATGAATGATATCTTGCAAGAATACTTAAATCACTTTGTAATCATTTATTTGAACAATATCTTGATCTTTTCTAAGAACAAACAAGAACATGAACATCATGTACATATGGTATTGGAAAAACTACGAGAAAATAGATTATATGCCAAATTAGAAAAGTGCTCTTTCCATCAACTATTAGTTAAGTTTTTGGAATATATTATATCTAAAAATAGAATTTCTATGGATCTAAAGAAGATACAAATTATTATAGAGTGAAAATAATCATCATCAGTCAGAGATATATAATATTTTTTAGAATTTGTAAATTTTTATAAAGTCTTCATGAAAGATTATTCTAAGATTGCGGCCCCATTAACACAACTTATAGGCAAGAAGAAATTTATTTGAGATAATAAGATAGAAGAAGCATTCAAGAAGCTAAAAAAAATCTTTTGTTTTAGTCTCTATATTTATCCACGTACATCGCTCAAAACCATTCATTCTAGAAACAGATGCCTCAAATTTTGCACTTAGATTTGTACTTCCTTAAATTTGTGATGATAGTCAAGTACACCTAGTAGTATTCCGCTCTCAAAAAATTTTAGATGCAGAGATCAATTATAAGATCCATGATAAAGAACTATTGGCAATTGTTGATACTTTTGAAGAATAGCGCCATTTGCTAGAGGGGGCTCAATACAAGATCATAGTATACATTGATCACAAAAACTTAGAGTACTTTATGAGTGCCCGAGTTTTGAATCACCATCAAGTGTAATGGAATATGTCATTATCTCGGTTTGATTTTATGATTACATACCGTTTGAAAAAACTTTAAGATAAATCAGATACTCTTTTTTGACGGTCATATTTTGCACTAAGAATAGGAGATATTATATTGGATCAACAAAAATCAATCATGTTGAAGTTGTCCAACTTACAATTGAAGATATTAATAATATCTACTTATACAGATGCAACCCTTAAGACAAAAATTTAAAAAGCAATGAAGACAGATCCATTTATAGATAAGATTTAGTGATGTTTAAAAAATACTCAAGTAAAAAAAAAACAATAATTTCAAATTTGAAGACGGATTGTTATATTTCAAGGATCTTTTATATGTTCCTTTAAGCCTTGCAAGACTTCAAATTCTTCAAGCATGACATAATTTTCCAATATTTGGACATTTTGGATTCAATAAGACCTTAGAATTAATATCAAGAGATTATTAGTAGCCTCAAATGTAAAAATTGGTGAAGGAATTCATCCAATCATACAAACTTTGTATCTAAGGAAAGGTCTCAAGACACCAATTATATGGACTTCTCCAACCACTTCTAGTTCCTAAAGGCATATGGCAATCATTATTTATGGACTTCATTATAGACCTCTCAATTTCTAATAGAAAAGATTCAATTTTTGTGGTGGTAGACTATCTTAGAAAAATGGCACATTTCATCCTATACAATAAGATTATTTTTGAGAAGGAAATGGCCAAGCTTTTTATTAATAATATTTATCGAATATATGGCCTTCTAAATGACATCATTTTGGACCAAGGACCATAATTGGTATCAAATTTTTAAAGAGGACTATTTCAACTTTTGAAGGTCAAGATCAACCTTTCATCAATTTATCATCTTCAAACCAATGGTCAAACAAAATAGATAAATTAGATCTTGAATTAATATCTTCATTACAATATAAATTACCAACAAGATGATTAAATGAATCTCCTACCATTGGCTGAATTAGCATATAATAACACCAAATATATTCTTCGACAAAACAAATTCCATTCTTCTCAAACTATGGATACCACTTTAGAGCAAATCTATTCCAAATTGAAGATGTGAGAAGTTTTGTTGCAAAAAATCAAGCTACCTACTTAAAGGCCATCCATGAAGAATTGAAATTCTAATTGCAAATGGCTCAAGACCGATATAAAGACTATACAGACATTCATTGCATGAACCAACCAAAGTTCAAGATAGGAGATTGTATCTAGCTACTCTGGTGAAACAAACAAACAAATTAACTATCACAAAAATTAGACTATCAAAAATTTGGACCATTTATAATTCTATATCAAGTAAATCTAGTAAGTTTCCATTTTAAACTACCAAGTAGCATGTGTATTCATCCAGTCTTTTATGTCTCACTTTTAAAAATTCATTATAAATCAAGTATTATTTGGAGAATTCTTCCACTACCAACTCCAATTGAAGTCAATCAAGAGCTTGAATATAAAGTGGATGAAATATTGGATTCGCATATAAGATATGGACAATTAGAATATTTCATTCATTCATTGGAAGGACTATAGAATTAATAAAAGAATATTAAAATCTTCAAATAATTTTAAAAATATATGTGAAAAAGTTTACAACTTCTATCAACAATATCCTAAATAACCTAGATTCAATTGCCATTGAAGATTTTTGTAGACACCAACATCTCTTGGCTTTTAAATGATATTTTTTTATTAACAACAGAAAACCAATATAAAAGAGGAAGAGCTGCTCTAAGACCTTTGCTTGTATATAGTCATTTTTTTTAAAATAGAATAGATCCTGCTAAAAGCTTATTAGTTATCATGCCAAATCTTTACATTTTAAGGGATTTGCAAGAACAAGAGTCCAAAGACTCTTTTGTCACACAAGCAACTCGTGAATCATTGCAACTTTCACAATTGGTTGGGTTTGAAGAATATGAGTAAGGTGAAGAAGGAGTATTCTAATGTCAAGTAAGGCCACATTTGGAGTCTTTGGAAATATGGCCTCATTACAAAAATCTTGATTCAAATGCCCGAGCTTTGATAATACTCCTTGAAGTTGGAAGGGTCACTCTAGGTGGATCAAAAATTATATTTGGGAGATGTTTTGAAGGTCGCAACAAAGAGCAGATTCTTAGATGGAATATTGGTATAACAAAAGTTATATCTAGAGATTATCAATACTACTTCAAGAATCATGTTGAACTTGTAACTAATGAACAAAAGATGGAATATGTTCCTTCTTTACTCTAACAAATTTTAAATTTCTTACGTATGTAATTTGATCATCAAATCACTTTGGCTTTTCATGGAACTCATTGCTAGGAAGGGAGGTGATGTCATGGACATACTTCAAGTCACCACATTCTAGAACCTTTTGTAGTTTTCTAAAACCTTCCATAGTCTTTTAGAATCTTCCATAGTTTTTAAAAATCTTTCAAAATCTTTTAGAATCTTTTATAATCTTCTAGAATCTTTTAAAATCTTTCATAATTTTTTAGAATCTTCTTTAGAATCTTCTTTAGAATCTTCTATAATCTTCTAAAATCTTTTAAAATCTTCTTTAGTCTTCTCAAACTTGCTTCAATCTTCTAAAATCTTCCTTAATCTTTTAAAATCTTCTAAGATATTCTTAGAAGGTTCAATAGGACATATGCCTTGTAGTATAAATAAGAGGCAAGATTGAGGTATATCTCAGTTTTGCCAATACAAGCCTTGGAGCAATCCAAAGTGTTGTCTTGTTTCTTAATATCAATCTAGTTCCTGATACTTATCAATCATCTAGTTTTTTGTTCTTGAAATCATTCTAGTTTTATAATCTTTTTCTTATCTCTTTGCTAATCCACTATCTTGTATCCGTGACACATAGGATGCTTGAGGCTACTTCTAACTTCTTTATCGTCTAGATAGTAGGTTTGTCCTCGGTATTGGAGATCTTCTACAATTAATGCTTCTACCTCTAGTAGTTGATGATCTATTGTGATTCTTATCATTCTTTGGATGCTAGGATTGATATACTTGTAGACAAGATTCATTAGTTGATTGGATTATGAATCAAAGAGACATTTACTTTAAAATCTAACAACTACTATTATCAAAGCCAATTAAGGATGGAACTCACATTATACTTAGCCTAAAATTCTTTAGTATCTTTTCTTTGATTCATCCAGTTATTAAATTGTTGCCATGTCATCTCCAAGGTTGGTGTATTGATGCATCATACTTTGCTCTAGATTGATTTGGACCCAAGCTACTTAGCAGGTTTCCATAGTCAATTTGAGGAAGCATTTGAAGATATACTATGTGTGAACTCTTGATGTGTGTGATATTTGTATATTAGGTGTTGGTTATGGCACTCAATCTGTTGTGTATGGCGATCTTTATTTACATAACAGTTGTCATAGTATGTGACATCAGATGTTTCATTGTGTCGAAGTAGTGCTTGAGTAGATTAATTTGTATTTTGCTAGTTTATTTTGTGTTTGTTGGTGTTTGATCTATTCTTATATTTTTCATCCAATGGATGGTTTTATTTGCTTAGGATTTGAATGTATAGTCGAGAAATCCTCTTTAACTTGACATTCTTGTTAAATTAAGTTTTGTGAGAAATTTGGAGAATGAATGTTATTAGTTTTTGCTTAGAAATGGTGGTTTTGCCATTTAATAAAGACTTCCACTTTCCACATCTTGCATAAATTAATTCTTTACAATTATTCTAATATAAATATTATTATAGATAAATTTTAGCAAATATATACAAATTTCTTATTATTACAATGTAATAATACACACAAATTAAAGACAAACATAAATTCATTGTGAAATAAATCCCAATACTATCAATTCTTTAATTAACAATTACTAACAATAAAACCAAATTCATAGACTTCAAGCACAAAGGCCTTTAAATAAATGCACAAATATTCTTAAATTCCTATACATTCTAAATACAAATTATTCATGCACTAATGCACCACCATTCAATTTGTAATTCAAACTAAGAATTGGATACAAAACCAAGATGCTTCTTATTTACAATCAAATTCCAAATGTACTCTTGCAAAAATTATTTGAAAAATTATGTACATGTCCAAAATTGGAAAGTTAGATTAAAAAGGTTTGTCATATACACCTATATGTTTGTTTCTCACAACATTGATCTAAACAAAGAAGAATAGTTCCATAGCTTAAATTCTTTGTGTTGATTCCTACCCTTGTAAGGAAGTATTAGTGGTTGATGTAATTAACACCTATAGAAGCCATTTTAGAGATCTAGCTCAAGATACTACTAGTACTTTGGTGGTGCTTTGTTTTACTAAAATATTTAAACTAAAGCAATTGTATTTATGGTCTCCAACCTTTACATTTACAAATAGAATTTTCAAGACTAAAAGAGAATTAGCAGAAGTAGAGCTGAATCATCTTCACCATAATTAGCTTTGAAGTTGCAAATGGTATCATAAATGTATGCATCAAAAGATACCTCTCAGGAGATTCGATCATGCTACAGGAAGCTGCCCCTTGGATATAATTTTAATTCGAGAATAACAAGGAAGAGGCTTAAGCTATTGCCATAGACCTTAGTTGCAAATGTCAAGCCGAAGCATGTACAAGGCTTGCAATGGCGAACAAAGCCACAAGCCATGGAGGACCTCACTGATGCTGATTGCTGCTGCCTACATTCTATCAATCTTTATGCTACGGTACAGGTTGAACGGGACTATGATGTAAACACGCATCTTATCTATCAACATTTAGAAGCTTACAGGAAACCCTGCTTTGATGTGCTCATCACAAAATCGATTATCCTAGACATCCATCTATCCAACATTCCTGGTACATACATTGAAACACTGCCAATAATCAGTTCCAGGTTCATATTCACACAGCGAAGTAACAATATAGGATGCGCTATGGTGTGTAGGCAAGTAACAGCGTTCATAGGTACCATCAAGAATAGAAGTAAAAAGGTGTACCTGTAACTGCGAAGGTTCCACCAAGAACAGCGCAAAGGCGCGTAATAAAATGGCCAAAATTGCGTCTGTGTTCCTTGATAGTGACTACAATCGGAGACAAGTCGTACACAAAGTAGACAGCTGTATCCAACCCCCGCAACAACAAATAAGAGTAGTTTGTGCACTTTTCTCAGTAAATCAAGCAATCTATCTCAATTGAAGATAGCAAGGATGCCAAAATTCAAACCAACAGGAATCCATCACATACAACCACGTTTTCTTCAAAACAAATGTTGAAGAAATAAAGCCAATATTTATAAATAAATACGCTTTCGATCTTTACCTCGAACTTCACTGCGGGGCTGGACATACCTGGGTAAGACCGGTCGAAAGGTTTCGTTCGCTGGTAGTACTCAGTCACAGAGAATTGATTTGTTGGCATCACCTCTCCATATAAATAATGATACTCGGTAGGCACGATCTGTGCAATTTTTAAAAATAATCATATCAATCAAGTCCAAATCTCTCTCGTGAGATAATGCGCAGTAATAATACAGGTGACGAGCAAAAGTGTCAGTCCACGATGATTAGCTGAGACATTTTAAGACACGTAGAAAGACGTGGTGAGAGCTCAACTATGACAGCTGAAGTTGAAGACCCAAGTACTCATTAAAGGCAAGCTACAACAATCAACACAGACAAAACAGCCTACCTTTAAAAAGTATTTAAAAGTACCGCTAGTGTCATGAAGGATGCGCTCACTTCCATCAAGCGGGTTATGATGACCTGGATACGTTGGCCCAAATGAAAGGTCATGAATGACATGACTGACATTCACCTCATACCCTGCCTCAAAAATCTGTCCCAACATCACCCAATTGAGTTTTACACTGGAATTCTAGATAAAGATTGTTACTGCAAAAAATGAAAACAAATCCTTTACATCACTCCGAGAGTAAATATGACTAACATTATGACAGCTGGTAAAAAAAAATAATAAATAATAATAAAAGTACCTTTGAGGCTACGTAAAGGCTCAGGCCATGCATGGAAATATGAAAATTTCCTGCAACACGCTCCACGTCAAGCACACCAAAAATCTGCACAAATCAGGAAGCATTGTTGATATCATAACTCAACATGCAATGATCAAATGAAATGAATTACTTAAAAATCAATTACCTGACACCCTTCTCCATCGTCAATCGCCTTCTTGACCTCATTGATCACTTTCTGAGGATCTTTCTGAGAATGATGACTGTGAACAGGCATGGCCAATCCATCATGGAGCCCTTGCTCACCATGCTCATGTCCTGTACAATAACCGTGAGTGAGGTACCACCCATAAATACATTGGTCCTGTGACAGGAATGTCCTCAAATCACTAAACAAAAAAGAGCTACACAGAAGAGATTGATTTGCACAAGTCACAACAAAAATATCGACAACGGCTTCTGGACTTTTGACTTGGTAAGTTGAAAAATAAGCCTACCGCGACTCCCTGAAGCTCCATGTGCCTCTACTTTCTGATGGTCTCCATCTTTGTGTTCGTCTTTTTGACCAGCCTTAGGCACCTCCTTTTTGTGTTCTCCTTCGACAAGATCATTGACAAACTCTGAACCAAGTACGTAACCATCTCTATGGATACGCAGCTGCACATGACAAAAATCCGTTCCGTGATTTTAGTACCCTAAACTTGCTTCCACGATAAGATTCGTCGTGACGATGCACTCTTTATCCAGACACATTCTACTTACTTTTAAGGTACAAAAAATATTAAATTTAGAAAATACCAGTACTCTTGCAAACGGACACAAACAATCTTACAAATTAGATAGATGATAAACAAAACGGTAAAGAGAATGACAAGATCTATAAAGCGAACAGAGTACTTACTTTCCAAATGTTGGTGTCAAGATCTACTTCATGCTTGCCGGACATGTCTATCGCATCCAAACTCAGAACTGAGCAATCAAGGATGATCAATTAACAAGACAGTTTTTGAATACGCACGACTATTAATCATGTTCAAAGAAGCCCTGGTCCAACACACAACACTTTAAGTGCAGAAATGACTGAATAACGCAAAAGACTCGGAAACTAAAAATGAGCTCAACCAGGGTATATGAGAGACAAACCTTCGCATGGCAAAGCCGGAAAGGTCATATTGATATGGATTGGCAGTTTTTCCCCGCGCTTAACATCCACCGACATCTGTGTCACGGCATTTCGTGTTACTACATAAGTAGTGAATACACAAGGAAACACGGTAGCCATACTATGACAAATTCCCGCAAAAAGATTTTACCTCGTGCACGGTGACAGTTTCTAGGTAAAAACGAAGCTCGTGAAAAAAGAGAACGCCCATAATTAACAGTCCTATTGCCGAGACTGCCACATCCACAAAACAAGTCATTAGTCCTTAGCGATTCTGTCCACGTACACTCATAGAACCTATCAGAAATAGTTATTAGATGGTAGGAATCTACTTTAAGTTCTGCTCATACATATTGGAAAACAAAAATGCTTTATCTGAGTGAGAACTATCAAAAGTAACTTAGTACTAACCAGCAGCACCAGAAGAAGTCTTTTGCAACAAATGCTCCTCGGCACGGGGGAAAGCATCTAGATTCTTGATCACTTGCCATTTTTCTTTCCTCATCTTGATCCTATTCAAAGAACCTAAAAGGTTCGCTAATAGAAGTACAAGATATCTGCAGAATCAGATTACCAATAACTCATCAATAAATTTGAATTTCGACACAACTTTCAACAAGGTAAGGTTACTTAACCTGTTGAAAGAGTCTACACAGACGTAAATTTATGAGAGGACGTACGATTTATCTTGTAAAAAGCCAGATTTTCTAGCTTAAACCTAGCTCTTTTCCCCTCAAATCCTGTAAACTCCCATGATAGTCCCAACGGATATAGACAATAGTAAGTAGATGCAAAGCGATCTCCATTCTGAGGTAAAGGGTGCAATGCATAATACAAAATCTTTCTCTTTATCCCCAATGATTACACAACAGAATAAGGGTAACCCTAACAACCATAAACAAAACCAAATATAAAACACCAATGCACCTCTACATTCGACTTTAAGCACACACGTAAGTAAGAGCATAGATTACTCGTATATTCTACGGGTGATTAACCAAAAATCCAAAGTCCGCAAAGCTAATGGTCTTGCCGTGACGACTAACTCGCCCAGTCAGGCGCATTCACCAAACCCTAATATCTTCCAACAGCGTAAGCTACATCCCTTTCTCATGACTTCATACAAAAGGCTTGAAAAGACTAGTGATCGATCCTCAGACCGATCTCAGGGCCACACGAACCTTTACCAGGGGCTGAGAACTTCCACAAAATCGTGTCACCCCGCATTGAAGAATGAAAATAAACATGTTTATTTTACACAAAAGCATCTCTAAAACGAAAATTCTTCCAATCGGCGAAGAGAGGACTGCAACGCAACCCGTCTCCCGAGAAGCTCACCTGGACTAAAAACTTAAGGCAAAACGAAACCCTAACTTGACCAACAGCTGTAATTCCCTCCGCCGACGCGCATACCAACCGGGCGTAATCACGAACATTCACGAACTAAGCACCGTCTTGTGCTCCTCCACCACCTTCGACGACTCCTCGCAGCACAGCGAGGCTCTGGATGATCTCTGGAATCGCCCGAACTGCGAGCTCTGCCACGAAGTCGACAACGACCACCCTCGAGAAACACAGCCAAATTGGACTCGCGTGCGAAAATCTTTGACTGCTTGACGGCAAATCATCCATGCTTTGTGGATGCACGACATTCATTGATAATGTGAACAACGTACAGAACACGATGAATGAGAATTAACCAAGACTAGGATTGGATGAAGAAGTAGAGTCGTGCGAAAACCGGGGTAGGTGACAACTTCGTGAGGCGGATGAATGATGTGCGGTCTCATGTTACGCAGATTTTCATTGATGATTTTATTTCCTTCTTTCAACGCGTTGACGAATGAATTTCAACGATGGATGAGATTCTCAGATCGGCACATCCATTGACCAACGATATATATAGACTCGAACTGGGTTTCGGTTGACTGTAACTTTGGCCATTTTGGACGGAATCCGAACGTTCTAGACTTCACGTCGAACTTCGTCGACTTGGCAGGGGGACTGATCCGGGGCCTCCTTCTCTCCGAGCTCTCAATATGCTTGATAGTGTTCATGCCACAACTAGAGCTGCGTGCGATCCCGTAAGATCGCTGTAGGTTGTAGACTTCGAGCACCCCTTGCAGCTCCTCATTGCGCCCTTGTATCGGTTCTTTCTTTTACGCTACCGCAATTGGATTTCCAGAGCTTTTGATCGTCGCCTTGATCACTTCTGGAGTGGAATGGGTTCTGGAAAGCTGTGAGCATAAGGTACGATTTTAGGGTTTGGATCATATGTTCTGGTTCGTCCGCACGTAGGTTTTGCTTTCGCTCTTGAGTGAGTTTTTTAAATGCTCGATCCATCTTCTGTCTTTTCTTTTTACTTTTTTTTCTTTTCTGAATCGGGCCTGAGGTTAGAAAATGTGCTTGTGCATCATGGTGCTGTGTTTCACTGAATTGATCATTTTTGGAGTTTTTTGAGGTTTCATTTTTATCTAGATTTTATATGCTTTGGTGGCGATTTCTTTTAGCAGAGGAATGAAAGAAGGGAATGTTGTAAGGTTCTGTCTCAGGGTTTTTGAGAGCGCAGGTGGAAACCTTTTTGCAATGATGTTATTGATTTGGGAATTCTGAACATCCCTCGAAAGTTGTGCAGGGATCTTCAGAGGACCAGAAGAGACCTTACTAGGAGCAACGCAGGGTTACCCGTGATTCAATGAGGGTCAGCACCTTGTTTGCCAATTGAGAACGAGTCAGAAGGAAGGAGTTATACTGGGGTTCGAGTTGAGAATCAAGCATGGCAATTTTCAATAAGTTGAAACAGCTCGATGCTTACCCTAAGATTAGTGAAGATTTTTACAGCCGAACTCTATCTGGCGGTGTTATCACGCTCGTATCTTCCATATTCATGTTTCTTTTATTCGTAACAGAATTTCGTAAGTGACTGCAGGTCCTATCATTTTTATTCTGATCTTCATGGGAACAAAACAACGGTCAGCTAGTCTTGCATTCTGAGTGCTCAACATTTAAACCACCAATTTGATTTTCTGCTGAATTTAGTCTATGTAATATGCATATGTCATCATTCTTGTAGTCCAGAGGGTTCATATTTTGCCTATTAGATTTTATTGCCACATTTGGGTCACTCAGGTTGTCGCCACACCTGCATCTATAATATTGTTTTAGTATGTAAGAGAGTAAGGCCGACTGATTTGGACGTCTCTCAGGAATTGGCCTTTTTGAGGTTTTATTTAGCTTCCTCGCTGCGAGTTTGTGAAGAGTTCATATTGGAATTTTGCTGTAGCGTTGTTAGGTATCTGGTTATGATTTCAAGTAGGGCTGTATTTTATAGATGTAACGCATCTCCTTTCTCAGAAATATAATCTACATTTGTAAGCTGAGGAACTTTGTGGAGGTAACTATTAGCAATTGACCTCCTGCTACGAGAAATTGAGGGAACTCTTTGCTTGTTTTTCAGGAATATATTTAAGTGCTCAGACACAGAATCAGCTGGTGGTGGATACTTCACGAGGAGAAACCCTTCAGATCAATGTGTGCCGAAAATCAACTTTTGACCTACAAATCTCTTTGACTTGTTCGCCAATTATTGTAGTCCGTCTGCTGGTTGACCTGAAAGCATCGTTCTCTTGGGAATGTCAGCTGGAAAGGCTGATGGTTCTTTATAAGTTGGTTCTTTAAGTGGCAAACATTATGATTTTATTCGAAGTCGAAGATTGATTGTTACGCTGAGAATTAACCATTGTGTTGTGTGTCTTTGCAGTTGGACATTACGTTCCCGGCATTGGCGTGTTCCGTTGTCAACTTAGATGCAATGGACATAAGTGGTGAACTGCACCTTGATGTGGTAAGATATTGTGATTATTTCATATTTCAAACCTGCACACGAAATGTCACGTCGTTGTCTCTTTTCCTGCTGGGAATTCTGGGGTTCTATTTCTTTCCTTTCTGTTTTTGTAACGATCCGAACAATAGGTTGCCCTTGGGCTTGAAGTTCATTTTATTGTATTTTCACTCTTTACTACCCTATTTATTTATATGAAGAGACACAATATTTATAAGAAAAGGCTGGACGTACATGGAAAGGCTGTCGACGCCCCAAAACCTGATGCCATCAACGCTCCAAAGGTGAGCCTTGTAACTTATGACATCGAGTTAGGTTAAGAAGGGTTGAGAAATCGTCTCTCTTAATTTTAAATATAGCGTATACTTTGTAAGATCCTGACAGGTGTTGATCTTGCAAGTTGGGATGCTTGCTGTGTTAGGAACTTGCTGCATTTGTGAATGACGCAGCTTACATAGAATGGCAATTATCTTAATGCAGGTCCAAAAGCCGTTGCAAAAGCATGGTGGAAGGCTTGAGGACCATGAAACTTACTGCGGCTCCTGTTTTGGCGCTGAATCAGTAAGTGCCACATTCCATCTTTTTTTTGTTTTTCAGGCAGCAACGCATTGATTAGGAAGGTGAGAAACCAGTTTACGTGATCACTCTTTAGTTGAATCTCCCTATCGGTAGGCATGACCTCGAAGACAGACTGTAGGTGTTATGGTCCACGTATGGACTAAGATGAAGTAATCAACTGGAACCGTAGCACGCATTAGGAAAGAAATGGGCTCAATCTGTCCTACATGAAAAAGCTCTCATAGATCTAAGTCTGACACATGGTGGGATGCGTGGACTGCTCCAGTCAGATGATCAATGCTGTAACTCATGTGAAGAGGTGCGAGAAGCATATCGCAAAAAGGGTTGGGCCTTGACCAATACGGATCTTATTGATCAGGTTTGTAAACCAGTATTTCTTGCAATTTTTCAAATTTAATGAAGTTGAACAAGTAACTGTGTCAGTATGGGTAACATCCTCAACTATAGAGTACTTTGTGTATACTTCACTATTCCATGAGTTCAGTGCACATGTCAGACTTGACTCGACTTTCATCTACCCTCCAAGGTTACTTTTGTTCGCTTATCCATTGAAATGTTATGTCTTTTCAGTGCCACAGAGAAGGTTTTATTGAGAGGATAAAGGAGGAAGCTGGAGAGGGTTGTAACATCTATGGAAAATTGGAAGTGAATAAGGTGGCTGGAAACTTCCAGATTGCCCCAGGAAAATCCTTTCAGCAATCGGCTATGCATCTTCTTGATCTTATGGGATTCGTCACAGATAGCTTCAATGTAATTGTCACTCAACTGTTCTTCATGGCATTATCAGAGTATTTCTGCGTCCCTGTGAAATCTCTAGAGCATATAGTTCCTGAGCTTATGATACTCGTTCAAATGGTATTCCTTAGAGAAGATTGATGCATATTATATGTTAGTGTTTAAATCTTCGTTAAACGTGATGAAAGAACATGAATGACTGGCTAGCAGATTGAATAGTTTGGTATTTTGGGATTCGTTATACCTGCAGGTGAGCCATACTATTAACGAGCTCAGTTTCGGTGCTTATTTTCCTGGAGCAGTGAATCCTTTAGACAAGTAAATTACTTAATCTCTAGTCGTTTATCTCAAACATGGCTTTGTGAAAGGGTTCTTTTAGTGTAGACATTTGAGCTGAAGTTGAATTTGACGCCTGCTGTAATTTTACATAACTCTTAATATGATAGCCCAGGTTGGTTGTTTGTATGAGCTATGAATATGAAGGATGTGCGCTTACTTTATTTTTTCATTTCTTTGAATTTTACGACTAGTTGATTTCCATGCAATTGCTAAAGCAAGTGAATCAATTTACCTGGCCGTTGCAGAGTGACGAGCATACAGAAGGGCCAAAATGGCATGTTTCAGTATTTCATCAAGGTGTTTATTTCATGCCTGTTTGTTACCTTTGAGCTCTAAGCTATGAGGGCTTGGTTTGAGATCTAATAATTGATTGTTATGCATGGTAAGCATTTGTTGTTCTTGTTATGAGTTGATGGGAGGACGTTGTTGTGACTTCGCTCATTTTTGGTTGGTGTCATGCTAACAGGTCGTGCCTACTGTATACACTGACATAGGAGGTCGCAAAATTTCTACCAATCAGGTTTGTATGAGTGTTGTGCGCACGGTTTGGCAATGTGGCAGTTTTGGCGTTATTATTCGTCACCTTTTTAGCAATATTCACAGCGAAATTAATAAGAATTCAATTGTCTCAGTTCTCTGTGATGGAGCACTATACAGCTGGAGACCATGGCCCAAGAGTCATTCCTGGTGTATTCTTCTTCTATGACTTGACACCCATCAAGGTGCTTCATCCCTCTATTTTAGACCGAGCATATTTTACGCTGTTTATACACTTTCTGTGTAGAACGAGGATGTCTCAATGGGATACCTGCGACGCAACTGTAGATTGGTTGTGAGAATAATGATGTGCTCCTGTACGTGCTTGCTTATGTCGGTATTATATGCATCTGGTCCACATGTTTTTAAATCATTCGACCCAGCACTTATTTCTTTGTCTGTCCTGCATTTTGCACTTATGCTTCAGGTTGTGACTGGAAAACAAGTATGACTGTAATGCTTTTTCTGGTCCCGAGATCCCCAGCAAAAAAATAAGAAGAAATGTTTTGTTGTTATCTTGTTCAAATGTGAGTGATACTGTGTGGTGGTCTGAATTGCAGGTGAAGTTCACAGAAGAGAGACCATCGTTTCTGCATTTTCTTACGAACGTGTGTGCGATTATTGGAGGTAAAGTCTACACAGTTGGCATTTTTGTTCCAGTTAGAATTGTTGATATTCAGGGTTCATGGAATTAAATAAAGCATTTTTTTAGTTTTAGTTTGACGTTTTAAGGTGTGCACAGGAATGTTAACATCACAGTAGGGTTCTGAAGTGAGTTGATCTCAATTGATTGTCCATATCCTTTTGCGGGGAGAAATACATTGTAGTTCTTGTCCACATTTTTTTATGTCGATCATTACTACTGAGATTTTTCGCCCGTGAATGTTTGAGAATGTACGAGCTGCAAAAACTTTCTTGTTCTGCTCTGAATGTTGATTTTGCTAAAGGTGGGTTTCTAATGACACTGCGTTCTGCCGCACAGGTGTATATACAATAGCGGGTATAATCGACTCTTTTATTTACCACGGACATCGAGCAATCAAGAAGAAGATGGAGCTAGGAAAGCTCAGCTAATGAGGTTTCTTCTTTTTCAGGTCTCGAAAGAGTAGAACGAATTATTCTACCGCAGAGAAATTTTCATGAAAACCCTACGATGGGCAACCAAGGACATTTAGGAAGCGAGGTGGTTTTCATAGCTGCGCTAGGATCGTCCCAGTTGAAATTGGATGCAATTTTAGAACGGAATTCCAGCAATTCCATGAAACTTGAAGGTTATATGCAGATTTTTCGTTCTCCGATCTCGTAGTGGTGAACGTAGCTTGCTTTGTACCGTCCATTCCGAGACAGTTTTCATCACGCATGGTAGACTGAGGGTAACATGTGAAGCTTTGTTTAAATGACGGACAAACTGGTAGGGAGGACGCAAGTCAAACGTGTGAAAGTGTCTTATGCAGGTGTACACACATTGGTTTTATGGTCTGCATAAGTAATTATTGCGGTCCAAGCTACAGTTTCCATAGGCTTGCTAATCTTACAAACTGTTCAGTCTGGATTTTTATGCAGCTATATTTGGGGTTTCACTGGGAATTTATCACAATCCATGAGGTTGAATAGAATCATGTTGAACCGATCACTTTCTGCTTACACATATGGGGCATGTCAAGTTTCTATTGTGATGCCGGACTTTCCTCACGTTCAGTGTAAAGCACGCGCTGTTTAACATGGTAACAGTATTTAAGCTTCTAAGTGTACACAAATCACTTTAAAAACCCAAGTTAAGTTAAAACTTTCAATAGCTTCTTTGTAAAAAAGTATAGTATTTATTTTTATGGTATAATAATGTTCTGTTTTCTCACTTCTAACTTGTGTTCTAAAATTAAATTCGATTCTTGTGTATTAAGGTGCCTTTGTAATGGATATGATGCATATGATGCATAAAAATCATTTATTAGATAGTCCATTGAAATAATGATATATCAAATATATTTTATGTTGCACTTCATAAAATAGTAGATTTTACCTTTAAAATAATCTTTCTCTTAGAACATTTTAATGTCTATTTAAGGTGATAATACTTGCTATCAGCTATAAATTTGAATAATTGTGTTTAACAAAAAGTTCTAGTTAAACAAGTTAAATTAACATAAAAAGACTATATTCTATTAAAGGTGGTATTTTATTTAGTTACTTAAAAAATCCTACAATTAAAATGTTTTAAAAAGAGTAAAGTTATAGGTCTATAACAATCTTAAACCACCTAAGAATGGTGGATTGGTACCAATAGATTGGCAATTCAAATCCCAATTGTGAAATATCCAACTTTACTTGAAAAAAATCTAGTCTAAAGATAATGGCTCTTTGATGTTTAAAAATAAAAATAAAAATAAACTTATTCAATAAAATCATTATTCTCTACTTTGATCAATAATTAGTTTTAAGCAAAGTAACACTATTTTCAAAACTCCTAAAATAAAATCCATTAATTTATATTATTCATATGAGTATATTCTAAAATAAAGTAACAAGACTAGATGGTTTTACATATTTTGATTACCATCATCTTTATCATCAACAAAAATACATTATAAGTCACCTTGTCTATCTTATTAGATAGTTTGGTTAATAAATTGTTTATCAACTTGATCAGCTTCAAATATTGATGTAGGGAGACAAACAAAATCTTCTCTTTTGCTTTTTTTTTTTGAGGTTGTTGGTTATTTTCTTAATTCATGTTGTTATCAATAGATTTCTTGATAAACCTTGCAATAAGAAACTATAGGGTATATCAAGTCAAATCAATAAAATTATATAAATCAAATTTTTATTTAAAAGAGACTTTTAAATAAAACCTTAAGAACCTGTAAGGGCATATAGGTAGTATTGAAAGAAAAACTTACAAATAGTATCTAAAAAGACAATAGTAAATATAATGACTTTAGATTATTAGTAAAAGAATAATCTACAATCTCTCTTTTAGTAATATTTGGATCATCAATTAACTTATTACTAATATAAATGTTCAACACCACACTTGTTGCTACCTTAACTATCTAGTCAATTTGTACCATTAGAAAATAAAAGAACAAAGAAGTTAAATGTCACTTCTATTTTTGAGACAAAATACAAGTTATATGTGAACATATCATCTTATTACAATTAAAGATAGAGGTAAGAATCAAACAATGGCACATTCTATATTAACAACTAATAAGTTTTTTAAAGAATAATAAACAAATATCATCATTACAAATTGAATTAAAGAATGTTAACTAATAAGATTCTAACAAACAAAAAATATGTCATTTGTTACATTATTGCAATATTGAAACATAAACATTCAAGTTTAGATAAAATTATAAACTAATATGGAATAATATCTATATTAACAATAAAATTCACAGTATACTTATATAAAACAATTAATATTTATAATCAGCAGAATTTACTAACAAGAGATAATAATAAAGAAATACAATAGATGTATTATATGATATAGGAACCTCAATATATTTTTTTGTTTCTTAAATTGGTGTTGAATTTTCTACCAATATATAGAATATGCACACAATGTTTTATAAAACAAAAAAAAATTGTAAAATGTATAGATTATAATAATTTAAAAAATTACTTGTATAATTATTGATAAGTGTTAAAGATATTTTGACCAACCATATACTAAACAATCTTCTTCTTAATAACATATATATATATATATATATATATATATAACTTTACAATCTATAAAAAAATAAGCATGAAAGCTTATTAGTATATAAATATAAGTACTTAAGATTTTTTTCTCTTATTCTTTGTCTTGTTTTTTATTTTTTGTTCTTTTTAGTTAGACATGCAAAAATATGATTGTTCCAACGCACCAAAAAAATTCAAAATTCTATGCCAAACCTCTACTTAAAAACTTATTCATATTTAATTATATAATTATTTAATCAATAAATCAATTAAAATTTTAAAATATATATAAAAAGTCTTATTTAGTAATAATTCATATATAAATATATATATATATATATATATATATATATATATATGTCTGTGTGTGTGTGTAAATTTTAAGTTTAAAGTATTTTTTATATATAATATTCAAAGATCTAGTCAAAAATGCTTATCATATAAAATCTTAGGCTGAACTAAAATAAGTACTAAAATTAAGACTAAAGTATAGAATTTCTTAATTACAAGAATTTTTTTTAAAAATCTAAATTTTTGTTTTTCATATAATATCCTCTAACTAGGTCAAGATTATCTATAATATTTAATATGAATGTTACACTTGTCTTAGAAAATTGAAGCATCATCAAGATTTGTGATAGTGCAAATATATTATTAATTACATAAATAAGATATCTGTAACCATTTTTACAAAAAAAGAAATTAAAAATTAAAAATCCTCAAATAACCCATTTAAATAGTGCCTAATTATATTACTTCAAAATACTAAAAATAATAATTCTCTTATAAACAATTGAAATGACAAATGAATTTTTTTCTACACTATTTTTACCTACAACTAAAATTTTCAAATATTCCTTGTTTTGCAAAGATACTACTAAAATAAATTTATATAATATATTCTCTTTGATATTGTCCTCTAAAATTTCCAAAAAATTTTAAAAATTATATATAAAATATTTTATATAGCAATAAAAAAAAAAACTATTGCAATCCAATCTGTTCAAATGTTAAAGGAGAGACCATTAATTTTTTTTTTATTATTCTTTTTATCATCCTTCTATCTACTTTAATTAATCCAATATTCTAAAAATCTTTATAAAAATTTTACCTTAAATTTAATCTATACTTAAAAAAAAATTACATTGTGATATTATAAAAAAAAATTAATTAATTTTAAAAAATTAAAAGTTTTAAACTATTAATGAAAAAAAGTTTCAAAAATAAAAATTACGCTTCAGAGAGGGAAAACAAAAAAAAAAAAAAAAAAAAAAAAAAAAAAAAAAAAACTACCAATATAAAAATTAATAGTTTTTTTTTTTTTTTTAATGTACTTATTTTTTTTAATTCTATCTAGTTTTAAAACATTAAATATTATATTTAAAATACTCCAAAATTCAAAGTTATATACATATATATATAATCTCTATTTATATATTTTTTCTTTTTTAACCTTTGTAAAGTTTGCTTCCAATACCTCAATCTTTGTTGACCTTTAAAAATACTACAATTTTGAAGCTCAAAAATAACTTATTCCATACTTTTACAATTATTTTTTCAATGTAAAGAAGTTCCTAAAGAAGTTACACTTAATATGCAAAAAAGATAACTACTAAACAAGTTTAAGTTTATATTTTTATTATATTTAGTAATATTAATATTATAATTTTCTTTTAACAACCATTTTTTATTGCAATCAATATACTAACTTTGATCACATGTAAACATCCATAGGTACAAAATCTTTAGTTTGAATGTAATCTTTTACATCATGTAATATCAAAATAGATTTTTTTCTAACAAAGAATTATCTTATGGTTTCTTGTATTACTTCTATTTTCACTCTTATTATATTTAGAATTGGTTATATTTCAAATTGATTCTTATTATTTCAGGGATTTTAAATAAAAAATAATGTTCCATATACATGTATTATATTATCAAATATAGCATTTATTGGTGTCATCGCTTTATACTATATGTGCTAACAAAATATAACTTCTTTATTTTTTTTGCATGGTTTTTTAATAATAGATAATGGCTGGTCAATGGTATACAAACCAATTATAAAAACATCTACTTGCATAAATACCCAACATATTCAAATTAAAAATAATATACAAATCAAATCCAAAACTTTAACATTATTTCTATGACCAAATTTTTATATGTTGATATCAAAATATCACCATTATGTTGTACATATAGACACATAAACATAGAATTATTTTCTAAAATTCAAAATCTCATATACAGTAGCATTGGCATAATGCATACAAATATATTATCATGCACATCTTTTAGTTGTATGCTATGGTAAATATAGTTATCAAATGTACCCCAACAAGATGTTTTACTTTCATACATTCTTCTTAAAATTATTTTCTAAACTTTAAGTCTTTTATATATGCCTTTAAATTCTTTTTTTAAAAAAATGATAATATAATATTTTTAAATAAATTAAATGAATTGATAATAATTAAAAATATATTAGGTCTTTTACCATTTTTAGTACTTTCTACAAGTTTCTTGTTTGTATAGTTTTAACATTTGTCTTCTCTTCAAAGCATCTTATAGCATATCATTGTAAAAGAATACATACATGCTTTACATAAAAATGCTTGTATTGATTTATTTATGTCTCCAAAATCATGTAAAAAATACTTCCAAATTTGTATTACTTTATTTTTTTTAGTTTTTAATTTTGGCTTTCTTCCAACATTAATCTTATGCATGCCAAAAACAATCAATTTGACAATGATTATTAGAAGTATATTATTTGATTAATATGTATCCATAGATTAAATAAACATGTTTTTTTTATCTTAATATGACATTGCAAAATTTCCATGTCATTCTTTGTACAATTTAATATATAAATAATAAATAATATTATATAATATTAAAATATAAAAAAATATAATTGATTGTATTGTTATTTTAACAATATAATACAACAAGATGCATCTTATTAAGCATAATGTGTAAAAAAAAATTATTGTTGCAATATAAATAAAAAAAAATGACATGAGAAGACAGCATCAAAATTATTGAAATGCTACCATGTCAGATTTTCTTGTATCACAATCAACAACACAACCACCTTCTAAAGCAAATCTTAAAATATGCAAATTTTAAATCATATACAATTTAATTTTTATCTTTTATGAGCAATTAGAATTAAGTAGAAATTTGAATAAAATAATACAAAATACTATAAAATAATAAAATAAAATAAAGTCCCATAGTCTAAAATTACCACAAATAAAATAAATCATTACTTCTTCAATAATGTGCATCCATGCTCCAAGCCTCAACACAACACTTTGCCATACATGTAATATACAAGGCTATTATTGACTCTAAATTTTTTGTGTGTTTATTTTATTGATTTCTTATATTTAATGCACTTTTAGCAAAAATATGAGAAAAATAATATTTCTAATCTTAGCAATCTAATCTCTTTCCTATTGCTCTTTTTTATGCTCATTTAGGTCAATTGCCACATCTAGGTCAATTCCAAATTTGTAAGCTCCACTATACATTCAACAAATTTGTATAACTATCAATAGGAATCCAACCAATTATTATATATATATATATATATATATATACATCTTTATAAATTAATCTATTGCAGTAGTATTTGTATGTTACAAAGAAATATCAAACCAATATAGTATGTGCAAAGTCAAATAGTTTCTAACTAAAAAAAATATAAAACTTTAAAGATTGGGACAAAGGAGACAATTGAATTTATAGAAGCCATTGTATTATCTATTACATAACATATTGAATTATTTGTCAAATGATACATCTTAATTATAAATTAAAAGAACAAGTATTGCAAATCGAGGTTTGGTACTCTATATCTAATATAAGTAAAAAAAATTATAATATAATTATTAATTTTTTATCTCGAATTAAAAAAATATTAAATTAATAATGTTAATGTAAAATTAATTTATTTTTTGAGAGTGATGGTTTTCAATAATTAGATTCATTTAGTATGTGAACAAGACTACACCTTATGTGCTTATCAAACATGTCCACTAGTATCTCTTCAATTGACAAAAAAAAAATATTGTATCTCTCTTGGTTTATACGTGACTTAGAAATTAAATCTTATGAAACTAAATGGATTGATGTGTGGTTAATTGGTCTAAATTGTGAATGTGGCTAACTAAACCTTTATAGTTAGTATGTAAATAGATTCATTATTACTTAGTTGATGCATTATTTTTTGACCATCTATGTTTCAATATGTTTTTATGTCTTTGCATCAATTACCGCAATATAAATTATATAATTAAATCAAATAAATTACTATCATTTAAAATTATTATATATAATATTTATAATAAATTTATATAAGATTAATATCAACCTATTGTTGTTACTTTATTATAAAGGTGATGCAAAAAATATATATTATTACTAAAATTAATTTAAAATTAATTATATAAAATTCATATAATAATTATTTTTTTATATAAACCTTAAAATAATTTACTTTTATTATAATAAAGGTTTTAGAAACTATCATTATAAATTATCTATGGCTGTAATAATTTTAAAATTTCTTTAAGAAGAAGATCAAATGTAGTTTAAAGATCCATGTATTATAACAAGTATGAGCAACCTCAGTTATTTTACAACAACAAAGATTTGAAATTTGGATTTTAAAATTCTAAAATCAAAAGAATTAATGCCACATGAATCTACACCATTTAATTTAGTAAAAAATTAGTTTCAATCAATAATGAAGAAAAAAATCATATCTGATGTATATCTATATATATATATATATATATATATACAGACATATTTTATTAGAAGAATTTTATAAATTATTTTTTATGTTATTTTTATAATTATATTTTTAAAATATTTTATAATAATTAATAAGAGATTTTTTAGAATTAATTTCTATGATTATTTTAAAATTAGTTTGATTATTTTAAATTTTACAAATATAAATTGAAAGATATTTTGCAAATATTGTAAGTAATCTTTTGCAAATAGTCTTGTTTTGTATCTTGTAATTTCATCCTATAAATCTCTTTTGATATAAAATCATTATTTACAGTCAATACTTGTACAATTTGAAGGTAGATAAACTTATTTTTATCTTTTATATTTTACAAGAAATATGTAATTTTCTTACATGGTCTTCTCCAACTTTCATGCAACTAAATAATATATGGCTTTAAGTAATATAAATAGATCAATAAAAAAATTATATTTACATATTCTTTATATATTTTAAAAATAATCTATTTCTTCTACAATTTTTTAAATAGATTCTACTCTCTCATAGGATATTAATGTCTATTAAAAAATGGCCTTCTTAGTATAAATTGTTTTATACAATTTGTCTTCTTTTAATTTTTTTTATTGGTTTATTAAAGTAGTAGATTTTTATTTTCATACTATAACCTTAGTAATGTGTCTTTGCATTAAAAATATTATTTTTATCTAAATTAGAAGAATTAGAATATGTATATACATACTCACATTTACTATTACTTAGACATATGTTAGAATACTCACAAGTACTCTTACACCTTAAAAATTCATCTTTTCAACTTTCAATGATCTTCTTATTTTAAAAATTCATAAACTTATAATCTTTAGTTTTCTTATAATATCCAATGACTAAAAACTTGATGTCTTTAACATCAGATTTGGTCTTGAAACAATCTACTATCTTTGTATATGCAATACATCTATAAGTCTTTATCAATAAAATTATTTGTTTTCTTCAACTCTATTTTTTTTTTAAATATTATTTATACAAGAGTACTTGTATTATACGAATTGCATGTAAATACAAAAATTATTAATATCTTCTATTAAAACTTATTGTAAAGGTTTTTAGTATGTAACATATTTTTTACAAACTTTACAACAAATCAATTAGCATGTTGTATAATTCTATTTTCTTTTTAAATAGTATAATAAAAAGGTTTGTCTTATAATACCTTCATTCTTTAAATACATATTAAATTTCTTAAATATAAACTCATCTTCTATTATCTATACACAATATTTTTATCTTATATTATAAATATCTTTGATAAGTGCTTTAGAATTTTAAAATATTATAAAATATTAATTATTTAAATAAAGTAAATACATCTAAACTATATTTTTAAAAATTATAAATAAATAAATAAATATATAAATAAATAAATAACACCAATTATTTTTTATGGATGTAATTTATATGGATTTATATATATTAAAATGTAAAATTTTTAACACTTGATAGCACATATTGCTCCACTACTTAAAATTAAAGTATTTTATTATTTTCTTTCAAAATATTTTTTATAAGCAAATAGAATTAGATTTAGACTTAGATCCAAATTGTTGTTTATTTTATGTTATTTGCATTGAGATGGCTAAGGCAATAATGTCAAATTCTAAACTTATTTTAGTTAGATAAAAAAATATTAAATAAAGCCACTTCTATACCATTTACCTTCTTACATGTAAATTATTTTATCTCACATCTATAGCCACCAAATCTTCATTTAAAGCATTCTATCTTGGACATATTAAAAAAATTAAAAATTAAAAATTTGATTCTCTTCTTTTTATCCCTTATAACAATTTTAACAACAACAAATTTCATTTATTGCCTTCTTTATATATTGTTATTAATATATTACATTCATTAGTATTAAATGAGTAACTAAATACTATCATATGCTTAAAAACAACCAAATCCACAATACATTTAAACATGGCAACTATTGAGTTTTTTTCACTTGCCATAAATGCATAAAATCATCTCTCACATTATTAATATTTTTTCTCACCATTATCTTGGCTTTAAAGCAACTTTGAGCATTAAAACCAAGTTTTTCACCAATATAATGAGTTCTTATATAGAAATTTATTATGAGCATTTTTATTATCTTGATGTAAAGAAGAACCAAATCTTTGTTTTGAAATTCTTTCTTCTTGCCTTTTGTGACTTCATGACTCAATCTTGTTATTACACAATTAAGTATGAGGTCTTTGATGTGACTAAATTCTAAAGCCTTGATCATAGGATTGTATGAATTCAACAAATTGATCACCAATGCTATCATTATATTCTGCTCTTTTAAGGTATTATCTACAATAGCAAGTTGGATTATAAGGGCCTTCACATTGTTGATATGTGCAATGAAGTCTTTGTCTCTTTTTTTTATCTTGTTTATAAATTATATTATATAATTATAGTATTAAAATTTTTATTTTTTAAATAGATATTAAAAAATATATTCAAAGTCTTTATTGGTCTTTTGTACAATATAATATGTATAGAATTGATGTCGTCCAAGTTGAAATCAATAAAACAATAATAAAAAAATATGTATAGAATTGATGTCGTCCAAGTTGAAATCAATTTTTAATATAAATATAATATATATTATAATTCTAAAAAATAATATTTATATTATATAATATATTTATAGAAGAAATAATAAGTATCTTTTATATATATATATATATATATATATATATTATCTTTTAAAGTATTTATTTAAATTTAAAAAAAATATTCATCTACATATAATATTGCTTTACAGAAGTAAAATAAAATATTGCTATTTATGCATTGTAACATCGATTAGACAAAAATTGTTGTGCAAATATTTGTACTTGTTATTTAGTTTGTATAAGCTCTCATTTTCATTTAAAAAATATATGCCTTAAATTGAAAATGTTATCTCCTATCACTTTAAGTATAAAATTGATGTAAATACAAAAAAAACTAAAAACAATCATTTATTTACCGCACTATTAACAAATGCATTAGGTCAAACTATAAAATTAGGACTAGTTGCATCCAACTCGTTTGAAACTCTTCGAAACAAAACTTTGCAGAATAAACAGAGTTTCTTTTGCTTTGCACAGTTAGAATTCATACATCTGTTCGAAGCTGTAGCATTGTTCTTACAGACGCTAAGACAATAAAATTTGCTATCTCTATCAGACCAAGCATTCCTCAAATCCTAAAATCTCGACTTTTAGGCCCCTCATTGCAGTCCCATGAGTTGTTGTGAAGCTCACCACGTTGGTCCAAACCCAAATCGACGACGACATGGGTGGTGGTCGTCGAATGCTTGAAGGCCTCGCGAGATCGTTGCAACCTCGAGGACTGTTTGTGAGAATTGGACCTCCACGTGTGCCACTATCAAATTTCTTCTTCATGCCGCACAATTGTGAGGTTTGAGCTTCACCAGTGTAGACGTCTTTCCTTGGTTTGGACAAATTCTGAAGGAAATGATGTACTCAGCGAGAGGAACTAGCATCTTCGAGATTTGAATTTGTCTTCTTCGATTGCTGAGTTCTCGTTTTCCGATTTCAGCCCACCCAGCTGGAATTTGGGGTTTTTTCTAGTCTCGGGAACAAGAGCCCCAAGTTTTGCTCGGGCAAGAGGTTGTCGCCGCAAGGAAAGCCTCCTTGTGAGTTTGTAAAAGCACCACGCCGACGCGCGGATAGGCAGGATGCTTATGCGAAGCTTTTCGCTGCCGCCCGAGGGATAAGTGGCCGTCCTTCTTCCACCTCCGCAACTGTACCAGCAACACAAATCTGCTCGGAACGTGGGTACGACGAGCGGCAGCGACATCAAATTTTTTCGCACGACGTGTGCGGGCACGGCTACGGCGATATTTTCAGCCAATTTAGGGTTTCGCAGACGAGTAAGCGCTCCTGGTGCGTGTGGTTCGTATGCGCTTACCCAAGCGCAGGCAAACGTAGTTACACGTGACATGCGCGAATCGAGTCACCATGGGGGTCGTGGGCTAGATTCTGCGCACCCAATGACTATCCATGCTCTCACAAATACAATTCTTCGAAGAAAAAGACGAATTCGCCGCAGTCAAATCCTATCTGCCATTATTACGCAACGATCATCCGAGTCCCCGCGAGAAGAAACCAACGGAGATGACGAGCGCACTCACATGGGTCCTGACCAATATGCATTTCAACTCTGCGCCGAGAGTGACAGCCTGGGTTGCGGTGACGTTGATGACACCATCGTAGCAGCAAGCATTGCGGCAACGGATCTTGAGCTGTTTTGTCACTGCTTTTTCCGGAGCCTCTAACCCTAAAATTTGTTGTTTTGGAATTATGTACACTTTTTGAGTCTTATTACTTAAACAAAATAAAAATAGGCAGCTTGGTGTGACATGTTTTCACACCAACATGATAGTAAATGCATCCAGTCTACACACAATCTCTGAAGTTATAATAACTGAGCGGAGTTGTTTTTTTTTTTTAAAGTTCTTTCACAATAGCATAGTTTGAATTGAATGAACAGATGGAAAAGGGAAAATAAATAAATAATCAATCAATCAATCAATCAATTAACAAAAAAATGATTCATTGTGGATAGAAACTAGTTTGAAAAGAATCTGGAGTCGAAGGTTTGATTAATAGGAATGATTTTCGTATTTTTGGAAGATTTTGAATGAAAAGTAAAAGGTATGTGTTATAATAAGTCATATGTGGAGGAAATTTATTTCACCTCTAATTCTTTTCAAATTCTTGTACAGTAAACTACAATACTGTTTCAATTGCACGTCCAGCTTTATTTTGGTTCATCACCAAAATACATTCAAACCACAGTCATCTCATTTTTTTTCATAAAAATAAATTAACAAATTTAATGCGTTTATAAGAATCATATACATGGGAAGAAAAACGTAAATAACAAACCCTCCGCTTGATCATCTGTCACATGCATACAATGTTACAAAAGTTTTCCTTTGCACCTATTTAGGTCCTCAATAAATTATTTCACTTTTGTCTGCGTGTGTCACAAGCTTAGCCCAATCATAAACCAGTTCATATTAGTAGAGTTGTGTGCCAAAGAGGGTGGGGAGTTCGACTATGGCTGTGACTGAGATTTACCCAGTTTTGTGGATGGCTCCACATGTTCAAATTGTTGCAATTACACAAAGATGGAGGAGCCGACCTCTCTCTCTCAACTTTGGAACTCAGGAACAGCGTTAGGTGAAGGCGACCACATGGTGTGATTGAATGCTTCCGCCAATATTCAGGCTAATCCAGACAATGTGATAGACATAACAACTTAACCTCAAGTAAGCTATCCTTCAACTTGGTATACAATAAGAACAGCAAGGATCTGTTAAAGTTGTACTAAGCAAAAATGTGACGACTAACAACTGACGAGTTGATGCGTTACCAAAAAACAGTCCCACAGCAGAACTGATGATTTGGTAACCACACTTAGTGCTGCAAAATCACGTCACCATTATCTCGACCGACCCTCACATGACCAGACAAAGTACCACCAGGAACGACTTCGACTACCGTATGATTTGATCCTTCAGTGTCCAAAAGCCTAACTTGCACCTGAGTCACAAAGTTGAAATCCATGCACAAGCCTTTCAAAGCTAGTCGGAGAGATTGGTCAATGTGGCAGAAACGACCACAACAAAAATAACTATTAACGGGGAAAACAAACTGCACCCAAGTTGGATCAAAGTGACAGAACTATGCTTTGATATTTTGTGAGGAGCGCAATCCCTGCGAGCCAAAAGGCACTGGAGAACAAAAGCGATTGCGCTTTGCCTGCTCAACCAGAGGTGAAAGTTTTGATCCTAAAAAGAGCCGTCTACGTCCCAGATATTAAATGAATGACACAGTGCTTTTAACTCCACTACTCTGACCTTGCTGCAAAGCGTTCAACCTTCTTGTCACTAAGGTTGATGCCCACCATCGCCTCCCCAAGGTTCTCGCTCACTTCAGCAAGTACACGGGCGTCGTTGTAGTGTGTCACAGATTCCACAATAGCACGTGCCCGCTTGGCAGGATCGCCACTCTTGAAAATTCCAGAACCAACGAATACTCCATCACACCCTAGCTGCATCATGAGAGCTGCATCGGCAGGCGTGGCCACACCTCCGGCGGCGAAATTGACGACTGGGAGTCTACCTAGCTGCTTGGTCTGCCTCACGAGCTCATATGGTGCTTGAATTTCCTTCGCATAGGTGAAAACTTCGTCATCGTCCAAGCTTTGTAACCTTCGGATGTCTCCTAGCACCGACCTTGTGTGCCTGACAGCTTCCACCACATTCCCAGTGCCAGCCTCACCCTTAGTTCTGATCATGGCAGCGCCCTCGGCAATTCGCCTCAGAGCCTCCCCAAGGTTACGGCATCCACACACAAATGGGATTCTGTAGTTGTGCTTGTTGATATGGTGGGCATCGTCTGCTGGTGTCAGTACCTCACTCTCGTCAATGTAATCCACGCCAATGGCTTCAAGAATTTGTGCCTCCACAAAGTGACCTGATCAATCCAGCGCCTGAATTAGTTAGAAAATGTCCGCCAAGTGCATCACTCTAGTCATTTCCTAAACCAGAGTAACAACTTAACCACCCCCACCTCGTCCAGGATGAAATTAAGAAGGCCACGAAAATATACGACTAAGACCACTCAAATAACAAAACACGGGGGAAAAGAATCCCTGACTAGAGGTCCATTAAAACCAGCCACACCAACAAACACTACCAGAAGCCATAACCCATTCAATAAACTGCAAACACATTAAACCCTTGCAAACTTTTGTACTGCCCTTAAATCTTCATGGACTAGACCTGAGTGACCCGAGCTCACAAACACACTTCGCTACAGAGTTCTCCAAGTCCTCGATGTAATTAGAAACAGAAAAGCGTGCCAAGGAGGACAAGACGAGCAACACACCGATTCTGGCCTTTGCCATGACAGGAATGGTCACAGCCTTCTTAATCTCCTTGATCATCGACGGGTCACTCATCCTCGCCACACCACCCTCAGCGCGGATATCGGCTGGCACGCGCTCCAACGCCATCACGGCGACAGCTCCCGCCTCCTCAGCAATCCGCGCCTGGGCAACATCCACGACGTCCATGATCACTCCACCACGCAGCATCTGCGCCAAACCCACCTTGACAGCATACGAGACAGTCTTCTTATTCTGGTTCTCCGAAAGCCCGCTGCCATTGTTCTGGTACACCGCAATGACGCCGTTCTCCTCCATCTCTCCCCCCAAATGCAGCCTCGAGCTCAAAAACCCACGAAAACTATCCGCCCCACTCGTGAGACAGACTTCAATTGCGATACTGTGCCGCGAGTCCTTCAGGTTACGACCAGCAATTCGGGGGAGGAGCCTAGAGAGGGCACAACGATGCGGTGTCTCGCTTGATGGCAGGGCATTTGGGGGGTCCGGGGTGGGCGGCGGGGAGGCGGCGAGTGAGGCACGGTTACAGGACCCCCTCAGGGGAGCAGATTCCCTCAAGTGGTAATGGAGATGCGGCGGCCACATCACCCCGCTCGCTCCCGAGAGGATGTGCTCGGCGCACGTCCCAACGTTCCCTTGGTCGCCCAAAAGGATACAAGCTTATCCACGATGAATGGCATCAGTTCTTCATCTCCTTTCTGTTGTTATTCGATCCTCTGCATACTGTTTTTTTTAATATGGCTGACCAGTGCTGACCGCATTTCTTTCCTCCATTATGCCTGGGGCTCAATGTGAATGAAAACGTAGATTTTTAAAAGTTTGTTGCCTATTACTTTGCGTTTGTATTCCTTTCGGGCAGTCCGACACCTTGTCTAATAAAGAGTGATGGAAACAAAGCGTGTGCGAATATACACACACACATACATATTAACTTTATTTTATTTTTTTGTTCAAAAATTAATAACTTCATTGATTTCATATGAATTACTGTGATTTACATTTTAAAGCTTTACACCATTCTAAGATCTAACTTAGAAAAAAGAAAGTTAATGATAAAAATCAAATGAAAACTGAATGTTGATGAAAGAAGTGTGTAGATCATCCCGCCAAAGTCGCAAAATAACCTTTCACTTTGAGTTGGGCAATGAAGAAAAAAATTGATAATTCTTTTTTGTAATCTTTTTATATTTTTGTCGAACATGCAATTTTTTCAAGCAATTCTGAAGTCCCTTTTTTTTTTTCCTTCAAAAATACTGATGTCCTAAGAAAAAAATTACATCCAATATTTACTATCAAACAGAAATAGGAATAAAAGTATGTTAACAATCAATATATCAAACTTACGATAAAATTTATCTGTCTGTTTTGACGAACATTTAGAACTCCCTACAATATCATGACCAAGAAAAACTTACAAAAATATGCTAAAAACTCATTGATCTATAAAATCAGTCTTATTTCATTTTTTTCTTAAAAACACTTTATGCCCAAATTTCATTTTATGGCCAAGTTTGATATGAGTAAAACATTGATCGTTGTCATAACTCGGCACCTAAACCTCTTGAAACAATTAACAGACATCCTTTTGGTTTGAATATGGTTAAGGAAAGACGGTCTTTAGATTCTACAACAAAAGACACTGTTTTAATTTTTATTTTTAGATTATAAGGTTTTCAACAAAGTATCCTATATTAATTAGTTTCAGGATTTGAATAACATATTCTGGATACTAATTGAACTATACGAATTATTTATCAAACAAACATTCCTAAAAAAGAAAACCTTGAAACTATTTAAATTTTCTCACATTCTATATTTTGCCTTGAATTATTTCATAACGATCACAATTCAAATACAAAATGATCCATGACTCACACAATACATTTCACAAATCACTCAGATTGTTTTTAATCAAAGCTATCTATTATGTGTTTAATTTTAGGTTACTAAACCTACTACTTGAAAACTTTCAAAAAATTAATTTTGGCATAGTAATTTTAAAATAAGAGCAATGGTTAAATGCAAGCCATGTAGATTATGTATATACTTGTGAACACTTCAAAAAGTTGAAATATCAATATCTATAACTTAGAAAAGGCTTTGAAATTGTTTATGAAATGTTCAAATGTTATTAAGCGTTATTATAAATACTGCAAGCATCTGTTGGCATGCTCATGGTATTCATAATAACTCTTTGTATACCTTGTACGTATGTGTGTAGGTAGATGCAGATAATGTAATTGAGTTGTCGAAGCTTCGAGAGCAGGTAGCAGTGCGCCACATAGCCAGGAACCTGTTTCACACTAGCCACCGATCCTCATGGTTTCGTGGCACCTGCTTTTCTCCCTTCATTGCTTGACTGCTCCAGCTGTTGCTGCCTCTGGTGCCCTCCCCAAGATGCCAGTCCATCCCGCTTGTGCATTGGGAATTAATGCCGCACAGTTTCTCCTCGATAGCTCCCCGAGCGTAGAAATCGGTGGATCAGATGTGCGAAATGTACCGAGCTCAGGAAAGTCATCGACTCCAAACAGCGGCTTCGAGACTGCCCGCTTTGGTAACACTCGCTTCACAGGAGGTAATGCCGGTTGAAGTGGCTTCGATTCCTCCTCGGTGAACGATCCGAATACAATCTGATGGAGCAAATATAATTATCAGACGAAGACCAAGGAACTTAATTCCTTGGTCGAGTAATCCCGGACCAAATTCACGGTTTATAATAGGCGTTTGGAGGAAACGGGAGTTGGTGTGAATGGGAGCGCAGGTACAACATGCCCATGACTTCAACCAGAAGAAAGAAGCTTAACAATCCGAGTAGAAATTCTGGAAGAGATGAAGCGATGAGAGCCGGATTAGATCAAGACAATGCATGGATGGGGGAGTGAACTAGTGTGGGAGTTGACGGGCTTTCTGTTATTGTCTGGCGTTTGGAAGCTGCATGTTACTCGGATCAAAGATGTGAAAAGGTTTAATTCACGCAACCAATAGCAATTTGAAATCAACAAACCTCAAAATTGGCAATACTTGTGCCCTTCTTCAACCCAGGATTATTCGGCAACTGCAACCACAGACTGATCTCAGCTTCGAATCGTCAACTTCCAGAGCCCCCTAAGAATGCACGACCATGCCGACAGCTCATGCCTTCCATTCATGCATCCCGATCCTAACTTAGGAGACACCGACCAATCCATAAAACCCCCTTACCTAGGCAGCCAGGGAATACCAAACTTCAGAATAAGGATGTGATAGAACCTGCTTCCCATGAGAGCCCGGGAAATCGCAAGGCCAATCGATATTCCGCAAAACAAAACGAACATCCCGAGGCGCCGCACAGAGATTGACAGAAATACCTTAGGAGTCTTGTTCTGACGACAATCAACGTGATTTTTCAATGCAGCGGTAGTCTCAGGAGACGAAGGCCCTGGTCGGCCCCCCATAGCTCACCACAAACCGTCTACGCAATCCAACAGACCTCTCCTGACCTACTCTCCTCCTCCAATCCGCTCGTCCTCCCCCACCCTCTCTCACCTGTCTCCCTCTCCCCTCCACGCGCGGCGTTCTCTCGCTCTCTCTCGAATTGAATTCTCCACGCTCATTCGCTGCAGCTATGGCAATGGCTATGGTGAAATCCCTGCACTCGCTCAGTCCAGAGCGAAACAGGAAGGGGCTTGGTCCCTCACAGAAGCCATAAGCTGCATGCCGACATGTCAACACCTGAAGCTCCTCCCGCATTGCCACTCACTTTAAAGATTCATAACTTTTTGAGCTTCGCTTTAAAAGTGGAGATGTTCCCCTTCATGTTCCCATGTTCACATGGTACTCATGTTCATGTTTCTACATTTTTGACATTATCAAATGTTGAGCATTGCGTGCCTTTTAGTTGAATGATACACCTTGTCTTTTTAACTTTCAAGCCACAAGACTTGATTTATTTGTAGATATTTTATATCACAATACTTTCAGTTGAACATTTACATACTGGTTTTGTTGGTATCTGCTTCAATTGTCACAAACTTCATATTGTAGTTTTAACATTTATTTAATGGATAACTCAAATTGGTTCACTGTATCAAATCAAATTTATTTGGATCTGGATAGTGAAGTAGCAAATTGCAAAGTTGTATGAAATGCAATAGAGTATTCAATCTATACATACAATCATCAAAATACCAATGAATTTAGGTTTGGTGAAATTTAGTTTTCATAATATTTTATATTAATATGTGTGTACAAACCATTTTAGAAGTATCTTACAAATTAGACATGTGTCTAATGTTAGAAAATGTTAGAAATATGAATGTAGTCAAACTTTTGAAAAGACAATATACTTATGTATAATTAAGAAGTGAAAAAAGATCAAGAAAAAATGTATTTATAAAGTAAGAAGATATTAAAGCGATTATTGTCAAATACAATCAATTAGAAAGTTTTAAGTTGAGACTAAAATACAAGAAAAATATTAATAAGATTGAGGCCACTTTCAATCTTACATATATATATAAAGGATGGCCTCAATCTTGCTTTTGTGAATCAAGAATTATATAATAAGATACAAATATAATGGCTTCTTAAAAATATATTTTTTTTAGAAGAAAGTTGTATATTAAATCATATATTTAGAAACATTTGAAGATCTATTTGTATGTAAAAAGCTTCTTTAGTATATTATTAAATCCAATATATATTTTTTATCTATTTCTATTTCTATTTATTTAAATAATATCAATGTATGTGATGCAACAGATATCCATATTCACTAGTATATTTGCTTATAGTAAATAAAAATAGATTAAACTATTTGAAAATTTCTTAAAAGCTTTGCAGACTTTACATATGTTAATAAGTGATTAGTAGGTTGAAAACTTAGCTAACAAGTTGGCCACATGTTGTATATATTAATCACTTGTATTACAAGTTGGCCATGTAGTACACATGTTGAAAAGTTGCCCTACAAGTTAGACATGTATATTATAAGTTGGACAAGTATTGTATGGCCTATAAGATGTTATTATATAGCTCTTTAATAGATAATATATATGGAAGTAAGAGTGAAGCCTTCTTCATTCTTATTAATACCTTTTTTGTATTCTAGTATTATTTTGAAATTTTCTAATATTTTTGTATTTAGTAATAGTCATTATAATTTTTATTAAATATTTATCTTTGATTTTTCTATTTTTTTTGAATGATACAAGAAAGTATTATATTTTCAAAGTTTTGCTGTGAATCATGTCTTTGACAATTTGACAAGAGTACTAACTTATTATACTTATTTTGTTTATAAAGTGAGTGGATTATCTCACTTCTTAAGATATATTATTATATTTTTAAAGATTATAGGCTATGCACTTTTAAATTGATATTTTTTTAATTTTTTAACATTGATTCTTTTCTTAAAAAAAATAGACTATCATTCTTTGTGAAAATTTTCATTTGATACTAGAAATTATAGATTACCTTCTTCTAATTGATTTGTAGATTTGTTAGTATTATTAATTATAAAAATGAAAAGAAAATAAATTATGGATATTATATTTTATAAAAAATATAATAGATTTGTAATTAGTATAAATCTTCACAAGCTTCTTAATATTTTTTGGTGAAAAATTTCATACATTAGCAATATCAACCATAGAAGTATTATTATCATATTTGTAGAAGAAGTCAATAATGAGGTTCCATGTTTAGGGTAAAAATTTGTATAATTGAAAAAAAAAAAGTAGATCAATTTTACAAGTGAATCCAAATTTTTTTGCTACTACAAGTATAAAGGAGCTAAAGATTATTATATTAAAGAAGTTTGATGGAACAAGTTCAAAATTTCAAGGAAATCTACAACAAGTGAAGCTCTTTTTAAGATTATTATCATAGACATAAGATTTATTTTAATACTTATCTTGGTAATATGGATAGATAGAAGTAGGTAAAAATAGATTAATTTGATAATATCTCATAGAAAAGTTTCTTAAAAGCTTTATAGATACACTTTCATCTTTATTCATATCTATAGGTGATTAATAGATTAGAAACTTAGCCAACAAGTTAGCCATATATCATACATATTGGTAGCTTGTGGAATAAGCTAATAATGTGGCACACATATAAAAAACTTGTCTTGTAAGTTTGACATATGTCTTACAATTTGGACACGTATTGGAGGTTCTATAGAATATTGCTACGTAGCTCTTAGATAGATAATATATATAGAGACAAGACTAAAGCCTTTTTCACTCTTCTCAATATTTTTTTAATTTCTAATCTTATTTCAAGAGTCTCTACTCTTCTGACTTAAAAATAGCCATTCTAGTTTAATATTATACCATTTTTGAGTGATTTTTTATTTCTTTCAAGTGACATAAGAGTATTTTGATACTTTGGTTGTTTGTGTTTCATATCTTTGATAGTTTGATAAAAGTGCTAATTCATTGTTCTTATTTTGTATTTTAGAAGTGAGTGGATTATTACACTTCTATTTTTTATGTTCGAAGGTTGCGAACTACTTACCTTTAAACTAACATTTTTTATTTTTTAATCTTAATTTTTTTCTTAAAGAAAGTAAATCATCTTTCTTTGTAGAAATTTTTATTTGATATTAGAGGTTATAAATTATCCTCCTCTAATTTGAATTGTAGAATTATTAAGTTATCTAAGATGAAAGAAAATATTATGTATGCTATACTTGGCAAAAATGAGAAAAGATTTGCAACTATTATAGATCTTCAAGAGCTTGTCAACACTCTTAGGGTGGAAATTTCATGCATCACTAATATCAACCATAGAAGCACTATTCTTACGTTTATGGAAGAAGTCCAGAGCCTATACTAAGAAATTGTACAATTGAGAGAAGCAAGTTGATTAGCCTCATAATTAAATTTAAAGAATATTGCTTCTATAAACATGAAGGAAGCAAAGATTAATATACTTGAAAAATTTGATGGAACAAGATCAAAATTTTAAAGATTTTTTCAATAAATCAAGCTTTATCCAAAATTACATCCTTACTAATATCTTAATAGATTTATTCAAATTGGATTTATAAGTGCACTTCTATCCAGCATTCTTCTTTCTTGATTTGTATCTTTAATAAAAATGATTTATAACTTCTTTATGATTTAAATTTATTCCTCAAAGTATTTACAACCACATTTAAAAAAAGTGATTATGAAAAGGTAGCAGAGACCAAGCTCTTATTTTTATGACAAAGATTTTAGTTAACCACAATCTATGCTGTTGAATTACAAAATCTTGCTTGCAATAAGGAGTAGAATAGTAAAGTCCTTATTAATCAATTTTTTTATGCATTGAAGGATAACATCAAAGATTTATTATTAATAATGCCAAAAGTAGACTCCTTAGAATAATTTATTACTCAAGCCATTATATATGATAATTCATTATTTAAAAGGCATCAAGAATATAGATTTAGCTGAAGAAGAAAAAATCAATGAATAATAATAGCTTCTAAGTTTTCAAAAACTTATTTGACTAAGTTAGAACCAATAAAAATTGATACAATACATTTTAAACTTCTCACCAAACAGAAAAAGACTTGACGTCATCAAAAGGGTCTGTGCTTATATTATAGAGAAGCTAAGCATATTATTCAATATTATTCAAAGAAACAATGCAACCACAAAATGAGAAGCATGGTTGTCAGATAAGATAATGTATTGGAAAATAAATTTTTCTAGCTACAATAAGAATCATGCGATTAAAATCATATGTAATACCTAGTAAAGGTCTTATTTTTTCCTCAAATCTCTTGTCTTATTTTATAATAGATATATCTTTAGAACCTAAAAATCACAAAGTCTTTGCCTTATTAAATTTAAGAGCCTCAATTTGATTCATAGACAAAGATTTTGTCAAAAAATAAAAATATTTTTAATTAAGAAAACTAAATCTATACATATAGAAATCATAGATGGTCATTTGTTATCTTCTAGAGATGTCATCTATGAAACTATTCTTTTAAATATAATAATTAAGAAATATAATAGTATAATAATATTTAATATAATTAAATTTTTTTTAATTAAATTATTTTAAGTTTATTGTAATTAAGAAAAAAAATCTTTAAATAGATTGAACTTTTCATAACTTGAACTCTTCTTATAATTTAATTCAAAAATCCATTAATGAAGTGAAAATATATAAGTTTAGTACATCCAAACTCTTACTAGTACATGCAAAAACTTTCATATATACTGCAAAAGAAGGATTATCTTTTGTTATACATGCCATATTTATTTTTAATATTGAAAAGACTATAAGTGATATTCTTAGCCAATATTAAGATTTTTAAGATATTTTTGAAACAAAAAACATAGATATTCTTTTAGAGCATCAATATTATGATTATTCAATCAATCTTCAAGAAAGAGCTCAACTACCATTTGGACCAATCTATAGTTTATTATAGAACAAGTTGGCTGCATTGAAAGAATATATTAATGAGAACTTAGCTAAAAACTTCATATACAATTCAAAATTCCTAGTAAGAGCTTTTATCTTATTTGTGAAGAAAAAAGATGGATCATTGTAAATGTGCATAGATTATTGATGATTTAACAAGATTTCCATTAAGAATAGATATTCTTTATCTTTGATTTTAAAATTTTTTAATTAACTCAGTGAAGCAAAGATCTATATAAAAATAGATCTATGAGAAACATACAACTTACTCTGCATCAAAAAAGGTGATGAATAGAAGATTGCATTTTGAACTAGATATAGGTATTTTGAATATAATGTCATGCCTTTTGGACTTATGAATGTACCAATTACTTTTTAATATCTTATAAATGATATTTTTTATAAATTTTTTGATGCTTTTATTATTTTTTATTTAAACGACATTTTGATTTATCTTAAGAATACAAAAGAATATGAATTTTATGTTTGTCATGTGTTACAAAAACTTAGAGATGCAAGATTATATTCCAAGATAGAAAAGTATGTATTTCATACTACTCAAGTTGATTTTTTAGAATATATTATTTCTAATGATAAACTAATGATAGACCTTAAGAAAATTTGAACAGTTATGGATTGGAAAATTTTAAGAACAATAAAAAATGTACAATATTTTTTGAGATTTGCTACCTACTATCAAATCTTCATCAAGAACTTTTTTCAAGTTGTAGCTCTATTGATATACTTAACTTGTAAAAAAAAACTTAAATAGATTAAGAAAGTGGAAGCATCATTTAAAGCTTTAAAGAAAACTTTTACTATTGTACTAATCTTGTATTACGTCAACTTCTCTAAATCATTTTTTATAGAAACAAATGCATCAGACTTTGCCTTAAATGCGATATTGTCACAAATAGGAGCAGATGACAAATTTCATTCAATTGCTTTTCATTCAAGAAAATTTTCAGCAACCAAGATTAACTACAAGATTTACAACAAAAAATATCTTGTAATTGTAGATTCTTTTCAAAAATGACATCATTATTTATTCTAAATAATGATTGGATTAGAAGGTACACTAATATATTGCAACTAACTAAAAATCTAATAATCTTAATATAATTTTAAATAAATTTTAATTGAATTTTAATCAAATCTTAAGTATATATTAATAAAATTATAATCAAATTTTAATCAAATTCTAATCAAATTCTAATCAAATACTAATAAAATCTCAATACAATTATAACTCAAATCTTAATCAAATCCTAAGTCAAACTTTAGTCAAATCCTAAATCAAATCTTAATAAAATCCTAATAAAATCCTATTATCGTAATAAATCCTAATAATCAAATTCAATAGCAGATTTAAAACCTTAATAATTATTAAATTAATCATTAATATTCATTCAAAATTTATATATTTATTAATGTTTTAGTTGAAAATAAGCATATAAAATTTGAAAGAAATCAAACTAATCAATTGAAAGAAAAAGCTCATAATTCTTTTGGATATTAGCCACCCTTCTTCTTCAATCTTAATGTTGATCTTTTAGTATCAATATTTCTTTTTTATAGTGTTCATATGTATTAAAATTTTATAAAAATATTGCAAACTAAGTTAACTACTAGCTCAAAAAAGAATCATTTTAATTTAATAACAGATTGCTCAAAATCACAAAAATCCTCACTTATTCTAAAAATCCAATTTTTGTGATCCTAGCTAATTTAAACTTTAATTATCTTTGATCTAACTATGAAATCAAGCTCAAATTTACAACAAACATTTAACACAATTATATGCATGAATCTACAAGTTTTTACCTATAGATCTACTACAAAACTCTCAATATGCTCAAAAATCAAAATCCACTTTATTTTTTAATATCTAAAGTCATCCAAATAGAACCATGACTTTGCATAGCTCTCACAAAGTCATTACAAATGCATAACCTTAAAACCAATGATCAAAGAAGTCTTATTGAGTTTGCTTTCAAATCTCATTTTTTGATCAACAAAAGAAGATTCTATCTATTGTAGGTATATAGTTTTGTATTTAAGGATCCAATTTTGACCCTAATTTATAACTAGCCATCTTTAGAAATCAATCTAAGATTTTTTTAGATAATTTTAAATAAAAACTATTGTTTACTTTGATTTTAAGATATATATAATAATATTTTTGTTAATCTATCTTATTTTGTCTTAATTATGATCTTATATAATAAATAGAAGTTTTTTTTATAAAAAGATAATATTAACATTAAATATTTATATTATCTTTTTATTTTTTATTTTTTATTTTTATTTTTATCTATATTTTAAAAAATAATATGATAATTTAGTCTTCAATTAAGTTTTTGTATAATATATATTTTATTTTATTTTTTCATCCTATAGCTATGTGTCATCAAAATAACGTTTCTATTTAAATCATATAAGATAGCGGATATACAAGAAAGAAGAAAAATGCCATTGTCTCTTATAGAAATAAATAACAATAAAAAATTTGAAGTAAAAGAGATTTTAGATTTGAGGTGACACAAAAATAGATTAAAATATCTTGTACATTGGTGCAGATAAGATAATAGTGAATGCACATGGGAACCATCTAAGAATCTAGCAAATGCATCAATCAAAGTCAATGCATTTCATTGATGACATCCATCAAAACTAGGATGAAGGAAATCTTTTTATAAAGCAAAGCAAGTTCAATGGAAATATCTTGTATCATTATTTGTTATTTTTATAGATTTTTAGCACTAAGAAGATGGAGAGTCAACAATCAACAAATTCAACTCAAGAGCTATTGTTTGTTGACTTACTAAATGCGACATTACAACTATCACAACCTTCATGATGTTGGAATAGAAATGAAGATCTTCAAAAATGACATGTTTTTTTTGAATTGATGGCAAAATACAATCTGTTTGGTATTACAACCTTAGAAGAGACTTCTAATGTTTGGTGATATTTTTAAAAGTAGAAAATACTCTTGATAGTATTCCAAATGTTTCCTTTGAAAGATGTTATGAAAGCCTTAACACTGATCAAGTATCAAAGTGATCCACTTGTCTTAATATGAGACATTATCAATGGCTAAAAAGACTTATCAATTACCTTTGAAGAGAACAAAGATCAGAGTATGTAGCAAATACAATTCTATGCATCTTGGATATCCTCAATATATAATCACCACTGTCATATTATATGTTGTTTGGTTTGGAAATGCCATGAGCACTTGGCTATGGAATGTAAGGTTGTGTTTATAAAAATGTAAGAAATCCTAATAGATTTCACTCCATATAAGAAGAATACAATCCAAATTTCAATGCAAAAGTGTTTAAATCCAATATAAAGTGCTAAAAAATACTCTTATTAGTAATTTCAACTATACATAACTCTAATTGCTTTATTACCTTCACAATAAGGCAACTTAGATTTTCTTCACAAGCCTTAATCCTAGTCAGTGAGATTTAGCAAGCTATAACTTCTAATCTAACTATTCACTTGATACAAATTTTTTTTATACAAATACTACTATAAGTTATCTACATGCTCAGAAAATTTCAGCTCAATCCAATTTACAAATTGTAAGATAATGCCAAAATTCCACACTGGTGTCTCTTGGCCTATTACTCAAAATTTGATGCAGATATGCCAGCAACAACTTCTCCTTCTCCAACTATTAATTCTAGTTCAAACTTGGCATATAGCTTGATATTTGTGTCTTTTAACATTGTGCCAATTTTCACCTTGTTTTGGCTAATAGATCTCTAGATATTAAAAAATCCCTAAACAACTTCAAACTGCCAACTTTTGGTACCTTCTTGCACTAATGGGCAAATATCTTCTAGTTGCATTGTTAGATTGTTACAAAATTTCTTGTATTCTTAGCTCATCCAATCAACTAGACATTATCCAATTTGCAACTATAGATGTTACACCAATTGCACAAAGCAATCAAAAGTGCTAGCCCTAACTTTCTTATATAAAATCCAACTTCTCAATACAAACCCTGACTTTGAATAACCATTGTTCCATCTTCATAAACCTTATGAAAGCAAAATTTTTGTTTCTGGAATGAACTCAAAACCTTCTCCCAAATCCTACTTGACAATCTCCAAATGTCCCAAACTCCTACCTTTGGTGGTTATTTTTGTGGCTAGAGGTCTGATTTTGACCCTGTTTCATACCCGATCATCCCTTGAGTATTAATCCAACTTATTTTAAGGGTGTTTAAACTTAATCCTATCTTCAATTCAACCTTGGTATCTACCATACTAACTTTTTACTTCCCTTATCCTATTTTTATTAACTTGTGGTTTTTTTAAAAGTTGTGAAATGGTTTCTACAATCTAGAAGAAAATTTTAATAATTGACTTTTATCTATTAGTTATTAAAATAAGAATTAATCTAAGAGGCTTTCATAAATCTTTTTTTAAATATCTTAAGTTTTTAATGAACCAAGATAACTAAGTATTAAATAGAATTTATCCTTATTCATACTTTTCACTATATAAATGTATTACAACATGACATTGCTCCTCATGGAATTTACCTTTAAAAAGGCAGATAGTGTTATGGACATAAAATTTATTTTAATAGTTATCTGGATAATATGAATAGATAGAAGTAAGTAAAATTTAATTAATTTGATGATATCGTATAGAAAAGCTTCTTTAAAGCTTTATAGATGTGGTTTCATCTTTATTCATGTCTATAGGTGACTAATAGGTTAGAAATTTAGTCAACAAGTTAGCCACATATCGCACATATTAGTAGCTTCTAAAAGAAGCTTATTACATGGTGCACATATAAGAAACTTGTCTTGTAAGTTTGACACATGTCTTATAATTTAGACACATATTAGAAGTCCCATAGAATGCCACTACGGAGTTCTTAGATAGATAGTATATATAGAGTCAAGAGTAAAGCCTTCTTCACTCTTGTCAATACCTTTCTTATTCTTAGTCTTATTTCAAAAGTCTCTACACTTCTTAGCTTTGAAAATAACTATTCTAATTTAATATTATACCATCTTTTAGTGATTTTTTATTCCTTTCAAGTGACACGAGTAATTTGATACTTTGGTTATTTGTATTTAATGTCCTTGATAATTATATCTTTTTTGATATCTTAACAAAATTATTCAAGTTGAATGTATAAATATATTTTTATTTGAGAATATTATTTTTTGATTTTTTACCTTTAATAAAAAAAATTATGACTTTTATATGATCTAAATTCATTTTTGGAGATATTTATGACATTTAGAAAGAATAATTAAGAAGAGTAGCAAAAAAATTCAAAATTTTTCAACAATGGTCACGTTCAGCTACCATTTATGTTGCCAAATTCTAATAACTTGCTTGTAACATAGATTGGAATGATAAAGCCCTTATCAATTAATTTTGATATGATTTAAAAAATAATATCAAAGGTCTATTATTATTAATTTTAAAAGCAAATTCATTGAAACAATTTATTATTCAAGCCATTGTAGGTAACAATTGACTCTTTGAAAGGTACAAAGAATAAAAATTTGATTAGAGAAGAACAAATCAAATCACGATAATAACTCCCAAATTCTTAAAATCTATTCATCAAGGCCAAAACCTATGTAAATTGATATAATTCAATTTAAGCGGCTAACAATAAAAAAAATAAGATAAATGCCATCAAGTAAATTTATGTTTATACTATAGAAAAGCATGTCATAAGGTACAAGATTGTTATATCAAATCAATAAGATTTAGAGCAATGAACACAAATTTAAATATAAAAAAGTCAAAAAATAAAGATGTCTAGTTGTAGTAGAAACCTTATATTTGAACAATTATAGACCACAACATCAAATATAGGTCTCATACTACTATTAAATTGTATATTTTTTTTTAAAATTTTTATATTTGTTACAATTTCAAATCATAAATTTCTAATTTAATTATTTTTAGATACCAGAGCCTCAATATGTTTTTTGAATAAAGATTATATATTACAACAAAAATTGACACTTTCAAAAAAGATCCAACTAACTCTAATAGAAGTAATTGGTAGATAATTTTTTTTCATTTAAAGATGTGATAGAAAAGACCGAATCATTAAAAGTGGAATTAGTAGATCAAGTATTTGATATTGTCTTCAACATCATTTAATATCTTTTAAATCCAATAGTACTTGACCTTCTTTGATTTAAATTACATAATCATAATATTGATTGGAAATTACAAAAGACCACTTCAAAATCTAATCTATATATCAATAAACCATCTTGATCTTTATTTATAAGAACTAAGGCATTTATATAAGCTACAAAAGATGGAGACCTACTTGTTATTTTTGCAATACCAAGTCTTTATTCAAATGGAAGTTGCACTAAAATCTTGGAATAATATAAAGAATATTAAAATATTTTCGAAAAAAAATACTAATGTATAGCTAAAACATTGATCTTATGATTACAATTGATCTTTAAGAAGAAGCTCAACCACCATTTGGACCAATTTATAACTTGTTGTAAAATAAACTTGTTGTTTTAAAAGAATATATTAATAAAAATCTTGCAAAGAATTTTATTAGACATTCAAAATATCTTATAAGTGCATCAATCTTCTTTATAAAGAAAAAAGATTGATCCTTACAAATATGTATAGATTATCATAGACTCAATAAATTGACCATCATAAATTATTACTCTTTGTATTTGATATTAAAATTCTTTAATCAGTTAAGTGAAGCCAAGATCTATACTAAGATAGATCTACAAAAAGCCTATAATTGAGTACATATTAAAAAAAAAGATAAATAAAAGATTACATTTTGGATTAGATATGGCCATTTTGAACATAATATCATGTCTTTTGGACTTATCAATGCTTCAACTGCTTTTTAGCATTTGATGAATGATATATTTTGTGAATATTTAAATAATTTTATAATATATTATTTGGATGATATTCTTATCTATTCAAAAAATATGAAAGAATATGAATAATATATTTGCTTCATACTACAAAAATTTAAAAATACATGATTATATGCCAAGATAAAAAAATGTGCATTTCACACAACTCAAGTAAAATTTTTGGGATACATTATTTTAAATATTTTATTAAATATTCAAAATTCTCAATAGTAGAGATTAATTATGAGATCTATGACAAAGAATTTTTTGATATTATGGATTTATTTTAGAAATAGTATTACTATCTAAAAGATACTTTTTATTGCATCATAATTTATATTGATCACAAGAATCTTGAGTATTTTATGACAACATGTACCTTAAATGATTGATAAATCTATTGGAATATATCTTCATTACAATTAATATTTAATAATGTATATTGTCCTAAAAAACAACAATGCTTGTCAAATGTCTTGTCTAGACATTCTTATCTTATACCAAAATAAGAAAATATAATATATGTTCAAGAATAAATTATACTTTTGAAACTAAAGAAATTACACCTTTGAGCCATTAAATCAATAATTCTAATTGATACCACTTTTTTTGATAAAATTTATTTAAGTATATTAATAAATCTTTTTTTTATTGATGTTAAAAATAATCTTTATGATGATTCTAAAAAATTTTATTTCAAAGACAACCTCCTTTATTATAAAAGATGTTTATATATTTTCAAAGATCAAGCATAATTACATATATTACAAGCACAATATGACTTTCCAACAACATGCTACTTTAGATATAATAAAACTTTGGAACTTATTTCAAGAGATTTTTGATGGCTTCATATGTGGTAAGAAATAAAAGAATTTGTTCAATCATGTGACACTTGTTTTAGAGCAAAGACTCCATATCAATGATCTTATGGACTTCTTCAACCTCCATCTATTCCAAAGCAATCTTAATCATCTATTTCAATAGATTTTATCAGGGATCTTCTAATTTCAAATTCTTATGATTCTATTTTTGTAATGATAGATTATATTATCAAAATTTTATATTTTTTTTATCATATATAAAAATAATTATTAATAGAAAGATAACTAAATTCTTGATAGATAATATTTATTAATAATACAAACTTCCAAATGATTTTATGTCCAATCGTGGGCTTTAATTCATATCAAATTTTTAAAAGATATTCTTTAATATATTAAAATTTGATATCAAGTTATCTTTAGGTTTTTTTATTTTGAAACTATCAGATAAACAAAATATGTGAATCAAGTATTAGAATAGTATTTGCAATGCATTATCAACTATCACCAAGATAATTAGACAATTCTTTTGCCATTAGTAGAATTTTTATATAATAATATGATATATTTTTCTATTCAATAAATTCTATTTTTTTACCAATTATGATTATCATCCATAATTTGATATTTTAAAAAAAAATAAATTAAAAATCCAACAGCAAAAGATTTAATAAATAAAATAGAAGAATTCCACACAATAATAAAGATATAGTCAAAGAAAATTTAAGAATAACAAAAAGTTAATGCGGATATTTTTAAAAAAGAACAACCTTTATTCAAAGTTAATGATACGATATGGTTACTTTGTTGTAATATCAAAATTAATCAACTTTGTGATAAGTTAGATTATCAAAGGTTTGATCTATTTGTTATTCAAAAATAAATTAATCTAGTAGCATATTGATTGAAATTACTACTATCAATAAAAATCCATCTTATATTCCAAGTGTTTCTTATTAAGCCTTATACAATAATCAATATATCAAGAAGAAAGTAATCACCACTATTTTTTATTGAAATAGATAATAATTAAAAATTTAAACTGAAAGAAATCTTGGATTTAAGGTAGTGCCAAAATAAATTAGAATATCTTGTACATTAGTGTAGATATGATATTGGTGAATGCATATGGGAGCCATGTGAAAATCCAACAAATATATCAAAACTTGTCTTTATTTTTTTTATTGATAATATCCATAAAAAATAAAAATTAATCATTGATAATAAGATGGTATAAATTAAATAGAAATAAATTTAAGAATCAACTTGTAGAACTTTTTTACAAATATAGAGAATCAACAATCAACAAACTCATCATAAGAGTTGTTATTTATAAAATTCCCAAATGAAACACTTAAATTATTTCAACTTAAATGATATTACAATTGTGATGAAGATCTTTAAAACAGACATATTTTTTCTCAAATAGATGATAAGATATAACATATTTAATACCATAATCTTAGAAGAAACTTCCAATGTTTAAAGATATTGTTGGAGGTAGATATTACACATGATAGAATACAAAATGTGTTGTTTGAAGGTAGTTATGAAGGCCTCAATAATGATCAAATAATTGAGTGGTCTTCTTATTCTGATATGGCACATTATCTATTGAAAAAAGAAAAATTAGAAGTTCCAATACTTAACATTAGCAAAGATTGCACACAAAGAAAAATGTAGAATAAGATGATTTTTACTTACAATACCTTTTATTCATAAATGGTTGTTGTTGCTCTAATGGACAACTTCTATTCTTTGACTTTTACATTTATCAAAAGATATATCAAATATATCTTTTGGCATCTCATCTATTATAAAAATATTTTTTGATATATTCTTTATGCTCTTATTTAATCTTTGGATATTTTCTAATAGATCTTTTATCCTCTTGATATTATCTTTTGGCCCTTGATTTTGTGGCTCATCCATAGGATAGCCATTCTACATTTCAAGAACCAACTTTTTGACCATTAATAATTTATCTAAGATAATATCTTCTAGATGGTAATTTATTTTATTTTTATTATTATTTATTTTAATACTTCTATTTTATTATTGGTCAAAGGCCTTCAAATCTAATGACTTTGTCAACATGTGATGCCTATCCTTAACTAATATTTTTGTAAAAAAATCAACAAGTATATCTTTTGTTGTATAATACTTCATATCAATTATTCCAATTTCAATCTTTTCTCTTATAAAGTGATATTAAATATCAATATGTTTGATTCTTGAATAATATTTTGAATTCTTTATAAAAACAAAATATCTTTGATTTTCATACTTAAATATAATTGCTTTCAATTATATAAGTCTAATATTCTCAAAAACTTATTTTAACCAAACTATCTTCATTGCACCATGGCTTATTACTATATATTTTGTCTCCATTATAGATCTTATAATTGTTGATTATCTCTTATAATTCCATAAAATTGCTTCTATTCCAACAAAGAACATATAGCCTATTGTTGATTTTTTATTATTTACATCTCTAGCCCAATCCATATCACAATAACCATGCAAAGCAATATTATCACCTTTAAAGTATAATTTAAAATTTAAAGTATCTTTTAAGTACCTCATGGTCATTTTGATGGTTGCCCAATGGATTATTCTAGCCTTTAATATGTGTTGACTCATAATATTCATTGCATATTTAAAATCCATCAATATACCAATTATTACTATATAAGTGAATTTATTATTATTTTATATAGAATATTTTATATTTGATCTTTAATTTTTTTTAAAAAAATTCATTTGTGGACTTCATCAATTTTAAATTGGCGTCTAAAGATGTTCTAATGGGCTTATCTTCTTCTATATTGAATCATCTTAATATTTCTTTAATGTACTTATTTCGGCTCATTGTAATGGTCTTATTACCAAGACCTCTCACAAACTCCACTTCTAAACAATAGTGAAGCTCTTCTAAATCAATCATCTCAATTTTTTTTAACTTTATTTTTAATCAATCTATTATCTTTAAGATATTAGATAATATAATCAAATCATCAATTTAGAAGATGATAATCAATAAAAATTCTTTTGATTACATCACATAAATAGAATGATCTACTTCATTCTTTACAAATCCTTCGTTTACAAAGAATGTGTCAATATATTGGTACCATATCTTTGGTAATTGTTTAAAGACATATAAGGATTTTTTCAACTTATAAATAAGGTATTATTTGCCTTCTTGAATGAATCCTCAAGGTTGATCTATATAGAAGTCTTCTTTTAACTTTCCATTCAAAAAATCCATCTTTACATCCATTTGATGCATCTCCAAGTCTATTACTACCCCAATTACCACAATGGTTTTAATTGTGGTCAATTTGGCCATAGGAGCATATATCTCATTGATATCAATACCAAAAATTTATGAATAGCATTTGGTAAGCAATCTTATTTTATATTTCACAACATTATCTACTATATCCTTCTTGGTTCTAAATACCTACTCATAATCAATTGAAGGAAGATTTGGTGGAAGCTGAATCAATTTTTATATTCTATTGTCTATATATAATTGATACTCTTTTTCTATGGTCTTCTTCCACTTCATATTATTTGTGGATTTCATTGCATCATACAAACTCTATAGATTAAAATAAAAATAAAAATACAACATTGATATGTTTTTTATTTACTTGAGAAAATATGCGGCTCTTCCACCATTTATTAAGTGATTTTTTTTTTCTTATAGGATATCTTCTTTCATTTCAAGAAGATTGTCAAGGATATGAATCATGAAAGAATAAAATGTCAATACACTCTTGTGTTACTCAAAAGAATAGAAAATCACTCAAAAATAGAATAATATTAAAACTAGAATAGTTATTGCCAAAGACAAGAAGACTAAAGACTCTTGAAATAAGACTAAGAACAATGAAGGCATTAACAAGAGTGAAGAAGGCTTCACTCTTGTCTCTATATATACTATCTACCTAAGAATTATGTAACGACATTCTGTAAGACCTCCAACACATGTCTAATTTATAAGACACACATCAAACTTGCAAGATAAGTTTCCTATATGTGTGCCATGTATTTAGCTTGTTTCATAAGCTACCAATATGTGCAATATGTGGCTAGCTTGTTGGCCAAGTTTTTAACCTACTAATTACCTATAAATATGTGTAAAGATGAAATTACATCTATAAAGCTTTTAAAAATCTTTTCTATATAATATTATTAAATTAACTTATTTTTATCTACTTTTACTTATCTATATTAATTAAATAATTATTGGAATAAATTTTATGTTTGTGATATTATCCCCCTTTTTAAAAATGAGTCCCACAAAGAACAATGATTATGTGTTGAGGAAGCCCAAGATGCACTAAATTATATTTGCTACATATGCTGATCTTTCTTGCCTTTGAAGGTAGTTGATAGGTCCTCTCAGCCATCAATATTGTCACATACTAGAACAAGAGAACTATCCTTTTATTTGATTATTGTTGAGGCTTTCATAACTTCTTTCAAAAAAAACATTTGAAACACCATTAGAAATAGTTCTTACTTCTAAAAATATCACTAAATATTGAAAGTCTCTTCCAAAGTCGTGATATCAAATATGTTGTATCTTACCTTCAATCTGAGGAAAAACATGTTCTTCTTGAGGATCTTCATCTCTATTCCGTCATCTTGAAGGTTGTGATAGTCGTAATGTCTCGTTTGGTAGATCAACAAATAATGGTTCTTGATTTGAATTCATATATTGTTGATTTTTCATCTCTTTTGACATGAATAAATTCAAAAAAAATAATAAACAATAATATAAGATAGATTAAAACCTTTTTTGAACTTATTTGGTTTTATAGCAAGGATTTTTTTACTCTTCATCGTGGTTTTGATGGATATTTTTAATAAAATGTACTGACTTTTGTTGATGCATTTGCTAGATTCATGAATGGTTCCCATGTACATTCATTGATATTATATCCACATTAATATATAAAATATTCTAGCTAATTTTGATATTGTCTCAAATCTAAAATTTCTTCTACCTCAAATTTTTCATTGTTATCTACTTTTATAAAAGACAATGGTATTTGTCTTCTTCTTTGTATATCCATTGTCTTATATGGTTCAAATAATGATACATGGAATATATGATGGATCTTTATAGATTTTAATAAATATATCGATAGGCAATTGGATTAGTCTATTCATTAATTAGAAATAGTCTAAGCTTACAATAATCCAACTTGTCACAAGCATAATTAATCTTGATATTAATTTGGACTTTCTTAGAATCCATCTTAAAACCATTATTCGAGATGATGTATCCTAAGAAGTCAACTTGAGTAGTGTAAAATACACACTTTTCTATCTTGGCATATAGCCCTATATCTCTAAGTTTTTATAATACACAACAAACATAAAGTTTATACTCTTTTATATTTTTGGAATAGATTAGAATGTCGTCTAAATAGAAGACATTAAAATCATCAAGAAACTCACAAAAAACATCATTCATAAGATGTTGAAAAGTAGCTGGTGCATTTATATGTCCAAAAGACATGACATTATATTTGAAATGTCCATATCTAGTTCAAAATGCAGTCTTCTATTCATCACTTGTTTTAATGCAGACTAAATTATATGTCCCTTGCAAATCTATTTTTGTATAGATCTTTCCTTGACTAAGTTGATCAAAAAGTCTTGAAATCAAAGGTAGATCCAAAAAGCCTTGCTTCTACAACCTTTCTTGGTGTTGTTTGTATATTCATCTAATTAATTTAAATTCTTGTTTGTTTCTTCTGAAAACCTTATCCTAATTCAAGTCTTTCTGTTTTGTATTCTTAAGTCCTTGACAATTTGTCGACACTAACCTCATCTTCAATATTAGAATTGGATCTTCTTTGTTAGAGAGTGGATTATCTTTCTATTTAAAGATATATTAGCACTTTAGAGGTTGTGGATTACCCTCTTCTAAATTAATATTTTCTTCATCACAATATTAAAGCTTTGTCCCTCTTGTCAGAGAGTGGATCACTCCTCTCCTTGAAGATCTTAAAGCATTTTAGAGGTTGCGGATTATCTTCTTCTAAATTGATATTATCTTCTTTCTCTTAAAATGGTTGGATGTCAAGATATTAGTATGATTAAATCTTCTCAATCTAAGTTAGATGCTATTATAAGTGCTCTTGCTACTTTATCTGCTAGGACTGCGGAGATTGAAGGAGTTGTTGCAAAACTTTGTAACAACATAACATCTGAAGTGCCACAATGTAGATTGCATCTACTCCCAACTTTTGCGCTTGAGCATGCAGTACTACTTATGCTATACCAAGAAAATCCACATATTCAATAACGTAAGGAGCCTCGAATTAGTCTTTTGGAGAAATATGATGGTACACGTTCAAAATTTCAAGGGTTTGTCAATCAAATTCAATTGATAATAATTCTATAATGTGATACTTATTTGACAAAAGTATCACGGGTTGGATCAGTTGGCACCTTGCTTACGGGATAAGCACTATTATAGTTTGTTCCTTTATTTAAAAAAATATCATCAATTTTAAGCAACTTTGAAGTTTTCATAGAACCATTTATAAAAGCATTTGGAGAGCATGAGAAGGCTCATTACATAATAGCTAAGATCCAAGCATTATGTCAAGGGGCATTGTCATATTATAACATATTTATATAATAAAAAGCATGAATAAGAATAATTTCTACTCAATACTTGATTATCTTCATTTGATAGGAACTTAAGTTACTTAAGAAATGGTTTATGAAAGCCTCTTACATTATTTTCTTGCTTTAATAGCTAATAAATAAAAATTAGTTATTAAATTTTTCTTCTAGGTTGTAGAAACTCTTTTACGGCTTTAAAAAAGTCATAAGTTAATATAAATAGGATAGAAGAGATAAAAAGTTAGTATGATTAATACTAAGATTAAGTTGAAGATAGGGTCAAGTTTAAAAATCCTTAAAATAAATTGAATTGATACTCGGGGATTGACCATGAATGGGACAAGATCGAAATCAGACCTCCAGCCACAAAAACGGCTACCCAAGGCAAGGAATTGGGTCATTTGGAGATTGGCAATTAGGATTGGATAATTAGCTTGAAGGATATTTTAGGAATATTAAGTTTGTTTCCATAGAATTTGAGAGGATTTAGCAATCGATATCTAAAGTCAAGATTTGTACTCGAGGTTAAGTTTTATGCAATAAAATTAGAGCTAGCACTTTTTGCCATTCTGTGCAATTTGTATGACATTTACAATTGAAATTTTGATAGTATGTGGTTAATTGAGTGTGCTAAGATTGAGTGAAGAATTTTAACAATCTAATAGTACATTCCGAATTTATTCAAACTTTAGTACAAAAAAAAAACCAAAAATTGGCAATTTAGAGTTAGTTGGAATTTCTACAATATCTAAAGATCTATCAATTGAATCAAAGTGAAATTTGGCACAATATTAGAAGACTTAAAGAATAGGCTATATACCAATTTTTAACTAAAGTTAATAGATGGAGAAGGAGAAATTGCTACTAGGATCCCTGCATCAACCTTTAAGTTGGTAGCCAAGTAATATTAGTGTGGGATTTGGTTGGTTTATCACAATCTATAAGTTGGATTGGGTTGAAACTTTTTGAGCTTATATAAGACTTATATTTGTACTTGTATGAAAATTTTCACACCAAGTTGATAGTTAGATTAGAAATTATAGCTTATTGAAGTTTATTGAATAGGATTAAGATTTGTAAGGAGAAATCTAGTTGCTTAATTGTGACAAGTAACAAGGCAATTGGGATTTATATGTAGATGAAGTTATGAAAAAGAGTATTTTTAAATACTTTATATTAACTTAAGTACTCTTATATTAATATTTAATTATATTCTTCATATACGAATGAAACCTATCAAGGATTCTTGAATATTTGTGAATCGCATCTTCACCCTCCACAACCAAGTGCCCGATGCATTTCCAAATAGGACAACATGTAATATAACAGCGCTCTCTATATCAATCTATGTATCTAATTTTAGATAATTAGTATATAATATTAATTAGGACAAAAAAGTCTTAATGAGTCAATTTTATTGGAGATTAAGAGATGATATGAAGGATTTGTTATTCTCGCTTTTGGATCCACAATCACTCAATGAAGCCATTAGTCAAGCCGTAAAATATGATAACCAACTATTTTAACATTGATAAGATCAATGTTCATGGGCTTTAATAAGGCAATATGTAATTTGATATATCCTTGCTATATCAATAAGCATTTTGAATTTATACTCAAAAATAAAAGATATATAACTTGATGCAGTACAATTTAAACCTCTTAGTCTACAAGAAAAGAAGCATCAGATAGAAGAAGGTCCATGTATGTATTGTAGTAAGAAAGGCGATAAGGTTGACAATTGCCTAAAAAAATAAAATTGATACATTATCAAAACGAAGAGTGCAATTGTTTAGGAAAACAACAATGTTCAACCACAGTAGAGACCATGCAGCTAGATAATCTAATATTACAAAACTATTTAGGTTCCTCTCTTTCTGCTCAACTTGCTCCTTGTTTTACAATTTTTTTATATTTTGGCTTTCAGAAGCTTCAAACCATCACTTTGTTAGATTTTGGGGTGTTTGTTTGTTTTATAGATGAAGCATTTACTAAGCTTCACAAAATCCCTCTAATATAGAAATCCAAATCTATTCATATAGAGGTAATAGATGGACAACTCTTATCCTTTGGTAGTATTATCCATGAAACCATGCCTATAAAAGTGTCGTTCAAAGATCATAGAAGTCAGATTGTATTCAACGTTATTAGAATTCCTTTAAATCATGTTATTCTTGGATTGTCTTGCTTGAAAAAGTATAATCCATTTATACATTGGAGGTTACAAAGAACAACATTTTTAATAGAAATCCTTGCAAAAAAAATTTGTAAAAAGCTACAAATTGGTAAATCTTTATTTATTACAACAAGGACTTTTATAAGATTGGCCAAAGAAGATATATCATTTATTATTTATGCAACTCCAATTAAAGAATATATGACTTCATTGGCAAGTATTCTAAAGCAATATAACAAATTTTAAGATATTTTTCAGAAGAACAATGTTGATATATTGTTCTAGTACCAACCATACAATTGTGCTATAGATCTTTAAGAAGGAACACAACCATCTTTTAACTCAATCTATAATCTTTTTCAAAATGAGCTTTTGATATTGAAAGATTATATTGATGAAAATCTTACAAAAAATTTCATCATACATTCAAAGTCTCCAACAGGTGCACCTATACTTTTTGTGAAAAAGAAAGATGGTTCTTTGCGTATGTGCATTGATTATTGGAGATTGAATAAGATAACAATAAAGAATTATTATCCACTACCGTTAATTTCAAGAATCTTGAAACAACTGAGTTAAGCCAAGATCTATACTAAAATAGATTTTTGTAGAGCATATAACTTGGTACGGATCAAAGAGGGAGATGAATGGAAGACCGCATTTTGGATAAGGTATGGACATTTTGAATATAATGTCATGCCCTTTGAACTAACAAATGCATCGACTATCTTTCAATATTTAAAAAATGAAATCTTTCAAGAATATTTGAACAAGTTCATCATAATCTATTTTGATGACATCTTCATTTACTTGAAAAATTTGGAAGAACACAAGGAGCATGTGATGTTGGTATTACAAAAGCTATGAGATATAAGTTTGTATGCCAAATCAAAGAAATGTGTATTTTATCAATCTAAGATGGAATTTTTGGAATATATCATATCTACTGAGGGTTTGATAATGGATCCTAAAAAGGTAGAGGCGGTTATACAATAGGCCATTTTGAAGACTATAAAAGACGTACAATATTTTTTTCGATTTCCTAACTTCTATTGGATCTTCATTAAAAATTATTCTCAAGTTGCCGCCTCTCTTATTTGATTAACATATAAGGATAAGTTAGAATGGAGGCTTTAAGCAGAGAAGGTATTCCAAGAGCTCAAGATGATATTTACTATAGTCCCAATATTGGTGCATCTAGATTTTAGAAAGGCATTCTATATGGAGACTGATGCTTCAAATTTTGTACTAAGGGGCATACTTTCACAAATGGGTATAAATGACAAACTCCATCTTGTTATATTTTATTTTCAAAAATTCTCTACTACTGAAATTAATTATGAGATCTACAATAAGGAGCTTCTTCCTATTGTGGATTCTTTTTAAGAATGGAATCATTTTTTTGAGGGAACAATGCATCCTATAACTGTATATATAGATCATAAGAACTTAGAATATTTTATGTTAGCTCGGGTTCTTAATTGTCGCCAAGCTCGATGGAATATGTCACTATCTTGATTTAACTTTATTATTATTTATCACTCTAAAAAGCAACAAAAATTATGTGATGCTCTGTTGAGGAGATCATATCTTATACCAAAGATAAGGGAGGCAACGTTTAATCAATAATATACAACTTTATTGAAATTGGAATAATTTCGCTTTTGTACTACTATTATACCAATGCCTATTGATTCTAGTTTTCTCAATGAGGTACATGTTGCAACCACTAATGATGCTTTGGCCTTTAATGTCAAGTGTTGCTTAAGAAAAAATATTGATAAGTTCAAATTTCATGAAGACCTTCTATACTTTGAAGAACATTTTGTATATCCCAAAAAGACCAACACAACTACGCGTTCTTCAATCTTGCCATGACTTTCCAACTATATGTCATTTTGGATTTAACAAGACCTTGGGATTTATTTCTCAAGATTTTTGGTGGCCTCAAATATAAAAAGTAATGAAAGACTTTGTACTCTCTTGCAATATTTATTCAAGATCTAAAAATCCTCAACACTGTTCTTATAGACTCTTGCAATCTTTGCCTATTCTAAGACGGTTATGGTCCTTTATCTTGATGGATTTCATCATAGATCTACGACCATCCTATTCATTAGATAATATCATTATAATGGTTGATTGACTTACAAAAAGGGCTCATTTCATCCCTTATAAAAAAGACTATATTTAGTAAAGAAATGGCAAGGCTCTTTATCAATATTATATATCGATATCATGGCCTATCAAATGATATTGTATCCGATTGAGGATCCTAATTCATATCTAAGTTTTAGAATTTTTTTTTTGAAATATTAAAGGTGGATATTAAACTTTCTTCGACTTTTTATCCTCAAATTGATGGCCAAACAAAACAAGTTAATCAAGTTTTTGAACAATATTTACAATATAGCATTAACTATTAATAAGACAATTGGATCTCATATCTACTATTAATGAAATTTGCATGTAATAATATTGTTCATGCTTCAATTCAATAAACACCATTTTATTCCAACTATGGATATCATCCAAAGCTTGATCTGTGGAATATGTCAAAGAACAACAATCAAATGGCTGAAGGATTTTCAAAGTAGTTATCGCAATATCAAACAACCTTGAAGCTTCAAAAAACAAGCAGCTCAAGATTCTTGTAAGGCATCTGCAAATAAATTTAGAAATCAATCACATACTTTTCATATTAGAAATAAGGTATAGCTTCTTTGACGCAATATCAAGACTAAGCGGCCATGCAATAAGTTGGACTATCAAAGGTTGGAACCATTTGCTATCCAAAAGTAAATCAATGCTATGACATATTGCTTAGAATTACCATCTGTAATGAAAGTACATCTAATTTTTTATGTCTCTCTTTTAGAATCTTATAGAGAGTTGCATATTCTGAGAAGGATATAACAATCGCTGCTTAGTATTGAAATTGAAGGCCAAAAAGAATATGAGGTTAAAAAGATATTTGATTCATGGCAAAAATGAGACAAATTAGAATATCTTGTTCATTGGTGGAACTATGATATTAATAAGCACATATAAGAATCAATCGCAAATCTCGCCAATGTGCCTCAAAAGGTATAGGAATTTCATTGATTCTATCTCTACAAATCCAAATATATTTAATGATAATTTTTTAATAAAGATTAGATTCAAAAAATATTCATAAAGAGGGAGAGAGTTAAACTAAAGTCTTCATCAGTATGTAGTCATTTGTTCCAAAATAGAATAAAGTGATAAAAGCAAGTTAGTCACCATGTCAAACCTTCAAGTATTGAGAGAACAAGATTTAGAAGATTTGTTTATCATTGAAGCTTTGAACAAATCAATATATTTTTTACAGACTTCAATTGAGCAAAGTGAGGATAATATATTTTAGCGCCAAGTACGACCTCAATTGGAGCCATTAGGAGCAAGATCTAACCATGCAAGTCTCGATTCCAATGCTTGAGCTTTAATGATATTGCTTGAGCTTGGAAAGGTGAATCTTTTTAATCATGAGATCTTATTTGGAGGATGTTTTGAAGGCCGCAATAAAAATTAGATCCTTGGATGGGATGTTTCAGCAATGAAGGTACTAACTTAAGGTCATAGGTGATTTCTTCAAGGACCAATAGAACCTATTGCTTAAGAACAGAGAATAGAATACATAATTTTACCAGTGCAGCGTATTCTTGATTTCTTACATATATAATAAGTTCGAGCTTCTTTTGGGACTCGTGGCTAGAGAAGGGGGTGATGTTAAGGATATATACTCTGAAGGTTCACAAAACCTTCTAGAATATTCTAAAAACTTCTTGAGTTAGTGAAAGTCAGTTGAGAAGCTTCTTAGTTTGATGGAGGTCATTCAAGAAGTGTCCTAGACATGAGTATATATAGGGATCGAGGCTGAAGAGTTCTTCAGTCTTGACAATGTATCTTTTGAAGTTCTAATTCACCTTTCTTGGTATTATTCATATACTCATGTAATTAATTGAAGTTTTTGTTGGTTTCTTCTAGAAACCTTGTTCTAATTCAAGTCTCTCTGTTTTGTATTGTTGTGTCCTTGACAATATGTAACACTTACAAGTCTTATGTTTCTTACGAAACTTTTATATTGCTTTTGTATTAACTAATGTATATAAAAATAAAATTGAATTTATTTTTATTTTTATAAATAACTCTCTTATATTCCAATATTGATACAAAACTTTCTAATCATATGGACTTAACAATAATTAATATAATGCCTCCCTCTTTTATTTTTTTATTTTTTTATTTTTTATTTATCTCTTAGTTGTATATTTATATATTTTATTTTTATAAGTTTTTTTAAATTTATATTTTTGATATCTATCCAATATTCTAAATTTTAAATATTATTCAACCAATTTTTAAACAAAAATCAAAAATCAATTTTTCAAAGTAAATTTGATGTATTAAATATAATCAGATATTAATATTATATTTATTTATTGTAAATACTTAATATTATAAATTAATAACATAAATAAATGAAGTTGATTGTTTTCATTTTTATACATGTCTAAACTTATTTTAATTGAAACAAAAAAATTCTGAATATAAAATTTAAAATCAAAATAGATGTGTATTTACAGATTTTTATTTGGATATTTTACTTCTAAATTATAATAATATTATTATATATATAAACATACATATATCACACATACATGACATTATGTATGTATTTATGCAGGTAATGGAATGTTAAAATACTACATGTTGACAACAACATGTTGCATAACTATCTGCTATTTGTATTATCATGCATGTACAGCATACATAATAACACAGTTTGTTGCACATCAATCGGACTTTTGTAAAAAAAATCAGAAAATTTGTGGCATTTAGTGATAGACATGTTTTACATATAAAGTAAAATATGATGATCCACAATGTTATCCATCCAGGCTTACAAAATGACCTGTTCACACGACACTCCACCAAGGTCGACGACACTCCTCTTCTTCATCCATTTTTGTTCATGTGCTTTCATGCAATAATGGGGTTGTGTTGGAGACCACCACGAACTCGTTCTCCCCGAGTTTGATTTTCTCACTGTTCTTAATTGCGACCCCGTGGAGGCTGTTGCAACCGGCGATGATGAGATTTCTTACTTAAGGAGTGCAACCGGCGATGAGATTTCTTACACAAGGAGTGCAACAAGGAAGGACAAGTTGTTGCGGGAGGAAGAGAATTACTGTGGGAGGGGGGAGCCGTGGAGAGTCCAGGGTTAGGTTGCGTCGAATGCAGCAGGCCGTGTGAAGCGCAGCGTGTGGCTGCCAGGCCGGTCTCTCCTCGCTGGTATATCGTCCTCTTTTAAGAGTTTTGGACGAGGCAAGGGATTTTTCCGTCGCGGTTCTCGTTTGAGTAATTAGGAGATGCTTGTTTTGGTTGTCATGGTGTGCTGATGAGTGAAGCTCTGCTGGAGATCGATTTTCAGTTCTGTGATTCTTCCTGTAGGTCCTGGAGTAATTAATTTTTAGATTCTGATTTAGGCTGACTTTGTCATACGCGGGTTGAATGGCTTGATATGGAGATGCGTTGAATGAGAGGTTTGATTTTATCGATCGATTGAACTTTTAGAAACATTGTCGTTACATGTAAAATGATTCGTTGCTGTTAATATGATCAATTTGCGTTCAGTATAAATGTCGTGTATGTTGAAGATCCGTCCTTGAGGTTGTATGGAGTAGGAATGTCATGTGTTGTAAGGTTGCTGGTGTTTACTTTAGATAGGGGAGAGGGTGATACTGGCCTTTCGTATCCAACTCATCAGACATGCCTAGTCCAACAATTCTTTTTAACTTCAGTGGTGTTAGCGATCACCAATCTTGACTCTTGTTTGCTCTTGAGAGCGACTTTTGTCGCACATTTTGGAGTACAAGGTTTGTACATTTTTTGTTTAATTCCATTTGGGACGTGAAAACAAACTGAGTTTCTGCCTGCCGAGCTATGAAACCTATCATTAGCTTCTCGATAATTGGAAATATTGGTTGATTACTCATGAAATATGTCGTATAATGTTTGTGGCGAACTCGTTTTCAGGTGTGGCTCAATACTATTTGAATTGGATATTGTTTTCTATACTGAAGTATTGCGATTACTGAGATTTCGGATCGCTAGATTTCTCGAACGCTCCTTTGTTATAACACTACTGGCTAATCTTTTCAATGATGTACGTAAAGGGTCAATATCTCACGTTTAATGCTGCGATGGAAGAGTTGCACAAACCTAGAACTGGATGGGAGGGGAACATTGCATTGGATAGGCGTACCTGCGAAGAGTGATACCAGTGGACAATGACCTTTTAGAGTTGTCAGATTAGAGACGCATGATGGACATATTAAATGTCATAACAAACACACTCATCGATGACAGAGAGTATGCTTGGGCTCCGACAACTTTCCTGTTTCCATGGTGCTCTATTTTCTTACTCATGCCTGGAGGGACAAAAAGTTAGAATTAGCAGCTAGAGGATTGCTTTAAAGAGCCTCTCATCGAAGGGCCAGGAATTGAGCTTTGAAGAAATAATGATTCTGAGCCTCCTCGAATATGGCGAGGCCCCTGCTAAATATGTTTTACTCATTACGAATTTATCTAATTAGCTCGAATACACCGGCATGCATCTGTGCATATTCTTTGCATATGCATGTAAGACACAAGCTTTTGAATTGGTTCATGGGTGTAGAGGATGATGTGGCACACCTTCATTCCGTGGCTGCTGATGAAACAAAATTTATTGACATTGACGCTCAATCAACTTGTCGGGTGGCAGCAAGACTACCACTGAGTACTTTCTCGTCTTAGAGGCGCTGATTGCAGGTTTTTCCTTAAAGGTGGAAATTTGTTGGTCGATATGTTTGATTCAAAGTGTCTGCACCACGTTAACTTATGGTCAAAGCTCCTAAGAGTAAGAAATTCTCTGTGATTTAAGCTTTTCTGGTGCATCTCTGGCCCTCCAAGTTACCATGCTGAAGTTGTTCTAGGATGTTGTCATTGTACTATTAATCAGGGTACTGTGCTTCCCGAAAATGGTTTCTAAGGAAGATATTGGAGTGCCGAAAGGGTTAAGGTAGAGATACTGCAACAGTTGCTGCTGCATGTATAGTTGCCATAGGTGTTTAATTTATAAAATCACCTAATGTGCGGGCTGTTCGATGTGCTGTGAAAAGTCTTAGATACAATCCACTAAGAGTTCTCATTCGGGCTGTCTCCGTTTATTGTTATCTACTTCTGGTTTTATCGAGCCAATTGAACCACTGGTATCTTTCCTTGGAATTGTTCCTTCTTTTTCTAATTTTCTTAAAAGAATGTGTCTATAGAGTAAGCTTCTCAGTACGATGGTAGGCATGGCAAGCATGGATCGCATTTGAAACATGAACCGTTTGTGACAGGGTGAATAAAAATACAAATTAGTTTTTGATGGCATGAGATTCAGATGCCCCTCGTGTTTCACTGGGACTCAAATCCCAAACTTCAAGTCAGTGCAAGTGGTCACAAATGCCGATCTCATGTGCAGATGATTGTCCACCACTTAACAGGTACTTTATGCCCTTAATTTCATTTATGCCTTAAACTTAGGAGAGACCCATATGAGGATCAGTAGATCGGTGTGCAATGGAGGTGTGCCTGGGGACTTGACCAGCATGCAGTGCACATCATCGGCAACCTCACAATGCTCCTTGTGTAGTTGCAATTTTTATTCAGTGACGTGCTATTCGCCAGACCTTTTACAGCATCAAGTGTCCGAGCCCAATCGAACTCTGCAACCAAAGCTTTAGGGAACTTCGTGTTGACTTGGTGGTGGTAAGACTATGGTCAAAACTGGTGAGATAGTTGAACGCGCAGGTGATCATTGCTAGTAGCTTTTTTTGCAACCGCTTAACCTGGAGTGATTGCAGATTTCGAAAGGGTGTCAACCCTTTTCCACTTTTATTCTGGACACCGTACCGCAATCCCTGCTTGCACTGTTGTCAGACTACAGAGCAGAGCAAGGTGCTTCGAAGAACTGTAGTGTTGGCGATTTGTGATGGAGTGACAGGGTCCCTTTGCGTCCCGAAATTGGGCAAGGTCTCGGCCACTTGGGATCGGAGGTTTACCTTCTGTTTTTTTGCTTTTATGTGTGTGTAGGACCAAGACAATGAAGTGTGGCTTGTCATGTTCCTCTCTTTATGCAATCGACATGCAACCTTGGAAAAACTGGTGGTGCCTGTGTCGAAGACACCTCTCATCCGGAAAGTCGATCCTACAGTTAGTTTTATACTAATAAGACCTGGTCAATAGCTTCTCCAGTGAGAAGGTGCAACAGAATTGTTCAGAGTTGGTTTTATACTGCATTCGTACATCATGGGCTTTCGGAGTTAATCTTCAGGTTTCTGACGGCTCCAATCTTGAGTACTTTGTCATTCTTTTTATTATCTATGAGAAGTTTCATCAAATTGAATGATACAACATACAACAAAAATTAGTGGTAATAGTGATAATAATAGGACCCATGTGCTCAGAAGATAAAGTAATCAAATTTTAAAATGTGAACAACGTCAACTGTTGAATCTAATGCTACAGTTAAGACTGACATAATCTCTCAGTTTTTGAGAATCCATGATCTTGTCATATGGCAAATGACATGTCAGTATTCACATTAAAAGTTGTCTATTATAGCTTATTTTATAAGATTAATAACAATCCAGACACATGAGAAGCAACGACATAAGATAGACCATATATGAAAGTGAGATAAATATTACGTTTTTGTTTTTTTCGAACGAAAGAAAGAAAGAAAGATATATATACATATATATATATATATATGTACATTTACTCCATGACAAGGTTTTTGGTTCATAGTTACAGTTTTTTTAAATCTTTATTTTTTTTGTAAAATGGTTAAAATAAAAAGCAGAGGCTCCTTCACAATTATTTCTATCATGTGACATTTCAATCTGCACCCACGTACCAACTTCCTCGTCTCCATGGTCGTTTCTGTCAGTGTGAAACCTGCCAATTTACAATAAAATAAAAAATAAATAAAAAAACAAAAAACACACACAAAAAGATTAAAAAACAAACGATTGAAGGTCAACAAGGCATGCACCTAATTTTAGCCACGTGGCCAAGTGGAAAGAATAAAGAGTTGTGTAAGAAACCCACTTTTGCCCCGGTCAATGGCTCTCTCCCACACAGCTCAGGTGGAAACTTATTTTTGGACGCAATGGAAGAAGTGGAGTCAAAGTCAACAAATTCTAAATGACATCTCATTTAGAATAATTGATTCTTTTATACCTGATAATCGAGACCATTCCTAAACCTTCAACAAAAAGAATCTCCACTTGTGATATTTTGGTTTCATTTCTTTCCCTAAATTGTGATGAGTGTGTCAAATAATACAACTTTGAACCATTTCTCAACCTAATTTAAATTTTTTCTTTTTTCTTTTTTCCTTTCGTCCTCCTAAAAATGGTATGATTTAAAACAATAAAAGTGGTTTTTATCTTAGATTTTTGGATTTTTTTTTCTTGTTCAAGATATAAATGGCATGATAATTAGAATTAAATATGCAATATGTATAGAAAGTATGTTATCAGATTGAATAATATTTTGTCATTGTGGCAGCCATGTTACCACAGATTTAACTAATGCGTTGGGTATACCCTACTAGTGTTAAAAAAGAAGTTTAAAGAAAAAAGAAAAAAGAAAACTTTGGCATCTGTGAGTGTCTTTGGCCATCGATGTCAATTCATTACACATCAAATTGTCTAAATGGTCTACATTGTGTTCTAACTTAGCATCCATCTGTAAAAAAAATTATAAAAATTATCATATTAACAGTCTGAAGAAAACATTGTATGAAATTGACGCTTCAATAATGAGCGCCATTATTGTAAAAAAAGACACTAAGTTCTTTACGATTTTAGATAAAAAATGAAAAAATGAAAAAATGATCATGATCCTTGAGACATTTCCCCTTTTTCTTTTCTTTTCTTTTCTTTCTTTTTCCTGTTTTGTTTGTTTGTTTGTTTGTTTTTTTTCAAAAATTCAAGCCGCCTCGGGTAGCGGCCTTGGAAATGGCAGTGCAGAAGGCGAACCCAGGTGCGAATTTTTTCCTTTTTCCATCGACGGGCTACAAAGGGGACGGAGTGGCAACCCAGATTCGGATTCCCTCCTCCGTCTCCGTGTGACGGATCGTGACCCAGCCAGGAATCCATCCCCATGAGAGCCAGACCCCACGGAGGCAGAAACAGACACAGAGAGAGAGAGAGAGAGAGAGAGAGAGGGAGAGAGGGAGCGAGCGAGAGAGAGAGAGAGAGAGAGGGAGCGAGCGAGCGAGAGAGCGAGAGACATATAGTAATGACGTAGTTTGCAGAATTCTGTGGGGCGATGCGAGAGCAGGAACAGTGATAAGAAGTTTAGAGACAAGTATCAGTCGAGGCATAATCAAAGGAAGCGACAACAACAACAGCGCGAGAGAGAGGAGTAAGCTCGGTATTTTGATGGTTGAGCTTGGGTTTCGAATCGGGGCTGGTTTTGTTCATAATTAGCAGTGTTGATATGTGCGCTGGTGGCTCAGTGGGGTCGCGATTTCTGTTTGAGATGGAACCAGCGTGCAATTGCTGTTTGAAGTTTGGGTTGTGGAAAGAGACGACGAACCCAGAGGAATCTTGCTTCCCTTCACTCTTGATGAAATTTTAGAACGTTGGAGAGCTGCGACAGCGTCCACAAAGAAGTCTGGATCATTTTGAGGCTGGTTGGGAATTGGTCGCCGTTCGAAAAGTGTTGGGTTCGCGTTTTGCCGGAAGCGTTCAAGGTGCTAACACGAGCCAAGATATTTGCAATTGAGAAGAACTTGTGTTTTTTTGTCGGTTGCGTTCGTTGTTGTTGATCTAGTTTGGGTGTGTTGGGGACTCAAACCGCACCTCAATAGTCGGCAACAAAGAAAAAGATTTGTCGGCTGAATTTCGTGTCGTATTTTTAGCAGGAGAACTTGTGATAGAAGCTCTTTCAGCTTATTAGAATGAATGGCTCTGTCTAGATCGTCACACAGAACTGATTTTTCTGATGTTTTTCCACGTCTTGGAATTGGACAAAATTGACTACTGATGGCTGCCGCGAGCTTAGCTTCTAGCTAGTTTGTCATTCCAGTAGTAATCTTCAGTTTGCTGTATTGGATTTCAGAATTATGGTAACAGGAACTAAATCCTTCTTTCTGATGGTGAAGTTTGTTCCTTTCATTTTTTTTCCCTGGGTCTTCAGAGGCCTTCCTGAGTACAGATTGCTGGAGTTTGTGTTCCACTGGAGTAATGAAACGAAGTCTGTTGTTGAAATATGTGATGTTACTGATTGCCAGGTTAACGATTGGAATTTCCTTAGGGCTCAGAGACAAATTGGACGGCACTCCGTGTTCTTTGACAGTCAGAGTTATGAAAAAGAGGACGCGTGGCTACTCTCGTTCGAGATGGAGATTCGGAGTTTACATGTTCTTAGGTTTACCTCTCGTTATTGTGGCAATGGTGAAGCTTCGGAGCTGGGAAGTCTGTGACGAAGTGAAACAGCACCAAATCAGGGACCCTTTCAAGCCAAAGCTGGCGTTTCTATTCCTGGCCCGTCATTTCATGCCTTTGGACATTCTTTGGGAGCATTTTTTTGAGGTGGGACCTTTTGAACAAGACATACTTTTTAGAAAGAATTCACCAAACAGAAGAGATTGTTTTTGTCCGAATCGATCAATGGTAACTACAATTTAAATGTCTCATTTTTAAGTTTTTTTTTTTTTTTTTTTTTTTTTTTTTTTCTTGAGTGGTAGTGATAAGTTCTAAGTTGTTAATAGATTGTGCGCATTGACGTGTCTATTCATCATATATCAAGAATGATTTATGTTGCAATTGGCAGGAATCTCGAGAAAATGAATTTAATATCTATATCCACGCAAGACCCGGGTATTCTTACACGGAAGAAAATACGATGTGCCGTTTTTTTGTCGATCGCCAGCTCAAAAATCCCACCCAGGTATGATTTGTACCGTAATCTCTGCAATTGGGCAGGCCAATTGGGCACGGTTTTATAAAAGTTGTAAGGTTTGGAATTTTTATGTGGATGTATGCAGTTATCACCACTCGCTTTCAGAGTTTGTGTATTTCACTCCTCTCAACTACTGATTTAACTGCCTCATTCTCGAATTTTCTGTATAATGTTAACATCGTTCTAGGATAGTAAACGATGAAACCGTTGTCTTAGGAACTCCATGAAGCTCAGTAATTCTTAATCACGTAGTTTTCAGGTAGTATGGGGAGAGGCGACCATGATTCAAGCAGAGCGCCTCTTATTGATGGAAGCTTTGAAGGAGCCCCTGAACGAGCGCTTCTTACTTATTTCTGACAGGTAGGTTGTGATAATCTTCACTGTTTACATTTTTGTGAATGTTAGGCTGGGTTTTAGCTGTAGAGAATGCGACTTCTATACTCTATTGTGGAATACAAGAGTGGTGAAAGATCTTTTCGTGTTGAGAGCTGCGTCAAAAAGCCCAGTCCCGATGATCCCCGTGTTGAGTAGCATTTGAGTATTGGTGTTCCAAAACCAACATGTACTGAAAACTCGACTAATACTGGATAGTGGCCGCTGATTTGGTGCAGCTGTATTCCTCTGTACAATTTTGAATTCGTCTACAATTATGTAATGGCCTCTCAAAAGAGCTTCGTGGATAGGTACCCTCATGATTTATTCAGAATCTGGTCCGCATGTGAATTCTTTGATAAACCTGTTTCGTAGATATAGCTGGAGTCTTCTCCTATTTTCTTCCAGATTCAATTTTAAGTTGGTGAAGTGATTCTAAATGGGTTTTGGGAAGCAGTTTCATTGATTACTCCGATGAGCAGTATAACGACGACATGGAAGCTGTTATTCCGCATGAGAACTGGCGCAAAGGGTCTCAGGTACTTCAGGAGATAGATGCCTTCAGTAGTTGAACATTATCTCTTTCACCAGTTTATTCTGCTTCTATATCTCACAGTTTCCATACATGGACACTCATGGTAGTCTAGACCCAGAACACATCACGACAGCGGAGTTTATGCATATTTAGATGGCCTTGCAGATCTCATAGTGGGTAGTTGTCTTTGCGTTTGAGTTACTAGTACAACATTGATTGATCTTACAGTCAATGGAAATGGTACTACATGCAGTGGTTTACCTTGACGCGGAAGCACGCAGAAGCTGTTGTAGCAGACTCTACAGTGTTCCCCATGTTTGTTCAGTATTGCAAGGTTCGATTCTCTCTGTGTTCTTGTGATATTGGATCAATATTTCTTGCCGTCTTTTGTATCTCTTTCATAGTCTACTGAGTTTGCACATCTTATTGAACGTCTAAAGCTTGTCTGCTAGTGAATAGTGATTTATTTTGCTAGGCAACGCTACAGGATTAAAAGTGGATAAACGGGTGGCTGAATGCAGAAGGTGGTTCTTCCAGACAATTGGACGAGTGACCCTTTGGTTAGGCCCTGCTCCTTGTCCTCAAGCCGTGGTTGAGCAGATGAAACAGCGGCTTGCTATCCAATCAGCTTTTTAATTGCAAACATGAGATATCTTTATTTCTTTGGATTTTTCTGCAGAATTTCTGAAAGATTTCTGATAACGTCTTTTGTGTCACAGAAAAACGGCACAAAGATGCCTCACAATTGTATACCCGATGAGCATTATATTCAGACTCTATTTGCTGTAAGTGTGAATTGTCTTGTGAAACAATTGTGCTTCGTTTTTGCTTTCTTATTGAGAAATATTGTTTTCTTTCGGAAAACATACGTTTGTTGGATGTATGAACCTTAGACTAGTGAAGCAGATCTTTTATGTGTAAACTCAAAAAGGGCTTTAAATTGCCGGACGTGAATTTGTGAAAGCAGATGAAGGATTTGGAAAGGGAGACGGAACGGCGGACATTGACTTACAGCCGGTGGGAGAATCATGTGAAAAACAAAGGTAGAGAAGGATGGCATCCTGTCACTTTCACCTTTCAAGACTCTACCCTCGAAACTGTTAAAAATATTCAGGTTTGCATCTCACTTTTTAAATTGAACTCACCCCTTTCTCACTTTTTGCCCTTGTAGATCCGGAACACAATTTTTGCCCACACTTGATGAAGTGTTCCTTCGGCCGTGTGATGGATTCAGGCTTTTCGCAACATCCGGTATGAAACCGAGTCACGAACAGAGTGGTGCAAAGTAGCAGGCAAGGCGAGTCCCTGTTTTCTATTCGCTAGAAAATTCACACGGGCTGCTGGGTTTCGCCTTCTGGACCAAGTCACCAAGTACGAGAAGGCAGTACCATCTTGAGCGAAACCCAGGCTCTTGACAAGACCGTCCAGGCGGCTTTGGGCTGTAAATTCTCCTTACACTTTTCAAGTGCCAGACAAGGATACTTTCGCAACTGACGAGGTAATCCATTCCCGTATGTTTTTGAATGGTCCATCTGGCACTCGCAAGCTCAATGCCGTGCTTAGCCGCAAGATCAATACACGGTTCCGCTTGGGATCAGCAATTTTAAAGCGGATTGCTGATTTGTAAAGGTCCCATACAACACACACAAGTTCTAGGTTCCTTTTGGGAGATTAACCAAGCAAGCAGTAATAGTACACTTCTAGAATAGTGACGTATATATTTACTCATTGTAAAACTTTGTCCACTTGTAGAATAACTCCTTCCGGTAAAATTCCTATGCTTTTTCTTAGGGCCCAACTCTCTTCTAGAAGTTGGAATTGCTAGGATTTCGAACAGGGTGGTGCTCTGGATTGTTCCTTGAGAATGTGGCAACCAGTCCACAATATTATTACCGACGCGCGCGTTGTGTTTCATTGGTTCTCTACTCAACAGCACAGCCACTAATTGTGCCTCGACATTACCGATTCTAAAACATAAACAATCAATTCACAGATATCATGAGTTTCCTGTACCTGTCCTTCATTCCACATCAAATTAACAGATTCGCACACTGCTCTCAACCATGCGTTTATTTTTACCTCTCGGCTTCAACCAGTTACAACCTCAAGGCTTTACCTCAAGACCCTATGTCTCACAACGAAACGAGAGCTTCAAAGGAAGAAAAGTCTGTCTTCACTGGGAACATGAACAATAAACCGCAAAAAAAAAGCATCGTCGATCCAACACCAAGCTAAAACACTCGACGAGATGGGTGTTGCAATAAACTCCCCCATCCCTCCGTTCCCACCATTCAATGTTCTCGAACTTGAAAAAAAAACTCGCTGCCTCGTCATCACTCGGGCGAGGTCTTCTGACACCACCCCCGAAAAAAATAACAACGAATCCACCGATCTCTGCAGAGGCACGAGGATTATTTGAATTCCGAAAAGCGGACGTCGACCCGGCAATCGAAGATGTCGTTGGATGAACGGTAACGTTTGTGTGATCTGAAGATGGGTTTGGTAGCGACGATGGCGATGTTTCGGCAACGGATCCATCGCTGCACCAGGAAATTCGTTGTCACTGTGACAGACTCAGACCCAAACAGACCCCGAGAGCGGGATGTGAGATGGCGTCACCTCATTTGCCCACGTGTCACTATTTACTACTCTCTCTCTCCCTGTTGACGTGTCCATTCGAAGGTGAAACTTGGTGACTGGCTTTGTGCTTTTTGAGTTGCGTGTGAACAGAAGCTTTATTTGGCCTGGTCATTTCGCAATGATAATAGCTTGTTCAAAAATGCTCTGCAGGGATTTTTTTTATTTTTTTCTTATTATTACTTTATGTTGATTTTGATGTTGCCTCTGTGGGTTAGCTGAACAACCTTTGCATCAATAAAGAATATTTTTTTATTTTTCTTCTTTAAAAACATCATATTTGTTGTTCACATGAGAATATAAGATCTTAATTGAGATTGAATCCATTGTTATAAGAACTTCTAATGAGTTCATGCATCCACAATCTTGCTGTTGTGCCTTCATAATTTTTTGTACATTGCAAATTTGAATTTGAACAAACAAGTACAAAGTTATTTTTTGCTTTATTGTGTAAATAGTAGTGAGCAGTGCTTCAAATAGCAATTGAACTCATTTGGATACAATTCAAGAGTGAATTTATTTCATTTTGGTAATGGATTATTACTCTTAAAATAACTCTTGGTATTATTAGCTAGACAACTTCTAAATCTATAGAGATCATATATTTTTATACATATGCTAGTAAAAATTCGTGTTGTTTTGCTGCAAACAATACCAAAAAAATTGCATAGACTTATACAAAAAATTATCCCGATTGCCTCCATGATGAATTATAATAGCTCCATTGACTTGCATTACTTACTTTGTGCTCATGTATATATTGGCACTTTATGGCCTATAATAATGTTCTCAACTTGCATATCAAGCTTTCATGTCCCCTCTTCATATTAGAAGCATCTTTTATAATGTAATCATTGTTAAGTAGTATTGTTTTTGTTTTTTTGTTTCTTTATAAAAACATCTCTACAAAAAAATTATTTATAAACACACAAATCCCAAATGAAGTATACAAAAGCTCATCCATATGAGAATTTGAAAATGATTCTAAAACAAATTTTTGCCAAATCACACCAAGTCACAAAAAGCAAACATGACAACAATATCCCTAATTCTTTCAATGGAAAGAAGAATGATGCCTTTTTTATGTATATATTAAATAGGGAGTGTGTGTGGGGGGGAGGGTGGGTTTATGAATGCACATTGCTTTTAAAATTTTTTTTGTTCCATCGCCATTAATTATTCCATACATGTGATGCTCCGAGGGAGGGAGGGGGTTTTTCGCCGCACATTATCCAAAGCCTCCTCCTCGTCTTCTACGCTGCCGTGGGTTTGAATCTCCCTCGACGCCGATTTGAATTCAAGCTTCCCTCTCCGCCTGGCCGAGACATCCACGACATCTGAACCACAATTGACGTGAAATTTCGATGCTGTTGTAGTTGATGTTATTGTCAGCGATGCCTCGACGTCGGGGAGGAAGAAGAAGCGGAGGACGACGACGACGACGACGACGACGACGACGACGATTCGAAACATGCGCCAGAATTCAAATGGAGGCCAATTCAAACGAACGCAATGCGGAGCCTGGCCAGGTCGGGGCAGCAAATATAGAAATTGCTAATGTGGAGCAGGTCATGGAATAAATGTGCCGCATGAGTGAGTAGCAAGGATTCGCCCTCCTCGTTTGGGACGCCCTTGCGAAAGCTTTTCGTCTGCTTTTTTGTTCATTTGTAGAAATATATATATATATATATATATATATATTTATATAAATCTCGTGTTTTTGTTTTTGTTTGGTTACTACAGAAGAAGATTTTTAGGGACTTATCGAGGAGAGAGCGATGGAGCTGGTCGTCGCCCATCCCGCCAGATGGTGGGTTGCAGTGCGACCGACCGACGGCCAGACCACCGGATCGATTGCCCCCCCCCCCCAACGCGACATGGGAACTGGGTGGGGATCAATCTGTGTACGAACCGTTTACTGTGAGCCCGACGGCTTCGATCGTGCGATGAGGCGTGATTCTACGGCGATAAGATCACCGAGGCGTGACTCGCAGCCCATGAATTTCAAATATTGTTCAGCCTTTGTGCGTGACAGAAGGCCGCCCTGCGCCTCCCGCTCTGCCCCTCTCCCTCTCTCTCTCCCTCGCTCTGCCTCTTCACTTATTCCTCCTCACCGTGCCATGATAGGCATTTTCCCTGTAGCTCATGATTCCACATTCATTCCGCACCTGATCGGCCCCTCGTTGGTGCATCCGAGTTTTCCGCGCTGTGAGGTGGTTTCTGATGTTTGTGGGTTTTGTAGATTCGTTTGCGAATTTGGAGAGAGTTTTTGTTGCGAGGTTGAGATTTGAGGATTGACGGGGATGGAGTGAGCTTAAGGCAGATGGGGCAGGGTTCCCAGGAAGTTCTTTTCGTGGGATTGACGGGGATTCTTGGAAGGTGGTGATGATATGTGGATTGAGGTGGAGATGTTGCAGAAAAGCAATTGAGGAGGTGTAATTCTTCCTGAATTTTGGTAGCTGTGAGAGATTTAGATGGAAATTGGGCCGAGTGGTCGTCGTTAGGTGATTTCTGCAGGTGATGAAGATATATCGAGAATTCAAGGTGTTTTTGAGCTTTGGCTAGTCTGGGTGGGAATTGGCTCGGCAGGGGTTTTCTGGTTTTTGACATTGCTGGTGCATTTGCAGCTCTTTAGACCGTGCTCTGTCTAGATATGTTTCGGCTTTAGTGAAATTCGATAGGAGAGGGTTGACTGGTGAGAATCTGGGTTCCCTTGGTGCCATGGTGCGCCTCGCTCTTTTAGAAATTTCAAAGCCATTTTGAAATTTTTGATGAGATCTACATTGGCACTTGGCTGTACAGGTCAGGATTTGCCTTCGTTGAATTCTCAAGAGAGGTTTCTATTCTGCTTATTTCAATGCTGGTGTCTCACTTATTTTTTTCAAATGTGTCTGTCGTTCGAGACCTGTCCTTGACTTGTTCTCGTCATTCTTCTCCTCACCTGTGACGATGCAAATCTGTGATGAGGAACTGAGCATACGCTTATTAGCCGCTCTCATTTCGCAACCTTACTCTGGAAAGTTCTAATGTCTCTTTCGCCCGCATCCTAATCTCTATCCTTCGACCTCTTAAACAGCAGAGGCTCCCCGCGGGTATTCTTGTCGATGACGGTGGAAAGCTGCATCATTCTGATGCATTTGATAGAGAAAGTTGTTGGTAGAACTAGTGGCTATTTACACTTCTCTGGAATTCACTTGTTGCTAGGTGTGTTCTCTAATATGAGTTATGAAAGCAGAATTCACTATCTAGCAACTGGGTCTGTTACTTGTTCACAGACGGTACATTAGAGATTTCGCGATTTTATTTTTTATTTTTTGCAGTGATCACCCCTCCCATTATCTTCCTTGTAAGCTGGTGACCGTCCCTCCAGCTTGGGTTCGCTTGACGTGATTTTGAAATTAGGAATAGGGCGGTTGTATAATTAGATTCTCATCTAAGGGAAATTTCGCTAGCATTACCATGGCTCCTGGGTCTAGTGTTTATGCAAATAATGTTGTGAAAGACCAGGAAGGAGTTCGGAGAGAGAACATCCCTAAAGAAGTTGTAACCTCTGACAGCATGGGCATGCTAGCAGACGTAGATGTGAACCGAATTGTAAATTGTGATTCGAACCAGCAATCGTGGCCTGCCTTGAGCAAAACTATTCTACCTCCTCCAAAGAAACGCAATCATCCAGCCACAGGACAACCGGCCTCAAGGGTTACATACATGGACTTCAAAGAAAACAAGAGTGATAGAGGTGGAAGCATTACCTCAAGAATATCAACTTTGAGCCCTGGAACCAAGCGCAAGATGCTTGACTGTGCAGCTGACGGTAATGTCTCTCTATCTGCTTCAGGATTCTGATAAATGAATAACTTAGTTGCATTTATGATCGTTGTATTCGTCGGATAGTTTAATTAACTGAAACGTCTCATCAAATGTCTCGAGAATGCCGGAACCTGTGAACATTTAGCTGTAGCATGGTATCGACGTTACTTCTGTTCCGGCCTCTATCAACTGCATACGGTTTTTACCCAACGTTGAGTGCAAGTTCATTTGTGATAGTATCTTTTGTGTTTCGTATGTGAGCTGTGAATTGACTTCAGCTCACGCTTGCATTTGTACGTGGTTGCTTGGATAATGTGCATGTATTTCATGCGTGTAATCTATTGTCTATTCTGAATTGCAGGCTCTATCCCTCCACTCCCACCACGACAAAAGCGTGTCAAGAAGTTGTCTAAGTTTTCTAGCGGGGAAAACAAGTTGTGTACTAAGTTTGCACGGTCAGTGGAACCCAGTGGGCTTCTTGGGGACCTGAAGCCGGGTATCATGAGGGAACAAACTCGTACACGAACAGAAGTTTATGCCTTACTTAGTGCTGTTGTTGGTGATCTCCGCTACAGGGACACTCTGCCAGCCCCTGAGGTCTCTTGTCGTGAACTACAGGTGAATGATAGTTCCTCAGAACAAATAGAAGAGTCAGCTATTGAATGCAGTGGTTTGCGAAACTCGACTGAAGAGGATTCAGAGCATCACGAAGGATTAGCTCTGCGGGAATCGGTTGATTTTCATATTGGTCTTCCTGGGAAAGTTCGTGAACAGGATAATCCTGAGAGCAATGAATGTGCGGATGTTGGGGATGGACCATTTGACACTGGGTTGCGTACATGCAAAGGTTTACTGAACACCCATGATAGGACTTCTGGGTTTGTACCGTTTCAAAGAAACGGACTGCATTCATGTACTCGAACTACACCTATGTTGCCCATAGAGTCACGCTTACTTACTGCTGACCAAAGAGATTCAACGGGCCACAATCAGCAAGCTCAATTGCCCTTTAACATGAACCAAGAGTACGACTCTATTCTGATCTCTTCAAGGGAAGCATGTACAGCCGAGGCTTTCAAATGTAAGCAAGAAGATCTTGAGGAGGATACGTGTAAATATCCTTTTGACTTCTCCTCTCTGATTGAAGATGTCGGTTCTCTTGGACATGAAGATGGGACATTGCTTCAACAACAGGAATCTAAGTTACTTGTGTCAGTTGCTGGTACGCTAGACTGATTCTTAGATTGCCTCACTGCTATCACCTCAAGTTAGCTTCATTGCTTCCATATGCTTGAATTCAATTGGAAGGCATCCTTTATATCCAGTAAGTTTTTGTACCCGCAGAGCCAGCAGTTCTTGGAAGTATCATGCCTATTGTAATTGATCACTCTAGTCATTTTAATTGAGTCCAGTCGGAGGTCGCTGAAATTTGGAGATTCCTAACGACGCTCGTTGTTTGAATAGCTGCAAATGTTGCACCTTGCTGGCTGGAGCTTCTTAGCCAAGACGTCAAAGGGCGTCTAGCTGGTCAGTACCAATTGTACCTTGATTCTATGTGTTTTCCGTCGCTCATGATATGCAGTTTTAATCCTGCAATCGTGCATTTTTGGTTAATATGCCTGGTTTGTGTACTGCTACTTTCAAAGCATCTCCTAGTGCATGTTGTGTAACTGCAAATGCAGTGTGTACGGGGCTGCATTAGAACGTTAGTTTTTCTTAAGTCACATTTTGCCCGGCGTTGGACCATTTCCTGATAGGCACGGAGCCTTTGCATGTGTCGATTCCTGTTCATATGCATGGCTGACTATGCTTGATGCTTTTCCATGAGAAGTTATTGTGAAGCCTATCGAAATTCATCAGCTTTTATGGTTCCTGTGATGAGCGCGTTTTGAATCGCAGCACTTAAGAGCAGCAAGCAAAGGGTAGGAAGTGTTATCCTTTCAGGGGATTTAGACCTGGATGCGCCTTTGCTTCCAGGCGGTGTCACATCAACACTAACTCCCAACCTGGGAGATGCGCACCTGCTTGTGGATAGCTGGAGAAATGTGTTTGAATCCATGGATAGGGCACTTACGCTGGAAGGACAAAAGCTGGTGAGTCCCATCATTGAAAGAATGTCTGCGCCTACTGTTCCTTCTCCTCCAGCGTTTAACCTGATCCTGAAAATTTACTTCACATGCGTTATCGTTTCTAGAAGTTTCTTACGATCTTTTTTGGATACCCTTTGAGGTGCCTATCGGTTGACGACAGGTTACAACAGTTTTGCAGTGGCTTTTGCTGAGGCTAGATTCCGAACTTCACTAGGTGTGGCTAGGGTTTTTGCATCGTCCCTTTCACACTTGTTTCTTAGGTTCATGAATTAGTACTTGCTGAATTATGAATCGGGTTGTTACAGATGCGGTTATTGAATAGTGTGGCGATATGTTTTTGTAGGAGAGTTGGCTTCAGCAGATTCACGTGATGCAGAGTGAGTGCCAAAGAGACATGTCCTCATCGTCGAACATCAGCCTTCCAACTCTCAGGTGCGTGGTATGAATGATTGTTAGTACTTCATTTGCTCTTCGTTTGCCATGCCATGAACGTAAATCACGAGCGCGTCTCATTTTATCTGAATATCTACTACGGAATCGTTCCATCAAAATTTTGAAGTTTAGAGCAGGCATGTTCTCATCATTGTTTTCCGTTCACATCATAGACCATTTCTTGAGTATATTCCTCATCTATCGCTCATGTTGAACGGGGGAGAATCAGAAGAGGTAGGCTTGAAGGAGAGAGTCAGGAAATGGGATGCTGACAGATCTAGTTTATCCATGATAACATGATGTCAAATGTGCAGTGAGCCGACTCCTCCAAGAACTCAAGATATTCAGCAGATGGCGGTACCCTTGGCTGCGGCTTCCATTATGTCCCCGGCTGGCTTTGCCTCTTAAATAGGAAAATACTCCAAGGACTTGGTCATGTATCGTGCAGTGCCATGTACGTCATTGTCCCTTGTCTGATTAGTCCTTTCTAAATCTCGCTGAGAGTCTAGCTTCAAGTCACATCTGTTGCCCTCATGTAGGTCCAGTTTGAACGCAAAGGTAGGTCATGTAGACATACCTTTGCGTTCAAACTGGAATGGGCCGCAGCAGTATTCGCTACTCGCATCGGGACCTGGCAGTAGTTAATAGCTCTGACTAACCATTAGTCCGTGACTGAGTCTTCTTGTAACGGAGGTGACATCTACAGATCCCCCACCAGAAGACCCGAGTTGAGCAATTTAGTGAGGTTAGTGAGGTAGGAGGCAGAATACTTCAGGATGCCACGTTAATAGGAGGTGTCCTGTTCTTTCATTAAGATTAGTAAATTTGGTTCTTTGTAACGTGCGAATGCATATATGCTACTTGGAACTTGCACTACGCGCGGCTATTGGAAATGCATGGTTACTGTGTTAGTGTAGTGGAAAGACTGTGGTCTCTGTGTAGCTGCTTGTCCAACCAAATATCTTTGATGAAATTAGGCAAATTTGTTTTGTCTTAGACGTTCCTGCTCAAATCCTACTTACAACGTGTGTGGATGTTTTACACGGTAGTTTGTTCGTTTCGTGCTATTCATGATTGTGATGAGTAAACAAACTTAAAGCTGGCGTGGTGGAGTTAAGTATTTTGAAAGGTTTCGTTGATTGATTACAGCGATCCAAATCGTGATACTTTCCATAACCTACTTGTGAGGGGCAATATCACCGCAAGTGATGTGCTCGTCACCACCCACTTCAAATTGACTGATAAATCGGCTCTGTGAATTTTGAATAATGTAGGACACTATATTGAAAACGGACTTGCCTGAATGATTTTTCATTAACTGAAAATGAAGAGGCACCATGCCCATATATTCTAGCAGAAGGCGGTGATGTGCCTACTGATCTAAGGAAGAGAAGGAATCAACAATGCTAACCTAAACAAGTGACATCTGGTGGTATCCTCATCATATGCCTAAACTGGCGCTTAATCAGCGCTTCTAACAAAAGACAAGAAAGGAAAT
>JAWRVF010000074.1:856042-871383 GCA_036785485.1 Physcomitrellopsis africana | reverse complement strand
GGTGTCAGAGGAGGAGAGGACGCTGAAGCTGTAGGTGCAGTTGAATATACCGATGGAGCACTTGCGTGGGATGCGCTTGGCGTTGCGGGAGTGTTAAAAAGTACAGCTGAAGTTGCTGCTCCTGACACGGAAGGTGAAACTCCACCATGCACACCTCCAGAACTTGCAACCGGATGTAAAGCTAAACCTCCTAAACTTTTTATTCTCCCGGCAGCAGCATTTCTGTATGAAGGAGACACTGGAGGGCTAATATGCGTATTTCCATTACAGTGGGCTCCTACAGAAGGTCCTGCACCCAAGACCAATCGGCCTGCTGCACTCACAGATCGCGATAGCGGAGGTTGAGCTTGCAAAATAGGGCCTAGACTGCCTGGTCTCTGAGGAGGTACCAAACCAGGTGCACTTGCGGGACGTGAAATCACAGGTAAAGTTGCAGATAAGGTGGCGGAATAGCTTGAACTTGTTTCTTCTACCCCAGCGGCCAAACTAGTTCCTGATGATGATGGAGGCATCCCTACACGAGGCGGCCTGGACACTTCAATGCAGCGGGTTTTTGCTGAGGCAGATGGTCTGGGCGTACCAACTTCCACTTCAGCTGAATTCAGACCATGCCTGCTACTACTGTCAACATTGTTTCCTGCAAAAGGTAGAAACCACTTGCTATTGTTGTCTCCGTTACAACCTGCACCACCTGCAGTTGTTCCGTTGCCGCTGAATATTGGTGAATGATCATTTGCGTTATTCGTACTTGCCATTGTTTTACTTGATCTAATCTGTTGGCCAGTTAACTTTTCCACATCAGGGGTTGCAGAGGAAAAGCCGCTGCTACTTTCATCGGCTGGTGAGGAACTTGGGGCACTCGACGCACCACCAGGCCTAGATCCTACAGAAGCTTCTTCTGGCAGACCAATATGAGAAGAGGGTCTGTCCAGTCTCATTTGATGTTGGAAGAGGCTAACCTGCTCTTGTAGCATTACAACCTCCTCATCCTGCATATGAAACCATAGGAAGGAAGCTATTAAAAAATTATTTAATTAATTTAAATTTAAGTTTAAAAACAAAACAAAACAAAACAAACAAGAAGCGTGCCGCCTCTGACCTGTGTAAGGAGGCCCGAACTAGAGGATCCTCCCTTCACTCTGAACCAAACATGACGAGTAGAGGGCGTCCGACACAAAAGGATTGAACAAGAGAAGTACATATGCTAGGGAAACTTATTCGCCCATATACCTTTTCACAAAGACGTTGCTCAAGCCACCGGACACGCTCCCTAAGTGAAAGAATCACAGTCTCATTATCCACCCCTGCAGAACTGCAACTGCTGCTAGCTTCACCAGGACCACTGGGATCCAGACCAGTCGCACGCATGATGGTACCATCAGCTTCTAAAAACCTCCCATCTTGTTCATATCCATCGCTATCTCCTCTACTCCTGGCTCTGTACAATACGAACAATAACAAGCAGTGAGCACACACAATTATAAGCACGAGAATAATGGGTACTAAGCAACGTTTTAATAGACCCTAAACCTGTTGAAATCTGCTTTTCGACATCGTACATGCTCTAGCCGCGACTACTAGATAAACCCCTCGCTGACAAGATGCCAAACAATCTGCAGACGTAAATCAATCCCTCGAGGAGTCCAAGGGAAAAGCTCACCTCGTGAGAACGGCGTGATTCTGATCGGACAAGCTTGGTCGCATGCTATATGATCCACCATTCATAGAAGGCCTCACTGAAGGAAGAGAGTCAGACGAGCATGTAGAGGAACTATCGTCTAATGCAGATGCCTGATTCTTTCGTGCCGCTCTACTATTACGTGCCGAACTTTCTTCATGTGCCCCGCTGAATCCAGCAGCCTCCATGCCGCTATGACCGTATGATGCATCTCTTTCCCAGGTAGTGTGATCCACATCGCACTCCTCGCCCGCGAGTCCCAGGGTACCAACAACGTCATCCGTTGCATCTAATCCACTGAGGTGATCTTCTTCCCCAGCATCTGCCGGAACGAGTGAAATAATACCTCGCCCCTTTGACATTCGTTCCTTAGGTCTAGAAGACTCAGATTGACGTTGACGATTTTCTTGTTCTACCCGCGCACGTTTTTCTTCAGCTTCTTTGTCTTTGTCCTTGCGATCCTTCCTCCTTTGCTTTGCCTGAAGGGAAGAAGCTTGATCAGTTTCATTTATAGAAAATAATGGCGATGAAACGCGGCCTCATCAATGAATCTAGAATGACGACAATACAAACTAGCCAAAGTAAAATCATAACCAGAGAATAAAAGCTGGAAAAGGGTGAAATCCCTGGAGAAACTAAATGAACATTAGTGTTGCCAGCTGTCGCAGATAGGCCAAGAGACCACAGATAAAAACCAGGCAATCTCCTAATACTGCTACGATTGAAAAAGTACTTCGACAGATCCGACCTGTTTTTTCTTTGACCGCTTTTCTTTCTCAGCTGCCTCCCGTTTAGCTCGAAGTTCAGTTTCAGCTAGCCCAGCAGCCTCCTCCTCACGAATAAGCTCTTCTTGCCTCTTCAACGCAACTGCTTCTCTGTAAGCGACCTCTACACGATTGCTGTATCACACCAAACAGCAATTTAAGCCAAAGAACCCCTCAAAATACATAAATTTTAAAAACAGATGTAGCATATCCGTTTATTGACCATCCACGCTGTGATATGTGTGGTGTGCCGAGTTACCATGCACCTGGCACTTCACCTCTCAACTCACAAACACAATCACATTGATACCTCAAAATTGCTTGAAAGCATCGCCAGAATCAGTACGAGAGTGTTACATCGAGGATAAAAAAGCACTTCGAAGTGAAAAAGTGATCCAAGACCTTACTCCATGCGTGGGCTTACTGAACGCTTTACTAGCCCATTGACGGACGCTAATGTTTGGTCATTTAAAACAAACCTCGCCTTAGCGAATCATCTGTGTCGTAAAATGTCATTTGTTTATTTGTTTATTTATTTACTTTAAGATAAAGCGTTCGTTGTCGCACATATTATTCCAGAGCTACAGAAACTCTCAATTGCTTCAAACTACTCTCTGCCGAGATACATGACAACCCTTCATGGCCCGAACTACAAGACATAAACTTCGTGATTTGGCGCCAGACAATCAAATTGGCATACATGTTTGAGAAAATGACAATATATATATATATATATATATATATATATATATATATATATATTGCCGAGTGGAAGTAAAAATGATGGAACCACATACGTGTATAGATGAGCCAGAACGAACATTTCAACAGTTCGTCTACCGAGTTCAGTTAATCGCCGTTCGTCACGCTCCACTGAGTCTTTACCAAAATCATCGCCGGAGCTCCCATCCTGCAACTGTCGAAAGCAATAAGATCTCGACTCCGATTACAAGACAGAGCCGTTCCTGAAACAGCACCAAAACTTCAAACAAAAGCAAGCTATTTAACCCAGGCTGGCATGAATGAGCTGAGCAAAGCAAAGTACAAACCTTTGTTCGGTTTTGCGGTCCCTTGTCATCCTTGTAATGGGGCAAAGTTTCAGAGACCACCCGCTCAAGTAGGAGCAGCACGTCACCAGCAAGAACAAAAGCATCCTTCTCCACCCACACTATGGGGTTAATGGCTTCCTCCACGTCCACGCCGCTAACTTTACCATTCTTGCTCCGGCTCCTATAGTCCAGTGATTTGCATCCACTATAAAGTGCGTCCATAACTAATGTTGATGTCACCTCCTTCTCGTTGAAAAAACGCTTCACCACAGCTTTCAAAATCACATCTGTCTTCTCTCGTGCGAGGCGCCGACGAGTGCCTTCTTCAACAGCTGACCAAAACGCTTGAAAACTGCACCAACATGCAGGTTTCAGCTTTGATCATCAAATAAGTCTTCAACGGTTCCAGCCGAAAACAGGACTAAGCACGGAGAAATCCTAAGCTTCAATTCCTTTTCTCAGAAAATTAACCAAAAAAAAACCATTCATTTACACACAGGAAAACCCATCACGCAATGCCTTACGAGGTTGTCAGGATTACCTGTTCCATCGAGCTGTGTCTTCCATAAGCTTCCCAAGTTTTTCTCTTTTTTCTTCAACGAAACGTCGGCAGATTCCTTCAACGTTTGTTAGATACACTCGAACAAGCTCCCTCCGATACTGACAATCTAGGCAGCGAAATGGGCGGTGGGAGTTTTCTCTGCAGATAAACGGAAACAAGACTGTAAGGGATGTCACGCCTTACAAGTGCATGGCACATCCTCAAAAGATATAAATAAAAGGCCGAAAAGAACAGCGTTTCACTGTCGTGTAAGAATTGCACGTACTCATTCCAGTAAAAAAAAGACTTTGATTTGACTTTCAACAAAGAGCAGTTAAATGTAACAGATGATCGATGCTCAACTCCTGTATTGACTGTCAACCATGTCCATCGTATAAAATTCATACCCAAGATAGCCTACCACCAGAAGCAAGATGAATAGCATACCTGATAACTTGTACTTGAGCCTTTATGACGAGAGTATCAGCAACTGTAAAACCATCTAAGACTTTGGAGAGCTCCATGAACTTCTTCCAACCCCAGTCGTGTTCTTTCTTACAGAACCGGTGTAAAGTGTCTGAAATCCTCCACACCGTGCAATGATTAAAAACTTTTAAGCAGAGACTCGGCATAAACACCATGACACAACACGCTAGCTCCATTACTCCAACAAACTAGACGAAAATCACAAACTTGACTATGGCAACTCCACATGACAGCCCATTTCGAGAATCTGTAATGCCTCAAGTAGGACATGCAGAGATCTGAATCCAGAGTTACCGACTCAATGAAGTCGATACACTACAAATGAGTCCCCCCCTATAAAAAAAACAAAAAATAAAGACAAAATGATAATAAATTTCCAATTTGCAACATACACCTTGAAAACTCGAACATTACCCGAGTATTTTGATTTCTTAGGATCCTTGTTAACAACAGCGATGGTAAATTGCGCAAAGTGACTCCAGCCTGCATTTAGTGACAAGTCCGCCACGAAGTTACTGTACCACAAAACATTATGCCCCAGCCTATGTAGAAACAAATGCGTAGTTCTAACCCTGCTACAATTCCACGTAGAAATGCGATGCAAGACAGCACTGACATGAGAAACTGGATGCGAGAAAACAGATTTCTAGGAATACCCAAATGCGAAGTTTACGAATCTGAACTATACCAGGCAAGAGCTTGTCGTAGTCTGCAACACACAGAAATAGGGACAGATGATTGCAAACATCGCATCCTTGAGGATACACCAGAATGTACCTGTGAAAATGCGCCAACTGAACCTCTTTACAAATTGACTCCAGTCACTCTAGGAGGAGCTTCAACCTCTCTAACCACTCTAATTGTGTAAAATCAAATAAACTTGGCACATGATGTGGAGCTACTGAACACTTATCCTGCAAATAAAAACGAGAAATAACTCAAACTAGAGTAGTATAATCTACAATGCAGCACTCAGAGTTAGTTGACCCTGACAACAGTATAACCAGGATGAAGACACAGAAGCCTGCTTTCAATCTGTGAAGCTGAGGCTATCGTGGTAAGAGCACAGTTTTCACCGTTCTCACGTACAGGCACCCACTCACCGCTTAAAACTACGTGTAACCCCGCCCCCTAAAGTCCCTGTGCTCAAGCTCCAGAGAGGGAAAAACGGTCACCCCGAATTGAAAAAAACTCAGGAGAGCATGCCTGGGATGACACTGTCAGCGTCTAAAAGCTACCATTCCAACTTACGTTGCAGAAGGACCAAACGAAGCAGAGCCAGCACTTAGGGTGCACACCCACTCAAAACATCTCTCACAACCCCTACCATTGCGTTGCTGCAGTAAGTCCTCAAATCTTTGCAACAAAGTCGAGGCAAAACAACAAGAACCTCACCACTTGTAGCCACCAACTTCGAAGACATTGCTGCGCAGCTCTCGCTTGCTGATCTCTGAAAAATTTTCTATTTTCCAGGTGAACTTGCCATACAGGTCTGTGGGCTTGGGTCCTGAATTTGCAAAGCTAATAACGTCAGAAAACAATCATCAGAATTACCAAGGTTGGAAAGTAATAACGATGGCCAAATTTATATGCTCAACCTGGGGCGCGGAGTATTGCCTCCACGGAAGCATCCCCAACAACGAGGGGTCTAGATATTTTTTACCATAAATACACATGAACATTCGCACTCAACGTGTACATGGACAAATAATGACACGACCAGATTGAGCCCCAGCTACCGAGAGCACAATCAAGGACCTAATCTAATGCTATCTCGTTGAACATCGAAAACAAAGCGATTTCAACGACGGACAGAGCAGTTTATCGCTCGACTGGAATGCTCCTACACAAGAAACAACATGACACTAATCGAAACAGTGGGCAGGTCCATGAAGTCGACGCCCACATGCAACCAATTGTTACCAACTAAACGCAAAGCGCCCACAATACACAAACCACGAACTCGAAACTGAAAACCGTGATTGCTGCAACTGAGACAACTACACCAAGAAAAAGTAAACATCACAGCAACCTGTCACCCAGAGATCACAAAAAAAGACATCGGAATTAGCAGCACGCGACCCTTCACATTGCAAAATATTCCATGGCCTCGATCAATTCCGTGCGCTGATAAAACTGAGCACCGATTCACTCAACAAATGACCCTCCAAAGGGCATAGAAAAACGCTGAAAAAGCCACAACCAGTGTCACTAGCAAAGCAGATCACAAAGAAAGCTTCGTCCTGTTTTTAAGTACGACCGTGCTTGCAAGTCAAACCTCGTTCTCGTGCATAGAGGCCACAGGCCATGCATTCATTGCCAAAATCGTTCACAGGCACATTGCAAGTTGCGAGAAGAGAGAGCGACACGTAAAATTTTGCAACATAGCCCGCCCGATGCCCAGTGCCAGCACTCATCACGGTAGTGCAGGTGAAAATCACCTCAGCATGACAATGTCATGTCCAGATGCAACGGAGTGGTCGAGGCAAGCATGAACATGCCTGCTGGAAGAGGATTAGTGCTTATTCATACATTCCTTCCATCAAAACATCGACGGCACTTCTCACCACGCCTCCCTTAAAAGAACACCGTGCCACCTGCCCTAACATCTGCTGTAACGACTCGCACATCCGCCAAACCCTACAAGGAGCATGCGGCTCTGCTGAGTGGAAACCTAGACCTAATGTGCCATCTCGATGCTTGGGCCATGCGCGGTCACGAACCGCGGCCGCAACTCCAAATGACAGAACACCTTCATCGACAACACGCAGTATCCAAAAAATGGGGCGGCTCGGTGGGTACCAGTCATGCACGACGAATTGGAATCGTCATCCTCATCAGTATCCCAATAGGCAGGCGATGTCGAGGGTGGTGAGGGCTCCAGCTGCTCCCGCGAGCGCCACTCCGGAGGTAGATCCACCATCGGATGCAGCTTCGACGCGGCTGCATCCGCTGACGGCACGCTCCCTCCCAACGACTCTCCTCTCGAATGGCATGCCATCGCGCCCGCACCCACGCAGGCTTACTCTATTCCCTCTCGCTGCCTTCAACCCCACGTGCACGAACCACTCGCTCTCAAACCTCTCTCCTTGCACCCGCCCCGCAGGGGCACCCTAAATTGCACCCGTCCCGTCCCTCAACGTCCCCTCTCTCTTCCACCATATTCTCAATGGCCCCGACTCAAAAAATCCGGACCTCCGTGGCGCTTCACCTCAATTCTGCTCTCCAAAAAGCACCGACCTCGCACTCGGAAACCCTACACACTGCGCCACAAATACGCATCTGCCGGCCGAAACAGCGCGGGAGGGGAAACGAGCAGCAAAGTCGCACGCCGCCAGCAGGCTAATCGGACAATCTAGCGCGGATTTGGCGGCAATGGAGATGCAGGGGGGCGAGCATGGGAGACAGGAAGGGGACGGAGTGGGAGGAGAGGGGAAGAAATTCCCAACGGTGGGGGGGAAGGGGCAGGGGCTGTAACAACAAAAGACAAGGACGGGGCCAAGGCAGGCAGGCAGGCAGGCTGGAAGGGAGGAAGGAAGGAAGGAAGGAAAGGGGGGGGGGGTCGCTGGTCGACGACGAGGGGCATCGGTTGACACCATAACCAACACGGGGCCGCCCCACCCCGCTCCTCTCTCTTTCTCTCTCTTGCCTCTCTCTTGTCTTAGTGTTTCTTACTTTGTCTCCGTCTCTGTGCTGCTTCCTATCATACTCTCTCTTCTCTTCTGTATTCTTCATACTTCAACCCATGGCGGGAGAAGCACCAGCCCCACTGCACTGATTCCACCCGCTGCAATGCTCCCTCCCTCTCTCACCCCCACCTCACACATACACTCTCTCATCCATCCTTACCCACACTTTAATCTCCCTAATTCAATTTGTACCATTCAAAACCCATACCTTCCTACAACACATGCATATGTAGCTACTACTCAAGCTAGCACAATTTTGAAAACTTGTTATTTTTTCTTTTTCAATCCAAATGCATTTCTTTTCTCTATGTCTTTTTTGTGGTAGTATGCCTGATTTCACACCTTTTTGTTAGTCTAATTTGTATCAAAACACTAAACACAATTATCATGTGTCATATGAAACAATGCAAGATCAAAGAAATTGTAGTTTTTGAAAGGTTTGTGAGAACTTCCGAGTTTTAGTGGGTGATTTTCTAAATGCACTTAAAGAAATAGAAATAAAAGCCCATTAAAGAATGCAAATGTACTTGGATGATATAAGATTTCAAATTTTTTTAATATAAGCATTGTAAAAAAAATGCCATTGTTCTTCTACATTATTGTTGAATATTGTAAAAGTGTAAAAAAGTTTTATTATATAATGATTTGCAAGGACAATCTTTTACCAATAATCCTTAATTAGTTGGTGGCATGAAAATGTTGTTGCAACTTGCAAATAGGTCCAAATATATTTTAACTAGCTAGACAATTGATTAAATTCTAACTAAGTTATAATAATCTCAATTGAGAATGAAACTTATTTGTAATTATGAAATTAGTTGATTGCAATTAGAGGAATAGAAATTTATAAAGTATTTGGTTTGAAAAAAAAATTCAATTAAAATATGAGAATAAATATATGTATGTGTTTGTTTTAAACATGGCTAATGATATGGTAGTTTATTGAATAAATATTTTGTGGATTGAGATTAATATGGAAAATATTTTTTTTAAGCCTCACAATGACAAACAAAGAAGATGATTTTTGGTTAGGTTGGTGATGTGCAACACAACACCTAAAACATCACTTTTGTTGTGATTACAATCATTTCTTTGAAGAATTAGGTCATTTAATAATACACTTGAATGAGTGACCAAGATCCTAAAAATTTATCAATATCCAAAAGTATGTTGTTTGCGTTCACTTGATTATGCAACTTCATACTCTAATTTCTAAACATCATTTGTAATTGGCTATTCATTGCTTTGTTAAAAAGTTTAAGCTTTTACTCAATAATCAAAATAATTTGAATGATTGGTAAAAATACAAAGATTATTTTTTCAATTTTAATATGCCATATTAAAAGTAGAATGTTATAAATCAAATAATATTGAAAAGTATTGCTTGAAATCACTATCAAACTATATAAGTCAAAATGTAACGTTTCAAATTTAGAACATTTTTCTTAATACTATTTTGACTATTTATTAAGATATATAAATAAGTAGTAAGTTGTTCTTTTGTTTTAACCCAAGTGTCAATATATACTCTACAGTCTTGGTTGAAGTCTAATATATAAAATTTTAATTGATATTTGTTTAGATTTTTTTTTTTAATTGAATAAAATATATTAGTTGAATATATAGTAAGTTGTGTTATTTTAAACTTTTTAAAAAGCACTACGCTTGGTATTTAGGATAAGTTGTAAGTTTTTCTACAAGTCACTAAGTATACTAGGGATGAGATTAAAATTTATTACTTAAGAGTTTAAGGATATTCTTTCTAATCAACATAGTATGTGAAGCAATAATGATGTTATTAAAATAAAACAAATTATATATATGTATATATATTGAATGTTTTAGAGCAAGCCATGAACATCTTGTATTGAAGCAAGAGATTTTTGGGATAAGAATGAAGTAGTATCAAGTTTGTTATAGTTAAACACCAAACTTCTAAAATATTCAATTATATTTATAAGCAAAGACTTAGAATGATGTTTTTGCAAATAAATTGTTGAATCTAAATAAGATTTTTTGATTGAGAATTCAAATAAAATAATACATATATATATATATATATATATATAGTGGTAAATAAAGCGTATATGATAGTTTTGTCTTTGGTAGGTAGCTTTTTTTATGTATAATTTCCCCCATCTCCTCCTCAAAGAATTTATATTTGTCTACAATGTAAACTTATATTTTCTAAATCACGTTTTTTTAATAATAGACTTGTCAGAAGGAAGGAGATCCAGAAAATTCATGAATATCCAAAAACATGTTGTTTATATTGATTAAATATCACAATCACTTAATTCATCTTTTAGGTATTATTCACTACTGAGTATTGATTGTTATGTTGGAAAACATATTATCTATGAATTTATTATTTAAAAACACAAATTATTGGTATAAATATAAAAATTTTATTATTAATTTTAGTATATCAATCAAAGTTTTGATTTTTAAGTATTGTTGAAGAATGAGTTTCAAAACAATATTGGAACAACCACTGTTAAAAGTAATGCTTCAAATTTACAACAATTTTATTGATACATTCAAACTATCAAAATGAATAAACAGATAATACATTGTTTTGTATTTTTTAATCCAAAATTCAAATTTTATACCCTGAATATTTGTGAATGGATGGTTTTACGAATGATATTAAAAATAGACATATATTACAATTGTGTACGAATTGCATATAAGAATGAGGTTATTTGTTTTTGTTCATCCTAAATGTGTAATTGACCTAAAAATTGTACAATTCGACAATTTTACTTTTCAACCTCTCGTTGTTATTTATCTAGAATGATAAGCTGTAAATATACGAGTTGACCACGTACTTGACACAATATGACCTGACATTAACACGTGACAAGTAACATTCAAGCAAATTCTGAAGTAAAGAAGGTATCGAACATTTCTTCAACATATTTTCAGAAACGAAAGAGTGCATGTTCAATAAGAAGATTATTAAAATTGAATTCCATGTGTATAAGACCCAAAATATATATATGATTTAATGGAGAGTTGGAAGTAGACACTGTGATAAGTCATGATGTAGGGAACCACGATTTTTTAAATGATCTTTAAGAGATTAGTAATAAATTTTAAATGATAAAATAAAAACTAAAAAATTTCATTCATATGCCAATTATCCGCTCTCGGGGCACATTAGGATTAAGTGTATAGGTCTTCAAAATTTTACAATGCAAAAACCTCTTTAGCGCCAAATGCAGATACGCCCAGGTCAACAGATGATTAGCCCCTCCAAAAATAATTCAGAAAACTTGATTGTGCTGTAACTCAAACGTAATAAAAATTTAAGAAACAAATGAAATCCAGCAGTGCCACTGAACTAATGAACTGATATTATTACATGCCTAAAGCATGCAGTAATGCAAGATCCTTAAAACTGAAATGCTTAGAGGACTATACCCATGGCAACTGATGCTAAGAGATTTCTCTGGCTAACAAGAACATGCAATTTGTGACATATGAACCCACAAACAGATGTATCAAAGACCAAAAATAGTGTATACAATTCATCAGCTGATTACTGGTAGATTGAAGTATAAGATCCTTTGCAACATGATCTCCATGCCTTTTGACGTCATTTGACCAAAAAATTTAATGTAAGGTATTCTAGGAGGAAATGAAAGTACTGTTGTACATCAATTCAACAGGTGCACGTCGTCAATGTTCACTTAGCTTCACCATCTTGTTTGACTTGACCAGCAGGACCAGCAGGTTGCATAAGCGTGGAGAGCCCTTGACCAAAGGATCTCCATAATCGGGACTGAAAGGAAGTACCTTCTGTAATGGTTGGAGTGGCATCCTCTGGTGTCAGCTCCACTGGAACAGCAGCTGCAAGGTCCATTTTTTTAAGTCTTATAGTGCCCAAAATTTGCTCTGGGAGCTCACTCTCCATCTGGCCTTCCAGAAGGAAAGCCAGGTCGACGGTGAGGGTAGTAATATACCCAATGGCAAGATGCACAATTGCATTTGCAACAATAGATGATCCAATATCCACGTCAACCTCTATGAAATTGGATCCTTGCAAGTATCTGCAATGAGGCACAACAAAGAACCCAACTTTTCCTTAATCTCAGACCTCTAAAGTTCTAAAACAATTTTATAAAAATCACATTTCCACCTACGTAACAAATCAACTGGAACGGACTGCAAACACAGATATCCTCACCAAGTTCTTCAAACTTACAACCCTCGAGGTAACAACCCCGTAGAAAGGGATGCCTAGTTGGAAAACCTAAACTAGCCATTAAAGTTTACAACGCCATCAGCGTATACAATACTATTGAAAAATTCTACCGAAACCTGACTAGGCAATTTTGCAAATAAAAGCGAGTCTAAATAACTGAAGAACATCAAAAAAAACCTAGCACATCAATCCGGAACCAAGGTGACTTGCAATAGGGTTCCACTCTGAACGAATCTAAACAGAACCAAATGAAATGAGTGACCATCCATGAACAACAACAGTGTACAAGCAACCATAATAACGGATAGAAACCGTTGGAAATCTTGGTGGATATAAATGTGACCTGCAAGTGAGGGATCTGCCAAGAATGCAAATAGCCTGCTCTCCAACTGCTGTTTTAACAATCCACGGCCCTTCAGATATATTTGCTATAAGCTTCAAGCGGTTGTTCTTAAATGCATCGTCTGCCTTCAAGAAGCGGTCCCACACAGATCCCTCCTCAAACTCATTGAATGTTACAAAGTATGAAACTACACTGTAGTGCTCCTTGCTTGGGATCTGAAATAACAGCAGTTGGCTTAAAACCCGCTCTCTGACTGATATAATACCACCATCCGACCAACATCTCAACCAGAACCATCAAGGCTACTTGAATAAACGTTCTTGACGAAACTTCTCAAACGATCATGAAGGGCAATTTAAGCCGTAGAAGGTCTTACAGACGCTAACATATAACGTGTTCTTAGGACCTTCGTATGGTTCAAATATTTGGGTCTTCAATACACACAATTGGAGTAAGGTTAATCTCTTTTGAAATCTCTTATAACAAGAGAACTCTTAAACACCAGCACTTGCTTCCGAATAGGAAATACGCTAATGATTTCAGCATGACATAAAATCTAGTATGATCTCTGAATGCTCCGGAGGAAAAAGAACGCCTTAATTCCCAGGAAAATCAAATGAAGTTAGAAGAAGATTTCAAATTGTCTGGCAACAGATCATTAGAATAAATTCGTCTTCGAAATTTATGTATTCCACTGCCATCCAAAAACGAAGCGGGAACCACTGACCTGGAGATTAAAGGCCCACACAAAAGGCTTCTGGGCACAAGCCTTCTGTGCTCGATCTAAGGCCAACCTGACCCTGTTGGTGGGTTGTTGCAGAACGCAATCGATTCTGGAACTGCTCTTCAACCAGTCTAATGCGAGGGGTCGAAGTAAACACTCTCCTCCAGGAACTTTTACTCTGTCTGCCAAGTACTGAGGGCCCCGTACAGTGAAAAAATCTCCTGGAATAGAAGTCCATCCTATGCTACCATCACTAATATCAACGTAAGACAACGAGCCCCCTTCCTGGAGCTGCGCCGTCCATTCTAAGCTCTGTGTCTTTTCTTCTGCTTGAGCATTGTTTTCATTTTGCTCCATAATTAAATTCCTTGCTGTGACCAGGAGTTTCAATCAACAATTACTTGTAGATCTCTAGGTGTTAGCAAAGGATTGTATCTCCACTCAAACGAGGAGTAAGTCTTCAAAAATGCATGGAGCGAATTTTACGGCAACCTTCCAGGAGAAACCACCTTGACACGTACAATCGGAAAAATATAGAACCTGACACAACTAGTTCACCCGCAATATACTCAACCTCTGGCCTTGGTCCTCAACAATCCTGCAAAGCCCTTTCACGCCTTCTCAATCCATGACTTTCCCCGCATCATGATCCAACAACAAACCTCGAGCAGCGTTTGCAAAATCGAAGAAATCGCCAAACACCTCACGAACTCAAATCTTTCTCAAGATCCACCGACTCCAGATCATCAAATGACGCGTTAATTAACGTGTTTAAATTCCACGCTCCTCCAAATAAGCTCCGAATCAACACCCTCAAATCCCCTAATGAATCAAACCACTGGACATCGAATTGCAGCCAGGAGACTCCAAAGCGTCTCTCTCGCTCTCTCTCTCTCTATCTCTCGGACTATCTCGCTACTAATCAACTTCCTGATCAGATTGCCAAAGCGTCGCCCTCAACCCTAAACTAATCCTTGGAATACACACAATGAAATCCGAGGGAAAAAACAGCCACGTACAGCGGAACCCCGCCCGAAGAAGCTCTGACGAGAAGATCTCAGAGGGCGAGGCTGCGATGCGATGGCTGCAAGACAAGCGCATTCGTCGAAACTGGGGCAGGCATCTGAGATATCCATGCCACACCACCCCACGCCATCCCCCCCCCCTCCCCCCCCCCTCGTTAGAGGTGCGAGACGGTCGAAACGCCGGGTCCTACCCGGAGTTTGGCCCTCCCGCCCTATCGTCGCTCCCATTGGGCTGCAACTTCCCCTCCAGGTTCCATCCTGGCCTTCCGTTTCCTACGGTGGAGATCAAAGTTTAGATCGCTTAGCAACGCTTCAAAAAATCACTTGCAGCCCTTCAGAAGTGTATAATTTGAGCTTGAAGTCGTATAAATCCTTATTTTCAACCATGGAAAGGAGTGGTTGAAAAAATTGACTCTTTTTGAGGTTTCAAAGTGTTGAAAAATAGGAAAGTTTCTAAGAAAAACCTGTGACGATGTAAGAATTACAATAATGACGACAACAATAATAACAATATTAGTTGGTTGAGAAATATTTTTGTGATCTATTTGGGAAAATGTAATATAAAAAGAAAAAAACCTTAATTTTTTTGTAACAGAATTCCATGATTCCATGTAGCAATAAAACAAATAAAATAAACAATATAATCATTAAGTAATTACTTTGAAAATTAAAATTAAAATGAGTTATTACCATTTTTAGTTAACATGATATTCTTATAGTACCTCTATTTTTTTAAAGATAATATAGTTCTTTTCATTGGTCAAATTCCAAATGCAAGGGGCTTTAATACATCTAAAATATAGAAATTATTCAATGACTAAATGTTAATCAA
>JAWRVF010000074.1:8542-121042 GCA_036785485.1 Physcomitrellopsis africana | reverse complement strand
TCCTTTGCCTCCCCCCCCACTACCATTAGTGTACCGGTATTCTGCTTCTGTCCCAAGCTTGTGACAATTTGGGTGGATGCAGTCCGAGTAGCGGCATCAGCACCGCCGGAGACCGTGCATGCTATCCCGACTAATGGTTCTAGCTGTAGCTGCCTGTTTCCAGATTGTGTGTGCTCTTTGCTGCTTCGCTGCTCTTACTGCCCTACAACTGTCACTTGGCGCAAGGTGTGATTTTCATGGTTTTGGCTTCTTCGTAAGCTTCCTGCCCGTTAGGTTACGTGAGCATGGCCTTCCCGGGTCATGTTTCTAGTCTCTGACAACCGTGGCTTGGCTTTTGTGCATTAAACAAGGCTTGTCAATCGGCGACATGACTGATGCAATGTGTGACTTTGTTGGTATCTTGTCTCATTTCCTGTGTCCATGAAGAACTTTTTCGCTTTTACTTATTTTTCTTTTAGCTTGAGTGCATCGAAGGTTTGGTCTGCTCATGCACTGGACTATTTTTTCCTGTCGTGCAAAAGGGTTTGTCTCCTTCGTGTTTTCTTGGCACATAAACACCGTGCTCTTTTGGTTGTTACACTCATGAATAGATAGTCTCTTCTTCTCGTATCCATGGTCTCATCTTTCATGGGATCTTGTGACCAGCACAGAAAGGTAGCATCTTTCATCGTACTGACTTCATCATGACAACTGTGAAATGAGGGCCAACAGTGATGATTTCGCATGTTCGCCGCAGAGTGATTTGTAATTTGTGAGCCTCGTCTTGCGAACGCTGGGTTTGCGGTTTTAGGTTGAGGTTCGAGCTTTCTTGGCGTGCTTTCTTTCACGTTGTCTTTCATGGAAGTCGAAATTCTGGGCATCTATGCTGCTTGCAGAGGGTTGCTGTATCATTATTTCATGTCTTTGGTTCACGCCCGCTCATGTCTGTATTCGTGTGTTGTGGAGGACCTGTGTGATGTCCGTGGTGGGGCAATAGTCTCAATCGAGCGTGAGGAAGTCATTCAGTTCATCATCATTGTCACAGCTTGAATCTCCGGAAGCTTCATTCTGGACTGCTTCGATTAAATTGAATAGACTCAGTTGCTTGGTTGTCTTACTGTGTCTTGACTTGTTTGCGTGGGTGTAAGCCTTTCTTTATTAGCAGCATATTTGCTGTCTTCTTTTTGCCAACTCTAATTGTCTTTTACAATCGCACCATAAACCACACCGTATGACTAAAGGAGTAAAAATTTACTCTCTTTGTAGAACAATTCATGGGAGCGGGGGGTGCAAGGATTGGGACGTAGAGGAGAGAAAAGTACAGGAAGGTCTGGGGAGTGGGATCAAGAAAAGTGGTAGGGTTTAGGTTTCTTGGTGCGAACCCATAATGATTTGTGGGGACCCAATCAGTGTAGTGAGCGTACTTACACCAATCGACTCAACTCTCCCTCGACGCTGTCAAGTTTCCAGTTTCGAGGAACCAAGTCCAGGCGTTTCCTTGCCCTTTAGTGCTTTGCAATCTTTCCTGAGTGACACAATTGACAATGTCATGTTGCACTTTGACATTTGTTGAGCTGTTTGCCGTGTGGTTTCACCTCTCTTGCGCACAGCTGATTAAAAACGCTATGGAACGTTGCGCAGTTTTTTAACTAGTTGCCTTTAGAATACATTTTCGACAGGATCCCTTAGCTTTTCTAAGTGCAATCCCAGAAAGAAATCAGTTGGAGACCTTGACTTTTGAAATTCATGTCCTTTTTCAAGAAAACTTAGTCATTCTTAATTGATGTTCTTTTCTATTCTTTTTGTTATGGTGAGGAATTTTTTGGTTGTTCAACATACTTGTGGAGCTCATTAGCTTCTTGATTAAAATTTCAACATTGTTTCAAGTATAGCCATTGGCGCCCTGTCATGATGATCTTCCTGCTGAAGTCTTGTATCTACTGGCGTTGGTTCGCAAAGATCTACATTAATGTGCTTTATTGAGTCTAAGGGGTCGAAACGTATGCTGTAAATTGACCAAAGCATTATTTAAAAAAAATTCTGTCGGATTATCTTGGCTGTTAAAGATCGCCAGACAAACTTAGTTTCTCTGTCTTGAAGTCCCCCGTGAAGTTCGTGCAAGATAAATGACTAAACTTTTCCAGTTACGTAGCTCACAAACAAACGAATTCATGAAAGGAAATTCCCCACTCAAAGTTACTTCATTTGTTAACTACTTGCTGCCTTGATTATCGTAGTGACTTAATGTTAGTAGTTAATGTTTAGATGAAGATAAATAGTGGGCGTGATAAATCATATTGATGTTCCCACCATTTTATAAAAGCAACTAGTTTGTGTTCTACGTGCAACAAGGACTTGCTGTAGATCATCACGTTGCACCATCTAGGAGTGCTATCATAGTAGTAGCATCACGGGTTGCTTGCGCATTCTACCTCACCTGTAAATCTCAACATATTGCTTAGTTGATGTGGACTCCTATGATTCACTTTTCTTTTCTAACTTTAGCTTTTCGATGCTCCTGTTTGTATGCAGGGGCAGGTATAGATATCATTTTTTGCCCCTTCTCACACAGATACGCACTCTTGTCGCAAATCAAGAAAAAGACCGCAGTTCATGCTGGTCCGTGATGGAAGCAAGAAGCAAGTGGTCGGAGAGGATCTGAATTTTTCATTTGGATTTGATTTGATGTATGAACTTCGTGATCCTCTGTTGACGTAGGGTGGGATCATTTCAATTTTTATGATCGATGTATCAGAATCAACCAATTGTGATTGCAGGTGTCATGTATGAATAAATAGCTGAGAATTTACAGCTTAATTAGACATGTTACAGCCTTGAAGCATGCTGTATGTTAGCTGCAATTTGGAAGCCTTTGTGATCTGCATAATACTCAGTTAGTTCAAGGAATTGAACTGCAGTGCTGACTTTCGCCATTGGTTATCTGCGTTGCTGATTTCAGTGAGCATTCATATCCCTCAATTCAACCTGGTACAGCAGCATGGACAAGATCCCACATGGCTTTCGTCCATGCTTGTCATGTACTAGATCTTGTTACCAGGAGCATTGGCCTTCACCAAGCAGAGACACATTTCGGTCTCCATGTTTCATGAGGGCCTTATGCGACAGCAACCTTGCTGCCATGGCTACATGCTGGATGGTGAGTTGCGCAATGCTAACTACGATGTTGATTGGTATCAATACTACCCCTTAATAATATGTCTACCAGGATATTGAACTGAAGATCGCTTCGTGACGTTTATGTTTGACGTTAAATCCACTTCATATGACAGGTAATTCCGTCAGCCTGGCTCAAACTATATGGTGATGAAGTAGGTAACTCGGCTATTTTGCATGGGCCAAGTGGGAACACCTGGCAGGTTGGTGTTGGTCGGCCAAAATGGGTAGCATTCAGAGTCGGATGGCGAACATTTGCTGCAGATAATGGTTTAGAAAAAGGCGACATACTCGTATTTACTTTAATGGGCAAGTCAGAGTTTGCAGTGAGAATATTTGACAGTAAAACAGGGCTTGAGAAAGAAAGTGCTCTAACAGCAACCAATACGGGTTGCTACGATAGCAAATCTCCTGGTTCGTTTGGAGTCAAAAGGAAACAAAGAGATGATGACGAAAACGCAGCTGAACTGAAAAGGATTTGTGCTCACAACAACGGGGTCCAGCTTGTTCACAATGATCAGTCAATCGATTCCACCCATACCGAAAAAGTCTTGCAACAAAGACGGGCAAAAGTCTCGACCTTCAGTTCAGCTGCCGCCCTAATCTCGTACAGAGAATGTGCTTTGCTTGATCTAAACTCCCAACCGCTGTTTTTACATCAGAACCCAACTAGTGGTAATGGAAATTTTTTCCCAGAGATTGACCATCAACTCCTGGATGCTGTTGTTGCTCGCACGTTTCAAGGATATGCCTCCGGTATTGTGTACCAACCTCATCCAATCAGTATACGCTCTCAAGATGTTGGCGAAGAATGCCATATCCAAGGACAATCTAAAGCTCAGGTAATTGGGAGCTTCTTAAACCTTTTTTGAGCAGGATTCTTGCCAGTTAATTTCTTTTGGTGTTCCCTGTTTATGAGTAGTAACTAAGTTGATGTGTGTTCAGTCCCTCTCATTTTCACCTGGAGAGTTTTCAAAATTTTCCTCTAAATATATGGAAAGTAACCAGTGTTTGCCTGCTCTTTACGATGCCACTGGGTCACCGTAGCGATGCTGACTTCTCTGCCTGCTTTCCAAAAGGCAACAACAGTGCTGAATGGTAAGTTTAATTCAGGTGTGTGGATCAGGAGGATTGGGACCGGCAACACGGTTCGCTTCTCAAAGAAGACCAGTAATGGATGCCAGAGAGAGATCCACAGAATTTCCTCACCGACAAAACAATAGCCCAGCTGTTATTCCCTCTCATCATCGTAGCCAGATACTGGATTTGAACAAGGAGCAATTCGCAGATGACGTCGGTCCTCACATGCTGTAAGTAGGATCAAATTTTTGAGAGGATTGAGCGACGATACATGTGACGAACCAGCCCAAGACATTTTCTTGTATCATGAATGTAGAACAGGTCCAGATCGGTGAAGCACAGAATCACATAAAGAATATTGAGATCTGCTTTAGGATGTGCTGTTTCCTTAATTCTTCTTTAGTTTTTCGTTTTTAAGTTCAAATTACAATGAACGTGTGATTTTTTTTCCTCAGACTTGGACTTGGTTTTCAGTCTTAAAAGATTATCGCATTTTAATCCTCACATAGACAGTCGGGGCTCAAATTTAATGCTGAAGCGTACCATCTACGTTTGCAAGGGTGCTCGAATATGACAGAGTCTGATTCACATGCCGTTGTTACAGGTCGCCGGATGTAATATTGGAAAGGGAGAAGGCCCTTGAACTTGCGCGTCGAGCTCAGGAGAGCATTGATAGACCGTCTCATTTAGTGGTTCTGAGAGCATTCCATGTTCATGGACGTGCGTTTGTGGTGAGTATTGTGTTAACTTCCCATTTCATACTTCTCACTATTGTAAAATCTGTCTGCCGTGATTAATTAGCAAGATTTCAGGACTTGACCTTAAAACAACCGAGACACAATTCCAGTTTGTGGAAGCCAGAGTTGTGCCTGCCCGGAATGATTAGCTTTTTTCTATCCTGTGTGATGTATTCATTCCCAGTTCACCATTTAATGTCGTGTTGTTTTTGCATGACAGAGGTTCCCGGTAACTTTTGGCAAGCAGCATATGCCAAGAAAGACTGTCTCAATGCACCTGCTAGATTCACATGGACATCGGTGGCCAATGACATGGCTTCGTGACAATGAGACTCACATGGGGCTCACTCGAGGATGGAGAGATTTTTGCCTGGCAGAAGGTCTCTTAGAAGGAGATGTATGTATCTTCGAGCTCATTGAGTTGAATAAACTCACGTTGCTAATTCATGTTTTCCGATCTTCGGAAACAAGAGACAGTAACCAAGTTATAATTACAAAACCGAAGAGACCGGAATTATTGCAAATGCAGAATCCATCTCATAAGAAGTGTTTCGACCGAAAGAGGAAGGTGGTAGACAAGGAGGATGGTCGAAGACAAAGGAAGGAGGACTCTTTGGCAGACAAAGACGCACTACCTACTAGCTCAGAAGGACAATATCCGTGCACGCCTACAAAGTTGACCTTATACAAAGCGTTTCATAGAACGACGCTTACAGATTCGGTAGGACCCAGCAGAGCAAGCAACAGACGCCAGGATTCAATTGCAGCAGGATCTGTGGGAAGGGAGCGCTTGAAAAAACTGTCATTGTGGGCTTCAAAAGTGCAAGGCGGCATGTACTCGAGTTCAAAAAAAATTAGCTGTGAATCTGAAAGTGTTGCAGGCACAAGCTTAGAAAGGTGCTGCAAGGACGATGAAGAGTTGACAGATAGCGTTATGAGTAAGACCCAAGATGCTACCTTCAGTGAGATTCTATGTCAGATGTCCTCGGGGTGTGTCGGTGCGAATAACTCAAGGAACTGTAGAAACCCCTCGACTACGTGGGTACCCACAAGCACATTGAGCACTGGGCTGATCGAAAAAGACGATAAATCATCTGCTGCTGAAAGTCACGGGTTTGAATGTCAGCATTTGCATGAGCGGGACTGCACGAAAAAATGTCACTACATTAACGCTGCACGGAGACGTGAAATTAGAGGAGGAAGTGGGAAGCTTGTGTCTAACACGTTAAAAAATTGGGCCAAGACACGTAAACGGTACCAAATTTATGGAAAAACAGAGGAAACAAGGACATGGGGTTGGAAGTGGTATACACCCGATTACTCTGTCCTTAGGAGGAAAATGCAAGTTTTGAATCGGAACTCCAGGTTCTACATAGCGTCCAGACGGACTCCTGTGACAGATTCGCAGAAGGAAGCAACAAAAGAAGCCGCCCTTGCGCTGAAAACTGAGAATCCTGCTACTTTGGTTGTTCTGAAGAGCTCAAATGTATACAAGACATATATTGTGGTGAGTATGTCTCTGCAAGTACCCTTTTGCAGAACACATTGTTGACAAGCTTGAATGCGCCAATAGTTCATTGTCAAGATTGGTGTAGCTGTGTAGGATGGATGATGAGCTCCTTGTGTGAGTGCATTGTTTCGCTTCTGTTCGTGTAAGAGTAAGGTTTATGCCTTGCCGCATTATACCAACCTCATTCCTTGGTATACCTCAGGCACTCGTCGTTTCTTGCTTCTTCGTCCAAGTTATTTGAAAATGGCATTGTTTAGGGACATTTTCAATGGTGTCATGCAATTGTGCCAGTAGGGGGTAAACATTAAACATTGTTAGGCACTGATACTTCATTGACAAATAACAAACTTGGTTGTAATGATGCCTATGTATTTATAACCCGTATATAATCAAACCTGGAGCTGAACGCATCTTTGATGCCTTTTTTCTGTGGCCTGATTTCTGTGCAGCAGAAAGCTCGTAACATTTAAATACGTGGACGTAGATATAGAGTTTAACCCTGCGTATGGTTGCGTGTTGTGCAGGAGATTCCGCCAGAATTTTCCCGTCAATTGTCACCTGACGAGAGGGTTAACATCTTCCTCAGGGACGCGGCTGGAAACAAAACTAGAGTTCTTCTGACTCAGGAGGCGCTCACCAAGGGATGGAGACAATTTTCCCTTGAACATCTTCTTGAGGAAGGAGATGTTTGTGTTTTCGAGATCATTGATACTTCACAGCGGACAATTCTCGTCCATATTTTCCGTGTCGTAGATGTCGACTACATTAATGGGAACTATCGAAACCACTACCGCATTATTTCAGCAGGATTCCAGCGGACGCATAGGTCGCAGGTTAAAAATGGGCTGAAGACCCAAGCCAATGGCCAGGTTGTGAACGAGGTTGCCACTAACTCGCCGTTCCAAGCACGTCGACACAGTGTTAACCGGAGCCTGTACCTCGCAATACTGAAAACGAGAGCCAATCTAAGAAAACCGAGACCGGTTGAAGAGGACAACCCATATTATTCCAAGGAGCATATGGATCTCAACCTTGACCTTGACCCTTCCACAGTCCCTCCACCAGCTTCAAACACACTTTGGGGCTCTCCCAGCTGCACAATGTCGACAAGTTGTGCCTCCCGTAGCCCTGTTTTGAAACTCTACCCGGAACTGGATTCTGAACTTGTGGGTGCGAAGAATAATTCCTCACAGCAGCTATGTCCAATGTCTGACAGTCTTCTGAGGCTCCCTGTTACTTCCCCTTCCAGTGGGACTGCCCTGGCCGACATCTGTGAGATCAGCTCTTGTAAAAACAGGCAACAGACGATGCTGTACCCCGAGAACGACACCATGGTGGTGATGCCTCTTCCTCTTCCTCCTGACGAGGACGAATCCGAGCCAGAAGAGGGCAACTACTACCGTGTTGTCCGCATCCTCAAAAAACGATACTTCGACAATGAGAAGCAGTATCTTGCCGAGCTAGATGGCCCTGTGGTGCAGAGCGATGGCTGCAGGGGGATCCGAGAATACGACGACATGAACTGGTGGATTCCAGAGAAGTCTTTCTCACCAGGTTTCACAAGCTGCTATTTGCGTTGAGCTGCACATTCTACAATATATATATTTGTGTCTGTGTCGCTGTGTGTGTGTATGTGTGTGTGTATATATATATATATTTATATATGCATATATACTGTTCAGATGACTCTGCACAGCATAAAAGAGTTGTGAGAGAGTAAGATCCACGTATATAACATGTTCAATAGAGAGAGTCACCAATAACCTACATCAGAAGCAGGAGCTTAAACAGCCTCAGCGGCATCTGCAGATACGTTCTCATGATACAGAAAATTGTTCATGTTGATCCTATAAACAAATGGGTTTCCCTTCAAGAATGTCTAAAATGACATCGTGCATTAAAACCAGTGCCCCATGAAAACCTTTCTGTTTTAATAGTGAATAATACATCATGAATAAGTATAAGTAGAACATACCAAGAGGAGATTAACAAACAAAGAAACGGGCAGGGAAAAAAAATCAAAAACCAAAAATTACATCAATTAAGTTGTGGTGTTAAATTCTGCTATCGCACGCTGCATATGTTCTTTTTGCAATGGTATATTGTGTTAAGGTATAATTTTATTTACTGATATAATTACATTCATAACTGTAATAGATGGTGGTACGTAAGTTGTGATTGATTTAAATGCCTGCAAGTAAACAGTTGGTGCTTCACTAATCATGTTGTAAATAAGATTATTGTTATTTTATTGGAAGATCAAATAGTAATTTTGTCTACACAGACCACAAACATTTGTAGGCCAATACTACAGTTCTTATTTACCATGGATAATACGACTTGAATGTTACATTAATCATGATATATGAAACATATTACAAACAGACACACTTTAATCTAAACTTAAAATCTAATAAAATAAACCTCAAATCCATAACTATATATTTATACATTTTTAAAATCATAAGTAACGTTAAAAAAAAAAAAAAAATACAACGAGATATATGTGAAATAAACAAATCAATTAAATGAAGGATCTAAGAGAAGAAAAGAAAAATAGAGAAAAATGAAAGATAAGAATTTAACAGTATGGAGTATTAAATGGTTGCAATCTAATCAGTCAAATCTGATTTTGACCATAGAAAAAGAAATATTTAGATTCATATTTCCCTTTTTCTTTACAATTTTTGTGTTAAGAACATGACTTGTAAGCTTTGGCATTATTATTTTCCATGTGGATGATTTAAATTCAAAGAGCTAAACCAGTAATTTAAGATTCCAAATCTATAAATTCATGAAAGAAAAAAGCTTTAGATTTAGGAATTTATAATTTATGTAAGAAAATCAAAGTTAAAAAATATATATCTCAAAATAGGAAAGGTGAAACTTTTTGAGCATAACAAATTCAAAGAAATTAAATAGTATATATATATATATATATATATATATATTTATTTATTTATTGCAACCACAAATCTGAAATTACAATATCAAAGAAATGGATCCTGATTTAGACTTAAATTTGCTATGCTTTTAGACAATTGAAAATAACTTCTTGTTTGGATTTTTTTTTGACTTTTTGACTTTTTTGACTTTTGACTTTTTTATGTACAATTCATTTAATCAGAATATAGAATAAAAACATTATTACGTAGTATACATACATACATAATTTTTAATTCAAATGAAATAGATTTGATGTTTGAAATCTATTTTATTGGTTGCATAAAAGGCAATAATGATTAACAAAGGTGGTCAGGCCACTGTATCAACCATGTATTCGGAAAGTAATGTGAATATTTTTACAATATTCACGGACTAACATTCAAATCTCATTTTACTTTCTACACAACCACAAGTTCAATTAATTGAACAACATGTAAATACAACATACACAATTGTGGTTAGGGTTGATGTTTTCAGCAACTACTAATGACTTTGAGTTGCTGAGAATATTTTCCCCAACATGAAAATATTAAAATTCATCAATTAGGGTTAACAGTAACCAACATTTTTGTAAGACACATTTGGCACATATTCAGCTTTGATAATGCGTTGCATGGAACAAGTTGAGTGTCAACAAATAGAGAACATCCTGCCGAATTCAACACTCAGATAAATAAATGAACAAAGAATGAGCTTTGAGCAAAGTGATGAGGAAATAGAAAGGGAAAGCAAACAATTGAGTGAGTGAGTCTGTCTGATGGGTTATTATTCATGAGATGACAGTATCAAGGAGGACTCAGGCGCATCTTCAATTTGTTCTTACAGGGCATGAGTCGCTACATGTGGGTATATTTAACAACTTGTGGTGGCCAACAGCACACAGTACAACAATCAAAACAACAAATAAATGTTAAAAATGTTTCAAGTCTTTCTTCTTGCTTAATATTTACATCATGTGACTACACGAATTTTTGAATGAGTAAACATTGAATTGACTGAAGTGAGTGCAAGATACAATATAGGGTTTGAAACCGTACTGCAGTTGCAACCCCGCCCCTCTATTTTTATTTAGTTATTGATCCATTTTTTTGTCCCATAGTTTTGGTATGTAACCTTCTCCTCTTCCACAGTGTCTGTTGCAAAAAAATGTGATCAAAGTATAGTTTTTTTTTCGTAAACTTCACGTGTACCATCAACTGAAGAGAATGGACTATGAGACTGTAAAATTGGCATTGAAACAACAAAAAAAGAAAAAAAAGAAAAAAACGAAAATGCAGCATATGTGATCAGAATGAGTTCACAAACGAGCAGGTATCATGAACATGTCGAAGACCGCTGGTTGGTGGAGTTCGGTGACTGGTGTCGTGGTGGTGTTGTTTTTTGCTGCGTTGCAGCGTGACAAGGTAGACAACGCGGTGAGAGTGCGGAGGTGACAGCGGGACACAGACATGGCCGCGTCCGAGGTGGAACCATCCACCAGCGGAGTCGAGGTAGCGCCGGGTGCAACCGACGAGGGCCTCGCGCGACGAGACACAAGGCAAAGGATCGAGGACTTGGAGCTGGTGGCGCAGTCGCCGGAGATCGCCTGGATCCGGCACAAGATGGGGTTGATCCGGAGCGACTGGGCCTGGAGCACTGCCCACGCCCAGATCGCTTCCGGTTTCTTACGAAGCCAGACCAGTGGACGGCTTTTCGCGTGCCGCGACGAGCACGCGGGACTGCAGTTATCCACCACCTTCCCACGCCAATGGAATGAGGTTGTCCACACCCCATCGATGCCAGTTCCTCGATTCCATTCACAGTTCCAAGCTCTTGCTATGTTTGATTGATTGATGGGTCCACCTACAAGAGCAGAATCAGATCCCGCACATGCCCCCTGGTGTGCAGGTGTTGGTCCTGTTGCGGGATCCTGCAGTGCCCGTCTCAATGGAGAACATCGACAAAGCCATTGAGTGCCAGCTCCTGCACAGCAGTCCCAGCGAGAGCCTGCTGCGCATCCTGCAGGTCAGAGCTCAATCAATCCCGCAGTGGTATGTGCTTTGCCAGTGGTGATGCTCCCACATACAGATCAACAACATTATAGTATAATATATTAATATACGTGGGTGTGTGGGTGTGTGTTGATGATGCAGGACATATACGTGCCGCTGGTGTTCGAGAACGAGGCGGCGCAAGGGAGCGTGACGAAGGACTTCAGGGAGGACTTCGACAAGTTAATGGCCACGTTGACGGAGTCCATTTATGAGGCCAAGGGGCAGACGTTGCTGTATCTGCCTCCGCTGCACTACAGCGGGTCTATCAAAGAGCAGGCCCAGAACAAGGAGCTCACGCAGCGCTTGGAGCAAGTCATCATCCGGTGGACTCGCCAGATCAAAGAGGCACGCCGCAACAAACCCACCCACACACACACACACACACACTCTCTCTCTCTCTCTCTCTCACTCTCTCTCTCTCACTCTCTCTCACACACAAAATCTAGTTTAAAAACCCGTTTTTTCTTAACCGTTTTAGTATCATACTTGTTTTTTTTAAGGCATCTGGTGTGTGCCAGTTGCGAGGTTTTTTAAGTTTCTGTGCAGTTTACTAACTACCTCCTGTGATACGTTAATCTATATTTTATATGAGTGTTTTTGTGTGCGTATGTGTGTGTATATGTAACTTGAATCTATCACTTCCTTTTAACTACTTGAAGGCCTGGTCAGGAACGGAAAACAGAATGAATTGCTCACTTGGTTGATTCACCTTTCATTATTATTATTATTATATTTCTTTTCTTTTCTCCAGTGTACTCAAAGATTTGGATCTGAATTAATACAAAACAAAACCAACAAGTCCATCAATTCATACCAGACATTTTCATTGAACCCAAAGCTAGGTTTCCATTAACCAAGGAAAACATGGAATCATTATACTAGAAGAAAGATTGAGAAGAGGCTCCTTTTCCTTTATTCTTGTTTTGTAATTTTTTTATGGTGAAGGTGCTTTTCATAAAGAGATGAAAAACTAATATTGGGAAGGAGAACATGTTGTAGGTAATTAGAAGTGAAGGGGAACATGTTGAAAATGAAGACATGGGGCCTCTAGCGGAGATTGAGTTTTGGCGCCAACGAAGCAGAAACATGAATGGCATTTATTCTCAAATTCAACAACCGGTATGAATATTTCAATCTTCACTTGCTATTTTTTCTTTACTTGATTATATTTGAAATAATCTATGTATATGATTTAAATATAGATAAATAAAAATAAATGCATGGACTTTATGTAGTAATAAAGAGGTTGGAATCATTTTAAATTTATTGAAATATTAAAAGTATTATATATATATAATGATTGCATATCCACCAACGGATTTATAACATGTAATTCAAAATTCATTGAGTTATAAATCTGATACAAAGCAAATAACAACGTGAAAATGAAAAGCAGTAAAATCTAAGTTTTTATTGTTTAAACTTTAAAATCAATAATTGATGATCATTCTCAATGATAAGTATTGCTTTAGTCATAATTTTAATTAATCATATATTTTAATATACTTTTTTTGTATTATTATTTTACAATTTATCAATTTTTTGTGATTTTACACTTTTATTTAACTTTTAAATTTACAGGGTGTAACATTTTTTCTAATTCAAGTATTAAACATAAATAATTTTCTTTAAGATGTTTGATCTTTAAAACTACGAATTTAATTATAGAATAAAACAATGTGATTGTGATTTACTTATTTGGATACAGGTGTCCTAAATGTTCTTCGTAATCTTTATTTTAATCTTCAATCTGATACAATTTAAGTTATGAATTATTCAATACTCAGAGTAAATATTCTCTTAATTATATATTAATTTGATAGTTAACATATATATTTATATTTATATTTATATATATAATTATATGTGTGTGTGTAAATATTCCTCTTCAAAAAAAACTGAAGTCAAAGTCCAAGGGCAGTTTTGCATTATTAGTATCATATCTTTTTATTGATATCATATGCAGAACATGTGTTCTGATTATATATGAGGATTCCCTGAACAGATGTATTGCAAAAAAAATAACAAAATTTTTTCAATCACGAATATAATATTTATTATTGTTTAAATTTACAATGTTGAACCTCAGAATGCTGAGTTTGAGTTCTAATGAAAAATTATGAATATTCAAAGTCTTAAAATTATATTTGCATGATTTGATATTATTGTATTATTTTTTTCAAAAGATAAATTAATATAAAAACACATATACAGGACTGTTTAAAATGTTTGTAAATAAGGTTTTCTATGTTAAAGAGGATAACCATGTAAATAAAGTTTTTCTATGTCAATGAGATGAAAACCCTAAACCTGGTTGCAATCTAAGTTGGTTTTTATTTCAGTATACAATTCTCATTTTATTTTTGTATGAATCTATTGTTGAATCAGAAAATTTAACATAATTATTTACAAATAAACTAAGTAGGGTATTTCAAGCTTATCTTAGAATTGCTGCAATAGTTTGATACATAAACTTTTTGATTTATTGATATTAATTGGAAAAGTTAAGAAGTAAAATTAAATCAAATCAAAATTAAATAAAAATACGTTATTTATTTTTGAATTAATTAATTTTTGTTTTTGTTTTTAAGTGTATTATACAATTCTCTTAGTGCTAAATAAGTTGTAAATGGTTTAAAATTTTTAAATAATTTTATTTTCATGAGTTATTTCTTCTTATCTTCACTCTGTGAGTTTCAATCTGAACTTGTTAAATACGTCATAATTTCCGTTCTTTAATTGATCTCATATCATCTATAGAAAATACCTTCTTTAACTTTTTGCTCCAAAACCTATTTCGTCCACATCAATAATAGATGGAATCAAATCAATTAGCACCTATCTCATTTTGAAGTTATATATCTTTGATCAGTTCTTAATTCAATTTTTTTTTTTTTTTAACTAAAAAAGAAGAGGGTTTCTGACGTACTTCAAAAATAGTGTGTTCCTTTCAAATGCTAATATTCATATTAAGATTTAAAAAAACAAAATAGCTCCTAAAAATTCATAGGTGTGAATTTTTTTTAATTCTTTTATACTGAATATAAATATATTGTTATCTCTCTCTCTCTCTCCTCTCTCTCGCTATATATATATATATATATATACATATATACAAATATATATATATATATATATATATATATATATATATATATATACCTACACATATACACACATAAATGGCTTATTTATATTCAATAATTTCTATTTATGTATGGATGTATGTGTAAAAATATTTAGTCAATCACAGATGAAAATAACAGTCATTTGGATTTTCATATATATGTATATATATATATATATATATATATAATTTGCATGCATCAAGCAAGCATTTCAAATTTAGCAAATGATATCTCTTTTCTCTTTTCTCTTCTATTTTGTTAAAAAGTCCTATTCCATGGAAAAATCTCAACATTTTTTTTTTGGATATGATGTAAGTGTACACATAAATTGTTGGAAACCTATAACTTCAAATACAACAAAAAGTGCCAAAGGAAAAGGCAATGATCAAACATCAAACATACACATCTTTTTGAAGTCCACCACCATGTTGCCTTTTTTTACTCATTCTCCAATGGAAGCTTTAACTCTCCATCTAACATATATTCATCCATAACCGATCTATTCATCTGTCTGAATGTGCCGCGTAAGAATAAGAGGGTTGAAACGGGGGTGGGGTGGAGTGGGGTGCTACGTAGGATGCGAGGACGGTACTGGCGGTGTTGGAGAGATTCCGATCCTCCTACCTGGCCCCCTTTCTGGAACTGTCGCACAGGATCGAGGAGGAGGCCATAATCGCCGAGGACAACCTGCAGTACCTGACTGTGCTGGAACAACCCTGCCACGTGCTGGCCACCTGCCCCATCCGCGACATCCCCCAGTGCTACCCGCCCATTCTGCGCGGAATCCGCATGATCTGGACCCTCAGCTCCTTCTACAACACCTCCGACAAAATCACTACCCTCCTCTGCTTGGTAGGTACCACCCCTCCACGTCATGCCTGAGTCAGACCTTGTGTCCAAAACGTAAACGTTTACTGTGCCACGTCCTCGTCCACTCTTCCCCCCTCTTTTGGCTACGCAAGATGGGGATTGAGGCTGTGAGCCATGTTGGCATCCAGGTCAGCAACGAGATCATCAAGAGGTGCTGCGCTGGAATTCCCCTGCGGGACGTGTTTGACGGGGACGAGGAGAGCAGCCGCGTGGCGCTCAAAGAGAGTATCCACGCCAACGACGCATGGAAGCACCTCTACTCCACCATGCTTGACAACGTGGCAACTGTCCGATTTGCGGGTAGCAGCAAACCCCCGATCGGAGACGCTGCCCCTGCAAGGAAGGAGAAACGGAGAACGTTGGACTGGAACAGTAAAATCATTTTTGCACCTGTGGAAGCCTTTCTACAACGATGCCAAGACATTCTTGAAGTATGTGCCCACAATCCTAACCCTAACCCTAATTTATGTAATGTACAATTTTAATGACGGGGTGGTAAAAGAGAAAAAGGATAGAAAAAAATCAAGAAGCTTTTGAAAGTGGTTCTAACTTTTACTTTCTCCTTTGAAAAAGTCATATAGTTACGTTCTGTTTAATCAATGAATATGTGATGAAACCCTTGAGAGTTAATTGGATTTGAGTTCAATTTCAGGTTTGTGATGCACAAAGCCAATTCTCAAGTCAGGTGAAGCTTCCCTCTTTTGCTGGAGCTCAAGGATTGGAAGTTTCCAAGTCATTGATGGATGCCCAAGCAACATTCAAAAAACTTGCAAAAGAGTTGCATTCATTGTCATACAACCTGTTGGACGTGAAAGTCACAAGATGGCACACTGACTACCACAAATTTAAGGCTGCTGTGGTGGACTTGGAGGTAGAACACTAGTCAAAAAAATCACATTTCTAATATTAATATTAATATTTTAAAAAAACTAAGATTTTATAATTATTATTATTATTATTATTATTATTGTGTCAATGTATTTAGTAGCACACACATGTGAATTCTTTTTTTCTTTTTTCTTTTTTAAAAAAAATTACTTTTATGAACATTATTAAAGAGTTGGAGATTATATGTTGTTTAATTGACGTTAGTGGTCCAATTTGATGTGAAGTCTATACTTGCCACAAAAAAACTATATTAAATAACCCAAAGTGCATATTACACTATATTCATGTATAAATTGAAGAAATCATGTCAAGGTTTATTCATCAATTTGTTCCAATGTTTTTCAATTAAATTTGATTGGCATGAAACTTATGTCTTTGGTTGTGGTCTTCAAATGGCTAAATAAAGCTTTTTAAGTACTGAGAAATTATTAAAAAAACTTATACCACTTGTATAGTAGATGAACCAAAGTATAAATAAATTTCATGATTTTTCTACAAATCAAAATTGGTTAGATTATGGTGAAGAATGTGATGCTCATGGCATTCAAGAATGCCACCTCATTATCAGAAAGTATAGAGCTTTTGGAAGCTTTCAAATTGATGGCATGCAGCAATTCTATTTGCTTATGTGTTGAAAATATGACATCAATGGTACATTGAGCTTCCATCACAATAAAATTAAGATTCAATTATATGTGTATAAATGGTAATATAAGAGTTGTGTACACACTCACACATAATTGATATTTGCACACGCACTGTGATACAAGCGTATGACTATGAGAAGTATCAAACTGATTTTCAAAATGTGAATGAATAAGTAAATGAAAGAATGGTAGAAAGAGTAAGCAGGTGTTTGCTGAGTTCATGGGAGAGCTAACCACAATGAAGAGACAATTTGATCTGTTGCGGCGGCGGCCATTGATGGAGCACATGTTCCCAAGGTGTGCAGGGGGAGCAATATGGGCACTACATTTCCAGCACCGCCTCACAAAGCCCATGGCTCTGCTTATGGACACCACCCCATACTTGCTTGAGAATCACGCTTGCCCAGACCTCAGTGCCCAATACAACCTCCTTGTCACTAGCATTGATCAAGTTACTCTCACACTCTCACCTGCTGATGTGGCACCTACCTTGCCACCTCATCACATACAAAGTGTTTGTAAATATATATATATATATATATATATGTATGTGTGAGAGAGAGAATAAATATGGATGCATAGATGGTTTTGTGCAGTATGTTCAAGGGCAATATGTGGAATGGATGGAGACATTGGATTCTAATCTTGAGAAGCAGGTTCAAATTGCATTGCTTGAATATGTTGGTGATGATGTTGTTCATCTCCGCGTGGATGCTCGTGTTTTGTCTCTATTCAAAGAGGTGAAGGCATTTTTATTCTAATGACATGGCTCATGCAATGCTTTGTGCTTTCAATATGTAGTACTCAAAACTTAATTGAAGATAAAATCAAATGAAACAAAAGAAGAATAAATAAATGAAGGTTGACATTTTGTAAAGAATATGAAGAATGTTGTATATCAAGTGGCTATTTCGGAAAAGCATTTGAGAACACACATGGTTTACTCTTCATAAGATAAAAATAAATAAATAAAATTATTATGTGAAGAAAAATCATAATAACTTAAAATGATTCATCTCCAAAATAAATATGCTTCTCTCTCTCTCTCTCTATATATATATATATATATATGTGTGTGTGTGTGTATATACTATAAAAAAAGAAGAAAGACACTATTTGAAAATTTTATCATTTAATAGTATAAATTAAAAATCTATACATGTTCAAAAAGTTAAAATATTTTCTAAATCATTTAAATTGTTGATGACATGTTTTTATAGGTACATTATTGGCAACTGCTAGACTTCAAAATACCTTGGATAGCATCCAAATTTGCAGAGCAATATCATGACTATTTGGTGGTGTATGGCAATGTTTTTCGAGTGGCAAGGGATTACAATAAGGTTATAAATTAGCTATTTGATAACATGTTACATGCATTTGACAATGCTTGTTGTAATGCATAAAAACAACATCACTATTATTGCTATACATGAAAACATTCATTTCATAAATTTTTATAAAAATTCATTGACTTTAAAATTTGAAGTTTCATTAACTAGATCATAATTCTATTAATATAAAAACCAGAATGGAGATAAGATGAGGTTGATTAATTCATGTGAATATCACAAAATTTAATAAATGGAATAATAACTATCTTGTCCCAATATGACACATGGCAGTTGTTGGGGAACATGGATCTTGTCATGAGAGGTTTGGTAAAGAATTGTGTGATGCAAATTAATGATGCATTGCAACCCAGTATTCAGCAAGTAAGCTTTTTAAACACCTCCATTGAATATGTTGTTGGAAGAAATTTCATGAAACTTATAATTGATTTTACATGCCACTACATCTTATTTTCAACCTATTCTTGTTAATCATTGTAATAAAACTTATAAAGATGTATTTAAATTTTAAACTTGTTGACAACATGATTCATAAGATATTTGAGATGAAAAAAGACTATTCATCAAATTGACCATATGACACAGCAATAATATTATGTGACTGCCAAACATCATAGGAATCAGCACAATTTAAAAGCAAAAGCATGTCTTGAAATATTCATAGATAAAAACATAGTCAAGAAAATTAAAAAATTAAAACAGAGTAAGGTTTTAACAATTTTTAAAAAGGAATATTGATTCTTCAACAAAAAATATTTGCAGACTTTCTTATTTTAATGAAACATATAATAAGTATTTTTAGAGGACAGTCAAATCTTCATGTAATTGCAGTGGCCTAACAACCACATAATGTAATTTGTTTTACTCAGGGATTTATTTAAAGAATGAATATGAATCTATGTGAAGTAGGAAATTTTGAGTCTGAAAAGTTGTATAGAAAATTTTAAAATTTATTAATAAAAACTGGTGTTCAAATTTAATTCATATGTTTCTCATAAAAACAATTTCACGTAATTTAATCATAAGATCAAGTGGATGAGCAAGAGAAATAATAAATTTCAATTTTTTCATGTGGTTTATATTATTTTAAATTTTATTGATTTTTTCCTAAAGCATCTAGTCTTCTTTTTTATTATTATTATTATTATTATTCTTTTCTTTTCTTTTCCTTTTTCCTCTGTTTTTTTGTCCTAAATTTTGCTTAATTTTAAATATAAAAATTGGCTTACCCTTGCTTAGATGTAAGTTAAATCTTGAGAAGCTTTTCTCTATCAATTCATTTTCTTTAATATACTTCTATCTTTGCATAAATGCCAAGTCTTGCTGGTTTTGTTAACATGTTTTTATATATATATATATATATATATATAATTTTATCATGAAAACCTTTGTTCCATAACAATAAAATCTTTGATTTGCAACTTAAATTTTTCTAATGACTTATTCAACACACCTAATAGATGCACTTGTTTTAAAATATATTTTCAGAAAAAATGAGTTTACAAATAACACTATGTATTTGGAATATTTTGTCATAAAATAAAGGAGTAAATAAGATTAGACATGAAATGAAATTCTCACAATTTTTTTTTTTTTTTTTTTTTTTTTTTTTTTCCTTCAAGAAAACACATGAATAATCATAATGCAGTTGAAATTTTCAACTAATGAAATTCATCACTATAATGAAACAGATTCCTTTTGTGAATCAATATATACCTAACTATCGAAATTTAACAAATTTCAGCATTGGTTTTAATAATGTCCACTTTATAAGAGTTAAAATCATTACTTCAAAAAAGTTACATGAATAACTGAATAATTATATATTTTTCTCAATACCCGAAATTAAATTTTTAATTTTAATTTATTTATGGCTGATCACAATGCCAATTCATTATCAATAATGGTTCTGAATTTAGGAAAAATTCTACTTTAAGTTTGTTTATAATAATGGTGTTTAGTTTCACACACAGTGAATGAGTTTATTATTCAAAATCTTTAAATAACAAGTGAATTCAATAGGGTGTTTCATGCTCAAAATTTATATTCATTATCATGAATTGTAAATATGAATAAATAGAGATTACTTATCCAAAGTTATATCACTACTTTATTCTGATTTATGAACATTATTGGTTCAAGTCTCACACATGTCTAATTGCTTCAAAATGTTCCTTATGTGTATATGTATGCACATACAAACACTCTTAACAAAGGTTCTAATCCATTTCTTAACATAAATAAATAAATAAATAGGATTCTTTTTCACCAACCTTTATGTTTGAAAACCTCAAAATGTAAACTTCCATGATAGTTTCAATTTTTATTGAGTTGGAAGTTTAAGTGCATACAGATAAATGTTATACCAAGAATGTTTTGATTATTCAATAGTCCACAGAGTTAAACTGACACCTCAATGATATCAGCTTTACTCATTTTTTTAAAAATAAAAAAATAAAAAACAAATAACTTCTACATGGATATATATATATATATATATATATTTGGTAAAATTGTATTCTACCAAAATGAATTGCAAAAAGTGTTTGTTTGATTTGTGTTTTGTAATTTTTTTTACAAGTTTTTTCTTAAAATATCAAGTTGAATTTTGGGAGGGGGCAGCTCACATGGATGAGTCCTCGGGATGACATTCATGACTTTCTCCAAAAAGTCCACATTAATTGCTTAGCAATTGAAGCCTTAATCCTCCACATTGAATCTTCAAATCGGAAGATTAGTGCCATTTGCCACGACATAAGCATTAGCTCTTTGATCCTTCTTGAGAAAAAAAGGGTGTATGAGATAAGTGAGTTTGAAGACATCCAAACTAAGTATCAAGCCACCATGTGTGACAAGTATGAAAGGGCCTTCAACACTTTGAAAGACATTGTGGCCACTTCCTATTCTAAATGCTCTAGTGACATGGAAGATGTTTGTGTTGCATGGGACAAATACCGTGAAAGGGTGGGTCTAGTTATCATTCACCCTTTGTATTTCTTACAGCTGTAAGAGTAAAATATAAAACACATATATGTGTACATAAGAAATATATTGTTTCTATGATTGGTATTTTATTTCACACATTACATTCAACTCATTAAAATAAGCAATTCTAAACTTCTTCTTCTTCTTCTTCTTCTTTTCCTTTTTCTTTCTAGTCCATTTTGCTCCTTTGACAGTTCCTTTGCATTGAAGAAGACTAATGATATAATTGGTTTGAATTGGATATGATTGATGGCTTAGATAGAAGTGGAATTAGAGGGTGCATTACGTGAGGCAACCATGCAGTCTCTTGCTGAGCTGGCAAAGGTGGTCAGCTCAGAAGCCAAAACTCTCAACCCATTATTCAAAACATTGTCTCTGCTGGATAAATCAAGCCACCATGTGAAAATTTCTCCATCCCTGCAAGTAATTTGCCACCTCAGCACCTCAAATCCAAGCTACAATTTGAATTAGAAGCATGTGGTAATAATGAATGTGATTCATAGATAACTGCATGTTTTTGCTTAATATATTGAAATGTGTTTATACCTTTCTTTCTTTGCTCTTTAAACATACTTAATTCTACAAATCAAATGTAGGAATTCATTGAAATGATTCAAAAAGTGGCAAGAGATCTAATAAGTGTGATAACGGTCATACCCCGACTCCGTGAGAATCAACCCTCCGAGCTTAGTATGTTTGTTCAAGGAGCAAAAGATAAGTCATCTTCATCATCTGGAAAAGATAAAGTGTTGTCAGTGGGGGTTGGAAGTAAGAAACCTCTGGCCACATCTTCAACAACTTCTTCCTCACAAACAAGCAAATCCACACTATTGACAAACTCCACTAATTCCTCTGTCTCCAAAACTCCACCAAGCTTCTATGAGGTGACACCATAACTTTTTCCAATGCCCTTTGTCTTGTACTTTTTTTTTCCCCTTCTTTACAAGAGAGAATAAAAACATCTACTTATTTCATTTTTGTAGAGAATTCCCACACACAAAAAATGTAAGAATCTACATTTTTGTAATTTTTCTTTTTAATTTTAATGTTTTTTTTTCTTTTTGGAAAGGAAGTTGGTGTGCCTTCTAAGGATCTCTATATTTTTGTGATTTAGGTCATTGCTCCAGAACAAGAGATTATCCTAAATGTTATAACATCAAGTATGCTGAACATCAATGATAGAGTTCAAGCCCTCTTGTCATCTTGGGAGAAGAAATTTAAAAGCATTTGGGATCAAGATAAAGATGCATTCATCAGGAGGTACATTGGACCAAATCATTTATTACTTCTGACATTTTTTACTTGTGAAAAGGTTTGTAGTTATAGTTTTGATAAAAATTGTAGAAGTATTAAGTACTTAAGACCCAGTTTTACAACACAATGTGCTATTACAAAATTTTAAGGAAGTTTAGGTGAGGATTGTATTTGTAGCTTTGAAAAATAATAAAAAGTGATAGGATTACAAAATTTTAGATATTAAACTCCTCATGAAATTATTTAACATGTATGTAGTTTCAATGAAAGTCAGTGTATATGAATGACAACTTGTAAACACTGAAAAAGCATTTTCATAAAAGATCCACTGTTAAAGTAATGAGAAATTACATACATGATAAATAATTTCATGAGTGAGAAAATTTATTCTAAAATTTGATAATGAAGGAAAATTAAGCCAGTTTTCAATTTCAAATTTTAGAATAAATTATCTCACCGCTTCACTTCATTCAAGTTCTGAGAAAATGTGTCTTAAAAAATAAAAATAAAATAAATATCATGCCTGTTTGCATGCATTCAATAAACTCAAATAAATATTAATGGAGTGCAGATATGAACGTGCAAAAAAACCTCTTTCTTCCTTTGATTTTGACATCATCAAATACAAAGACTATATAGAGGATGTGCAGGTGAAATAACCATTATCACCAAAAAGTTCTAGCATTTAATTTTAGACAAATCAAGAGTTATCAATCAATATTTTACCTTTGCATTTAATTTAATTTAATTTTTGTTGTTATGTTGTTTATCTGAGGAATATATTATTATGTTCCGATTTTTTTTGGGACACATTTTGGTGGTGTAGTATGTACATTCTACAACTTGTCTACTTGAAAATTTTTAAAGTAAGAACATCTTGGTTTTAAAAATCGTACACATGTACACAACAAAAACACATTTCTAAAATAACTTGCAATCCTTCAATAGATAGCTGAAAACATGATAAATGGTGAGATATTTTTAAATTTTATTTTCAGGGTATATATTTTTGCCTTATTCTGTAATTTTGTCATACATACTGTGGTCAAATGCAAACATTTTCAATTGATTAATTCTCTAATGTCATTTTTAGAAGATATTATTAAAAAAATGACAATCAGATATCTCAGAAGTTATATTTGTGCATTTTTATGCAAAAAAAATCATGTTATTGAAATCATAAGTTTATTTTTGGGTTTGAAAAGAAAATGTACTGAATTGTTTTGCTATTCTGGACCAGAGTAAATCATGAAATGTTATTGAATTGGTCTGATACTATTAATGATCCTTTTTTCTTTCTTTTTTTCGTTTTAAAAATCCCAACATGTTTTCATTTCACGTCATACACATAATTCAAATAACCCATCAGCTTCTATTACATGATTCTTTTTTAAAAACCTAAACATTATTTCTCAGGGTGAAGAAACCATATCAAATATGCGATACCTAAGAATTGAAAATGGAATTCTAAAACACACAATAACTGAGCATTGTGAAGCATGGATATTTAAATTTGAGTAAGTGTTTATGAATCAAGTTCCTTTTCCCTTTAAATTTAATATTTCACATTAATTTTAAATGTATTCCACACCAGTTGTCTTAGACATTCCACATCAATGTATTATAGGAATTTAAAACAATTTCATAAATCTGCATGAGTAGATATTAATTTCCCCAGAAACTTAATATTAAGTTACATATCATATTTTGTTATTATGACATAAATTCTATAATGATGGATGTATCTTTTAACCAATATCTGAACACCAGGTCATTACTACATCAAATTGCCAAAAAGGAACTCTATTCCATCTACTCTTATTTTGAGAAGTAAGTATCTTCACTTTGGAAAAAATAAAAATAAAAAGTCACGTATTTTTATTTTTACTACTGCTACGCTGTTATTTTTACTACTGCTACGCTGTTAATTTGCAAAAAAAACCTCCATAAATCATCGTGGAGGTCATGCAAATTACTCTTTTGTTGTCTTTCTTTACTTTTCTTATTATATTTTCACACCATGATGATTTCACTTAATTAAATATATAATATTTTTGCATAAAAGACTTAAATATGAACTGATGCCTGCTTTCTAGTAAACTTTAAGTCACTGTAAAGAAAATACTATAATTTTATTTAAGTAAAATGAGTTAAATTTGATAGAATTGATTCATGATTTGAGTTTATGAACCACTGAATACAAGTCATCGTTTTAGACATTATTTCTCCCAATAACTGATCATGTTGATTTTAATCTCCTTTATCATTTTTTTCCATGCATCATTAGATGTGTGTCTAAAGTACAAATTTTACTCATAATTTTGTAAAACTTCACATGGAAATAAACGGTATAAAAATAAACATATAATACTATATTTTGGAACACAACCCCTTTTTTTTTAATGAAACCATTTCTTAAAAATTCTGAAGCTATAAAAAAAATAAAATAGATGGTAGTTATTTATTATTCTTGGTAGTATGTACAAATCTTTTTATTGTTAACATTCATGCATTGATACATGGTCATAATTTTTTTATTCAAGTTTTTGAAAATAATTTCACTTATAATAAAATATATTGTAAATAGTTACAGAATATCTGATATTTATTTGCACAAATTTTTACATATTGTATAGCCATAATAGATGGTATAGTTTTTTCTATACATCTTATATGAGGATAAAAAGAGAGCTTCAAACCATAATCTGATAGCATTGTCTTTAGAAAGTGATTACAATTTATCTAATTATTTAATTATGTTAAATCTAAATACATAAATGAATTCTTTTTACTTCAAGGATAATCATTTTAATTTATATTTTTGACAATTGGTATTTATATTTCTAAGAGCAACAGTTCATGATTACAAATATATTTGATTATATTGTAACAAATACATTTGATTATAGGATTATTTACTTCTATGATATTTGTATGTATTAAAATTAAGCTTGGAATAGTTTACTATTCATAGAAATTGACGTGCTTTGATTGCTACCAAATCTTATGGTTTTTTTAGGAGTTGGAAATTATGTCAGTGAACTTTTAGGAATCTCAATTGTTAAAAAAGAGCAAAATTATTTTCCCGCTAATTTTTACTTTTTTTATAAAAAAAAACCTCTCTCTATATATGTATACCTGCAATCTTTCAATACTTGTTGCCACGTAAATACTTCTTGTAATTGATCACCTAGTGTCTTTGGTCTCTTCCTATTCAATGCACATCAAAAAGTAACAGAAAAGTATACAATGGTAAAAAGTAAAATTTCAAAACATTAGAGCTAAACCCTACTAATATATTTATATATTTATTTGAATGATCAAACTATAAAAATGGTGGTGGATGAGTACAGGTGTAAAGAAGATTGCAACAGGCCACCAAGTAATTTGGCTGAATTAACAGAAACTGCTGAGCTGTGGAAGTCCATCTGTGATGAACGTAGTCAAACAGAATTGCGTTTTGATCCCATGAATGAAAAATTCAGAGTGCTCAGCAAATTTGAGGTAAGCCAATTGCAATAATGCACTAGTATTGAATGGACTGTTCTGAAAGATATCACATTAAACCCACATCAGCTTTAAGGATGAATTAAAAATATTGGTGGATGTACGTGTCTGTCCATCCAGGTGCCACTCAGCAACGAGGAGAGGACTTTACTCGAGAGGCTGCCTAAAGCATGGGAAGAGTTTAAAGTTATGCTTGTGGAGGTGGAATTGAAGCTAGAGAATGCCAAAAATAGCTTCCGAGATACCCTAGAAAACATGGTTGATAGCTTTGTAACTGAGGTATGTCACAGTTTGTTTCTATTAGTTCAAAATTACCTCAACATTTACATGATGGCAGGTTGCTCTTAAAAGTAACTTTCTATTATTGGCATTTCAAATCCAACTGTAAAACCCCAACTCTGCTTGATGGATTCTAGTGAAGTAGTGTGTCTAAATAAATGAATACATAAATTCCATATATATATATATATATAAGAATGAGGGAGTGCTTCACAAGAAATAAAAGTGATATCCTTTTGTTCAAAATGTTAAGTCCATTGTCACCATGTTTGCTTCATATACAATCAACATCCATTTACACTTTAATTACTTTCTCTCCAACTGCACAATGAATTTACTGTGGTGAAATTAGTTTGATGAAGGAGTTTAGGGTCATATAAAGTGTAATTTCCACAACATAAGCAGTAAACGTGAAAAATCATTTTGAATTTTGAAAAATTACTGTGGGAAAAGGTGGTGGATGCACGCCAATCATTTGTGGAGCGAATGCCCACAGACAACACAGTGGGAACCACTGAAGCTTTGCAATTTGTTGCTGAAGAGCAGGCAAAGGTAAAATTCCACACAAATCTTCATCATTGTTTCTATTTATTTATTTTCTTAATCTCTTTTTTTATTAAATAATAATAATGAAATAATAAAGTGTTTGGGGTGATGATAGGTTGAGGCATTCCAAAAGCGGGCTGTTGAGCTGTGGGGAGGAATGGCCTTGTTTGGGATGGAGAAGTTGTCAAACAAGGAGAACATCCAAACAGCTAAAGAGCTTGACATTCTATTGGGGATGTGGAGTTTGAAAAAAGAATGGGAGGATGCTTACGATGGATGGAAAGGGGGTCTCTTCAGTGAGTTGGATGTTGGCTCTATGGAAACTGCTGCCCAGCTCTTCAGCAAACGACTCTTCAAAATTGCCCGTGATTGCAAAACGTATGTGGATTTCATCCATCCAACTGTATGTATATATATATATATATATATATATATATAAGTACTTATAAAATGTTTCAGACTAGGCATAATATATTCATAACCATTGCAGACCATAAGTTCTTTTTAGATAAGAAGAAAGTTAGTTCTCTGAGAAAAAACAGAAGCATTTGAGACTAATGTTGTGTTCTAGACCATCCACACATTGTAACTTGTGCATTTGCTCCACTTAGATCTTTAATTTGTGCTAATTTGTAAAATATCGAAAGAGAGTGTTAGTGTAGGCTGCAGCCACCATTGATAACCTTTTTAAAACTATGTAATGTATGTTCATATATTAAAAATCCAAAAGGAGATAATGCATGACTGTTATTAGAAACGGAATAGTTAATTTCAGATAAAAATCTATATAATTTTCAGAAAAAGTAGTCTCTCTTTTTGCTAGAGAGAAATTGAATTTGTGTTTATCTTGTGTTTCTCTTGGTTGTAGAATTTTTTGAAAAATTATTCTTATCCGTTTTTGCATGAAACACCCTTATTGTACACTTTTTTTTAGTTTCTATTGGAAAAGAGGATGGTGTCAAATGAATTAATAAATGGATCATGCTCTTTTATTAGATTGAATAGTAGTGAATGAATGAATGGATGATGGTAACACATTTTTATTTACGTTAGGATGTTGTTTTGAGCGAGAAGATGTGGATGGATGGATGGGTTTTTGATAATAGATGGATGGTGTGGATAAAACTCAAGGAGACCATTGACTCTTTCAAACAAACATTGCCATTGACGGTTGATTTACGGAATGCGGCATTGCGGGAGCGGCATTGGATGAAGTTGATTGATCATGTTGGCCAGTTTTTTAACCCCAGCTCAAGCAACTTCACTCTTGCCAAAGTATGTTTGTAATGCTCAAACTCATTTTCTCTTACAAATATTTCTCTGAAAGAATGCAACTTTACAGTTACTGTGTCAACAACATTCAGATTTCCATCTAATTTACATTACTTTTTTTTTTTTTTTGGTCCTCCATTTATTTATGGGAGCATTTCCAACAAGTGTCATTCCTCTTCTTGCTCTAGTCATCCAATGTTTCTGAAGCCTAAGAGAAAAAAAATTGAAATGAATGAAACATAATCAAGTTTGATGTATGTTTTTATTCAAATAAATTCTAGTCAAAATTTAATTTTAATTTTGAAAAAAATAAAAACAAAAACTATATATATATATATATATATATATGCATTTGAATTTGTATGTACATATACCAAAAGAATAAAATAAAAACAAAAATATAAAATTAATGAAAATTTATAATTCTGACAAGAGAATATGTTTTAAAATATGTCTTTTTAATTATTTTTAGGTTTTGATGTTGTTCATGAAATGTTCAAGTTTTCCGTCATGTGTTTATCTTCTTTTCACTTGCCTTTGTTTTTTCTTTTTCTTTTTCTTTTTCCTTTCTTGATTAAAAAAGCAACAAATTCAGTGTAATGTTACACTCTTTGTGAACTCCTTAATTTATACCCAATGACATAAAAGCTAAATTTATAAATGAGTAAATCTTTATCCAAATTCATTTCATGTTAAGATATTTTCATTTGTTGATTTAAGAAACCTGTTCTTCCAAAGTAATTGATTTATTGCACACATGTGTGTGTATGTATGTAAAATGGAAGTATCCCTACTCATAATTGGGTAGTACCCATTTTTTATGTGTTAAAAATGAGCTTACAGTATCAAAACTTTCAACTCTAATAACTTCAACTGAGTTGGATACTTGTTTTTTATTATTGATTTTTTTCTTCAAGTAATACTATATGTGATCATGTAATGATTTTTATTATGGTGACTGTGTAAATGCCAGGTGGCAGAGTTGCAATTAGCAACGCATGCTGAATATATAAATGATCTTAGCATTACCGCAACTAAGGAGTTGGCCATTGAAGAAGCCCTCACCAAAATCAAAGATGCATGGGGTGTTCAAAATCTTGACATGGCTAATGAAAAAGGAGTAAGTATTCTAAGATACAATACAATAATTAGTCATTCATTTGTCAAAATTGCATGATCAACACAATAAAATATCTAGTTATGGAATGAGACTATCATATTGTTCTTATGGTGGTGGATTTGGTGGCACTTGGATGAATAATATAGATATGGAAGCTGAAAGGAACAGAAGAATTGTTTCTACTTTTGGAAGAGCATAGAGTTATATTATCATCCATGAGGTCCAACCGGTACCACTTACACTTTGCAGTGGAGATTATCAAGTGGGATAAGGACCTTGCATTGCTTTCCGAGACAGTTGAAATGATCATCCAAGTAAGTTTTCACATGGATGGAATTAATTCATCCATGAGCTTTAGAAATATTGAAAATATTGCAATACATGAAATAACATCTTTTTCTTATGAATGAATAGTTTGGGTAGATGACTGTTGTAAGCACAAAAGTTGAGTCCAAGGTCATTGTAAGATGATTTAAAATTTTGACATGTTCAAAGAAAGTATTTTTACAAATATGCACTCTTTTCTCTCCTTTGTCTTCTTCTTCTTTTGTTTTCTTTTTAAAAAAAATAAAAAATAAATTATGGGTGATTTTCACCTCTTTGCCAACACAAAATGAACTTCTACACATTTTTGAACTTTGACAAAAGTGTTGTATTTGCTGCTGATTTACTGTATAACCTCAGTATACATTTCGATGATTTTAGCCTATTTAATTGTTTAATTATTTGATTCTTGTTAAAGGTGCAAAGATCATGGGCATACTTAGAGAGTATTTTTGTTGGATCAGAAGATATTCGAAAGCAACTTCCACAGGAAACAAAATTGTTTGAAGGAGTAAATGCAACTTTCATCAATGAAATGCTTCAAACTCATGTAAGTTCGTCCACTCTGTATACTACTTTATCCACACTAGAACCCTAATTCTTCTATTGGATTAGATCAATCATGTACTCATGTACCTTTGCTATTGTAATTTCATAAAATAAAATACAAGTAATTCTTATCATATCACATTACGTTTAGGCTAGTTAATAATTTTTAAAGTTTGCATAATACTCACAATTTGTAATACACTTAATAACACACAATAATTATAGATGAGTGTTTTTTTTTAAAAATCATGTTTAATGTCTTTATGCTTATTGATCTAATCCAATTAACTCTTATACTTGTGCTTGATCACCAAAAACTAATAATTGTGTAAGATCTTAATATTAACAATCCAAATGTGTAACTCGTCTGGTATCCAAAAAAATTTAAGCAACTTTTATAAATGAAAGATATTTGTTTTGTTTTGTTTAGTTTTTTTATTTTTGAATGAATCAAGTGTTTTTCTTAAAAACAGTTGGTGTTAAGTGTGTAAGAAAATCCCAAGAGTGCAACAAGAAGAATAAATGTATCAGTTTTCAACAAAGTAATTTTTTATGAACTTAATGTTTAACATCTTTTTGATGAGACAATGCAATATTAAGTTTGACTAAAAAATTCAAGTCATTGTAACAATATAAAACTCTCAATAAAAATTGTATACTGATGAATCATTTTACACCTGAAGAAGATTGAATTTCTTGTAAATGTGTTAGTTAAATTGATAAAAAAAATTTGACAAACAAATCCTAAGTCATAACACAAGGTTGAACACCAAAAGAAATGAGATTAATTTTTAAAAAATAATTGTAGCATGAGAATTGAATATCAATGCAAAATTAAATATTATTGGATGGAATCAAATTGATTATAAGGAAAAATTTCTACATGTTAAATATGCTATCAAAGATATTCTCCATTATCTTCTTTTTTCTTTTCTTTTTTTTCCTTTTTCTTTTCTTGTTTAAATGGTGTTCAAGTTAAATTTTTTGGATCAATATGTACCTCTTTCATCACCTTCACACCACCTAACAATGTAAATGATATTCAAAAGCACAAAATATATTCAATGAAGAATTATTTTATGTTCAGATATAAGTATCATATGCTGATTCATTAGTATTCTACTTTAAAAAAATACATTTTGTAAATGAATAAATAAAAAATATATATTAAATAAACTAATCTATGAATTTGTGTGAGTAAATTTGGATGTGATTGGATTGCTTAATGTGTGCTAAGAAGTTGATGAAAAATAAAGTTGAGCACCATTTGTAATGATATTCAAGGGTTTTCTATAATCACTCATCTTACAACTAAAAATAAAGAAGAAGGAAGAAAGAAATAAACCTTTTATTGTATTAAAATGAACAAAATTGCACATTCTGTATTAATTAATGGCAAATAAACCCACAAGTTCCAAAACAAACAATGTGAACAGGAAATCATCCACCAGTTTTAGAATTGGTCTATAATTCATTCTTTATCCTTGGATGAAAATTGATATATGTGTTGGTTTGGCATGTGTGTATATTACAACAACATCAACAACAGATCATAGGAAATGCTCACAAGGCTTTGTGCAGGCCTGGACTGTTAAATACGTATGCAGAGCTGGATAAAACATTGGAGAAGATCCAAAAGTCATTGGATGACTATCTTGAGCTCAAGCGCCAACAATTCCCTCGCTTCTACTTCTTGTCCAATGACAACCTTCTTGACATCCTTGGCCAAGCCAAAGACCCTCAAAATGTCCAAGTACATGAAAAAACAAATACAAAACATAACACTATGTGCTTATATATATATATATATATATATATATATATACATATGTGCTTATATACACTATGTGCTTATATACACTATGTGCTTATATACATATATATATATATATATATATATATGCACACACAATGAAAGAAAAGAAGTGCTTGGTTATTTGTAACATTGTTTGAATGTGTGTGTGTATGTTATTTTTGAGAAGGCTCATTTAAAGAAGTGTTTTGAGGGGATAAAGAAGCTGGTGATGGAGGGGCCATCACCAGCTGAAGGCCGTAAAGCCTATCAGACAACAGGCATCACCTCCCCTGATGGAGAGCACCTTCCATTGACGGCCCCTGTTGTCCTTGATGGACGGCCTGAAGAGTGGCTAAATTGGGTATCATCCTCCACCCACTCAATTCTCTTTTGTATATATCAAACAAAAAGGAGAACGGGTTGGTGATTGCATTTCTAATTATCTTAAAAATAAGTGGAACACGTCAATTGTATACTCTTTGCAAAATGTAACAAATTAAAGAGGAGAAGGAAGTTGCACCACAGAAAGAGTTCTCTTGTTCAAGAAATTTGGGTCTAAGATGTGTGACAGAGCACAGAAGAAAAATGAGAAAAAATTGGCTTAAATTAAGATCTTTCTACAGGATTTCATTTTTTTCTTAAATTTGCAGTTTTTGAATGCATTGTCCCAAGGCATTAGTGATGGGAGGAATCATTATGAAGTTTTAAAAAAAAAAAATCACCAAATTCGTTCTTTTCCTTGAATGCCTCATAGTAACTTGGACAATACTTATCAGTAGGAGTATTTATAATTGAGAGTTTTGCTATTTGTTGGTTGTGTGTGTATCTATATGTTAAGGTGGAGGAGGCCATGAAGTTAGCAGTGAAGGTGATCCTATTCCGTTGTTATGTGGAAAGCAAATCCCCCAAGAAAGACAAATGGGTGAAAGACTTCCCAGGCCAAGCTGGAATCAGGTGTTCTTTCAACTTAATACCATAATTCTAGAGGAGGAAAGACAATAAAGGAAAAAGAAAAAGAAAAAGATAACAAAACCATTGTGTTTGAAATGTTAGACACTTACATTTCACTTTTGTGATCATATTTTTGTTCTCACCATAGATTCAAATTTTCAAATATAATCATAGTATTAGCTGAATTTTGCCTCAAAAAATTTGATCTGACTTTATTTTTACACAAAATTTAAGGTCCTAAAGAGATTTTGATTTATTTAATGAAAGGAAATTCATAAATTAAGTTCATTTGAGAGGTTTTATTAGGAAGAGAATACTTCACCTTGAATGAATAATTTCTTTATGTGTATTGTATTCCTGTTTTAGTTTTTATATATTTAATTATTGTTTTCTTTTGGCTCTCTTGGTGAGTAAGCCATGGGAGTAGGGTTGTTTTTTTGTAACAGTGCTGGGCAAATGAAGTGGACAAGTGATACAGAAAAGGCTCTTCAACAGGCAGCAGCTGGCTCAAAAAATGCAACCAAGAAGCTGCACAAAAAGTGGATCAGTTACTTAAATAAACTCACTGCTATGACTCGCATCAAATTGCATGCAATTGATCGCAACAAAGTGGTAATACTTCAGAACAACCCACATATGTGTATACTTTCTTTTGTAGATAAATCTCTCTTTATACATGTGTAAATGCACTCATAAATATATATATTTTAAAATGTCAAAAAATTGAGAATGTGTATATATATATATATATATATATAAAAGTGTGTTATTTATAATAAACAAATCTTTGACATTTGAGAGGACATATTAACAATGCTAGGCTTGCTTCATTATTGAGGTTGTCAATTAGTAGTGAATGCCCACCAAATTTGGAGTGTAGTAACATTTTCTAATAATATGTAATTGTATGCCATGATGGTTTTAAAGTGAACTTTTAATTCATAGAAAAGTGTGTCAAAGTAATATGCTTAAAATGAAATAGACATGATAATGAGCCACCATTGGAATTCATGAACCTTCATCAAGTAATTAGAAATGAGAGATGTGGGCTTTGCAATGTTGATTGGTTTTGTAGACATCACTTATCACAATTGAGGTGCATGCGCGAGATGTCCTAGAGAAGCTGATTCGAGTCCAATGTTCAGCTCCTGAGGAGTTTGAATGGTCATCTCAGTTAAGATTCTACTGGGAAGATGACACTTGTACAATCAAACAGGTGGGCTGCCAACTTCTACTTCATCAAACAACTCAAAGATTCCTTTATCATATTCTTTTACTGCATCACATCATGAAATTCTGATATATTTTTAACCTTTTTTGTGATTGCATTGTGGAATTTCTAAACTGTTGCTAGTACATTGTAAAACAATATTATACTATTGTGTGTGTGTGTGTGTGTGTGTATCTTCTCCTTGCAATTATACATGGAGTAAACAATGGGTTTTAATGCTACATCCTTATTTATCTTGCATTTATAATTTTCCATTTTAGTTATGTAAAAATTAAGCTCTCAATATTCAGGTTCTTTCCAAATTCATCTATGGGTATGAGTATCAAGGGAACAATGGGCGTCTAGTGGTAACTCCTCTCACAGACCGGTGTTACATCACACTTGGTGCTGCTCTTTTCACACGTCGTGGGGGGAACCCTTTGGGTCCTGCGGGAACAGGGAAAACAGAAACAGTCAAGGACTTTGGCAAAGCACTTGCTAGGTTTGTGCAAAACACAACATTTAAAAAAATAAAAAAATAAATAGTATATAAGATTTATGTTCCTATTCAGATTTTTCATTCCTTGTTTATTTGTTTAATTTTTATTTTATTTTTGTTTACTATGATTTATTCTCCTCAAATTTATACATGACTGATTATGGGAGGTGTCCATTAGGTAGTGGGAATTACTATCAGTGAAAAAAAAAGAGATAGAAGAAAGAAATCTTATTTTAGCTAATCACAAACACTGGTTACATATCAAATTTACTTGTGTATTTGTTTTGGTTGGGAGAATGTGAAATCATCACAAATTGGGGGGGAGGGGGGATGTGTGTGGAGTTTGTATTGAATGTGTCCAATGCATGTCCAAATGGATCCCATTGAGAAGACAGTGTGGAAATAGTGCAGGTATGTGATTGTGTTCAATTGCTCTGATGGAGTGGATTATAAGATGACATCAACCATGTTCTCAGGGTTAGCACAAACAGGAGCATGGGCTTGCCTTGATGAGTTCAACAGAATTGAAGTTGAGGTCTTATCTGTGGTTGCATCTCAAATCTCTGCTGTCATGCAAGCCATCAAAGCCGAGCTCAACTGGTTTGTATTTGATGGTATTTTTTTCCGTCTTCTTTCATTTGGTTACATACATAGACAGATAGATGGAGAGAGACAGAGGTTTTAGTTTGTTTTGTGCATTTGAATTTTTGTTAGTAAATTGACATGATTTTTGTTCCTTTAGTCATATATGTGAGTTGATTGAAATTTAAAGTATTTTTTTAACAAAAAACTATGTTTGGATTCATAGGCATAGAGATGCGATTGATCAGGACCTGTGGAATATTTGTTACAATGAATCCTGGGTATGCTGGACGTAGTGAGCTCCCTGAGAACCTGAAGGCCATGCTTCGACCTGTCTCCATGATGCTTCCAGATTTCACCATGATAGCAGAGAATATGCTTTTTAGTGAAGGCTTTGTGACTGCTAAGGTCATTTGCTTTGGTCTCATCACCTAAATATGAATTCTGGGTTTCCAAAATGATTGAAAGTAGCATCAAATTGTATTGGGTCCCTAATAAAATTACATATGTTGTATTTATAAATTTTGGACATTTGTATGATTCTTTGCAGGTTTTATCCAAGAAAGTTATTGCTATTATGGAGCTTTCACAAAGACAATTGTCCAAGCAAGACCACTATGACTATGGGCTTCGGTCCTTTGTCATTCCCATTGCAAGAGCAGCTGGAAGGATGAAACAAGTGGAACCAGATTTACCTGAGGATGTCATTCTGCAAAGGGCCATGAGAGACCTGATTAAACCAAAGCTCATTTTTGCTGACCTTCCCTTGTTCAATGCATTGCTCTCAGATTTGTTTCCAGGTGTTGAATTGGTACCCAAAGAAGCAGATGATCTGAAACGAGCCATTGAGTTCCAGCTCAGATCAGCTGGCATGCAAATTGTTGCCCCCTATGTCATCAAAATTATTCAGGCAAGTTCATTCATATTCTCATCACATTTTCATTAAGTGAGTGAGTGAGTGAATATATATATATATATATATATATATATTTGAACAAGTGAATGAAGTTACTTTCTGAAGTAAAAGTTATGAAACAGACATTTGATTGCATGATATACCGGCATGGAAATATGCTTGTGGGCCGAACTGGCTCTGGGAAGACAGTGGGGTGGAAAGCTCTTCAAGGTGCTTGGGGGCAACTGTGTGCAGAGGGGCTTGAAGGATGGGTTAAAGTTTGGGTGTACATTATGAACTCATTGGCATTGTCCAATGATGAAATTTATGGGGCCACAAGTAAGGTACTTGTGTCTGTTTATTTTTTAAAAATTGCTATTAATTTCAAAAAGAAGCCTATTCATTTTATAAAACATTTGGAACCAATTTGTTATAATAGAAATGCACATAAATACATGTTTTCAACTCTTGTTTGCAAATCTAGTATTTCTATAAGGTTTTTCCAATTTATTTTTATCACATGGAATAAATCAACATTTCATGAACAAGCCCTCCTAATGTAGGACATTTCATCAAAATATAGGACATTGTCCTACCTAATTGCTCTTCTAATATATGACAATTCACTTCTAATTGCCCTTCTAATGTAGGATGACAACAAGTAGTTATTAAGCTTTAAATGCAAGGTTGCTTGTCTTGTACAACTTTAACATGCAAAAGAATTAAAGCATTCTTTCATGTCCTTTGTTAGTATCCTATATTAAAAATCTTGTTTCTTCTATTACTTAATAAAAGACAAGTTCAACAATGTCCCACGTTAAGAGCAAGGAACATCAAATTCAAAACATTGTAGTTTTCTTTCAAAATAAAAACCCTTTTGAGAACAAGCTTTGTGTAAAGTAAAAAAGAACCCTTAACCTTACAAACAAAATCAATATCTTTGTACAAATATACATACATACATATACACACTCACAAACTCCAATGAATTGATAATTAACTATTGGTGGTCAGCTCACCAATGAATGGGTGGATGGAGTATTGGCACGCATAATGCGAGACATATGTGCTGATGAATCTGTTGATCAGAAGTGGGTCATGTTTGATGGGCCTGTGGATACCCTGTGGATTGAATCCATGAACACACTCTTGGATGATAATAAGATCCTCACACTATTGAATGGGGAACGCATCAATATGCCAAGCCAGGTATATCTAATTTTCACATAACACCAGTGTGAATTGCAGGTCCACATTTAATTTACAGCTACAATGACTAGAATAAATATTGAGGATGAAATATTAAATTTGAGATGATATGCACACACCCTCATGTTTGGAAAGAATACAAAAAATTTGGCCTTGATTAAGATTGAATTGACGTAAGGCATGTGGACATGTCATCCTCAGATTCAATTAATGTTTGAGGTGGAAGACTTATCACAAGCTTCACCAGCCACAGTGAGTCGTGCAGGCATGATATTTCTCTCCTTGGAAGATCTTGGGTGGTGGCCATTTGCAGAGTCATGGATTGAGCGGCGGACTGCAGATGGAACTCATCCCGTAAGATTAGTATTCTTGCTTTGTTGTAAATGTATAAATGTATCAAGTGGGAGGTGGGAAACATCAATGTTCCCTACAAAAAACCATATTCTATTTGGATGTGTCATAGGAAAAGAATAGTTTGATGAGCAAACTTCAAAGAATCACAAAATGACAGGGAAAAGGTCACCTGCAAATTCTTTGGAGAATGCAACAATATATATATGGGAAGAAAAAATTACACTAGAAAAATAATCTTGTTCCTATGACAAAACCAATATACTGTGTGGGATGAATTGGCAAAATGACAGGGAACCATTTTCTTAGAAGTTCCACCCTATCATCCAAAACAGAAGTGCTAGCAATAGAAAGAACCATGTACAACTGCATACATTGTCAAAAGCTTTTTCCACCCTATTTATTCTCTTCTTTTGAAACTACATATTGGAAATCTCAATATGATATATTTTGGGGGGTTTTAGGTGGTGTTGGATCAAATCAGGAAGATGCTTGAACAATACATGGATGCAGCAACAAAGGTTCGCCACACATGTGTGGAGACCATCCCAATTGAGGTCCTCAACAGCCTCATGACACTCTCCAAGCTCTTTGACCTCCTGGCCGTCCGTGAGAACGGAGTTCATCCAAGTGAAGGAGAGCACTTTGTTCCCACCATCCAATCATGGTTTTTGTTTTGCCTCATTTGGTCAGTTGGGGCAAGTGTGAACGAGACCGGGAGGAACACATTTGATGTTTGGTTGCGGGACCAAGATCCAAGGTTGCTCCCCTTCTTTTCCAAGGATTCATATCCACTCTGTTTGATTTTGTCATAAGATGTGTCTTATCATTTCTTTGCCAATGAAATAAGTTCTGGTTCAATGAACAAACCTAATTTCATCAAATTACACTATTTTTAACAAGGATGGAGTTGTTCTGGATTTTCTCTATCACCAAAATTAGATTTGGTGTAACTTTTTTATTTTTTACTTTTTATATTGCAATTCAAGTTTTTTCTTTGTAAATTCGTTTTTTGATAAAAATTGATTCATAATTAGTATTTCTTAGTATTTCTGGATTTTCTTTTCTTTTCTATTGATGATTTTAACAGTGTATGAATAATCGTTTTAAAAAGCATAGAATAAAAAGAAAACGAGTTGTAATGCAGGAAAAACTATCTCAAAAAGCCTTTCTTTAGTTAAGATTAGACTATCAGTTATTATTCCCCGAACAAGCATACCTAATAGCTCCAACCACACATGTGACAGTAATTGTCAAAGCCAACACAGAGGCTAATCCAGCAAAAGGGGGAAAAAATAATTTTAAAATTTTAAAATACTTATCTTCTGTTAGTAATGAAGTTTAAGGATAATCATAGTACCTCTCCTCTAAAATTTTATTTCATTATCTATATTAGGAACTGAATTTGTTAAAGTACTCGTTCACTTTAAGTGCCAAGAAAACTTGGACATGGCTCCAAACCTTTAAAATAAAGATAAAACTGCTTCTTTTAAAACCAACACTCAGAATTGGAGTTGTCCTATGGGACCATGTTAAAAGCTCTATGACACCCAAACAAACATAAAATATTTTATTTTATTTTTATTATTTTTATTTTATTTTAATGTTTACATCTATATTTGTAGTTTTTGAGAATTGAAATAAAAAGTAAAATGAAACAAATCATTCACTTAACATGAACATGACAATATCTTTCTTTTGTTGTACATGGGTTCACTTTTCATCTTAAAACCTCTTAATACTTGTTAAATAAATATTTACATATATGTATAATTTTATTTATAAACTTACAAGAAAGATTGATGTCATGCAGCTAGTTAACAACTTATAGTTGTATTTGCTAATAGTCTATTATCTTATTTTCTAAAATTGGTAGTGGTTAGATAAAGAAATGACATACAAATTGTTTCTATTAACTTTCCAATGATTAAAGGAGCACAATCAAATCAAATTTTTGCATGATCTTACAAATCAATTCCTTAAAAGTTTCTTGTGCAAGCAGGATGAATGAACAATGGTGTTGTTTGTAGAATAATATGAATCAGTTTTTTAAATAAACAATATGTTGTAAAATTACTGGAGAAATAAATACAGATTGAAGGGGTTAGAACTCATGTTAATATATATACAGATACATGCATACACTCACAAATATTTACAGAACATGGTTTGCAATGCATTCAAAACATATGTACAGTTAAATGAATAAAAAAGGATGTTTTATCATTGTTTTTAAAAAAAATTAAATTAAAATTTTTGTACTATTCAACTTCACTTGCTTAGAGTCCAATGGAATCAAATCTTTTGAAGAAGTTTTTTGGGTGCACCCTCCCTCCCAAAGTTTTAAGGACTAAGTTATATATAGTATAACATGACACTCATTTGTTTGTGTACTTTTACATTACTATTTCCAAGTTTAGAATAATAATGTTGCTAATTATACATCCAACACATGTTCTCATAGTTTTCATATTTTTGCTCTTTTTACCACACAGGTTTCCTGCATCAGGGCTAGTGTATGATTTCTATTTGGATGTCAAGAAGCATACATTCACACCATGGGAGGAAAAGCTTGGTGGAGTCTACAGAATCCCCACGGGTGCCCCTTTCTTCAAAATCCAAGTGCCTACTGTTGACACAGTAAATACATTGTTTCTGCCTCCCTCCAAGGACAACCAATTCCCTTTGAAATGTGACACCACCATGATTAAAAAAAAAAATACTTCATGTCCTTATTTATTGTGAGAAAAGAATCACCAAAACTTTTTAACTTTTTGTGATTTATTTTTTTATCTTTGAATCCAGGTGCGGTTCAAGTTTGTGGTGGGGAACTTGATACTCGCAAAGCGGCACACATTAGTGGTAGGCAACGTAGGAGTGGGCAAGACTCTTATCATTGGAATGGTTCTCAATACCCTTCCTGAGGGCCTCAGCTCCTTCACCATGAACTTCTCCGCCCAAACTTCATCCAACAGCTGTCAGGTGTTGAATGGACACTTTCACTAATAATAATAATAATAATAATAACAGCACACTATTATTGAAAATAACCTGTGTCACACTTTCTTCAACATGAATCCTATGTTATGTTTCAGTATTGACCAAAATCCTCACATGCTAAGCATTAAACAAGTCAAACTTTTGGTCACCTGTTGTTAAGTCTGATGTAAACCATGATAGATGGAATTAATCTTTAGCATCATACTAAAATTGATGAAACTTGGATATTCTCAATGTTAAAACCATAAAACACTCACTATTGGGTTGTAGGAAGGTATTGAAGGACGACTTGAGAAGCGCACAAAAGGAGTGTTTGCTCCCCCTGGAGGAAAATTTCTCATTTGTTTTCTTGATGATGTCAACATGCCCAAAAAAAGTCCAGTAAGATTGAACAATCCCTTTAAAGCTCCTGCATTTGTTGATTAAAATACCAGGTTTCAGTGATTTAAGTTAATAACTTTAAAATAAAATAAAAAAACATGGAAAACTGAGAATCATGGTAGAATATGCTATATGGGTTTTGTCATTATGTGTTTGTATAGTGAAGGGGGAATGTTTTGAGGGTGGGTTCAGTTTGGGTTCATGCCACCATTGGAGCTTTTAAAGTTGTGGATGGACAATGGATTTTGGTATGATCGAATGAAGCAAGAGGTGAAGAAAATAATGAACATGCAGCTACTTTGTGCCATGGCCCCTCCTGGGGGTGGCCGGAACCGTATTTCCCAGCGGATCCAAGCTTGTTTCTCTCTGGTGACTTTCATACAAAACCATTTACTTGATTTACTCTCAATGGTGTAATATATATATATATATATATATATATATGTGATTGAGAGGAATATGTACATATTTATGTTACTTAAATTTGAAAAATCAATCTTCATGGTTTAGCTACTAGAATTTTTATATGACAGAAGTATTTCAAGTTTTTGGTATGCACAAGCTGTAAAAAATCTTTATTAAAAGTAAAAATATAATAAATATGTATAGCTAAACTGCTAATATTAAGTTCTTATCTTAACTGGCATTTTTGTAGTCTCATATATAGTTGTATATAACAACTCCATTGTAACTCAATTTCTTTCAAGAAAACTTATGTTGCATGTCAAAACATGTGTAATCAAAACTTGTCAAATTTCTATTAAGAAATAAAAATCAATTTTTTCTTAATAGCACAAAAATCAAAGTACAGGAAAATTGTGAGGTAATTGCATGGACTACCAATTGAAAGTTGAAGTACCAAGCACACTTCATTATTGCTTCAAAACTAGTCATGTTTCTGATTGTGGGTTTTCATTTGGCAAAAAATAAAACATATCTAAACAAAAGTCAAACATCACAGCTCCAAGTGATAAGCAAATGAAGAGAATATTTGGAGCCATTTTGAATGCCAAGCTGGTAGATTTTGAAGATGAAGTGCGCCTTTTGGGGGACACAGTGATGCTTGTGTGTATTGGAGTCTACAAAGAAATTGTGACCATGCTCTTGCCCACCCCAAGCAAAAGCCACTATGTGTTCAACATGCGTGACCTTGCAAAGGTTATTTAATCAGTTACTTGATTAATGGATTTTATATCATCATGTATGTATGTGTGAAAAATATATAAATAATTGTTCTTTTGTGTGCTTTTCCAATGTAATGCTTGTGCCAAACTTCTTGTTTTTCTAGTAGAAAATCCTATTTATCTATTTTTTTTTCCTGTGAAAGAGTAGTTAATATTTTTTTCTCTAGTTAATATGTTTTTTTTTGGTTTTATTCTTTTGAAGTGCTTAATAAGTGGTTGATGCTAGATAGATCTTCAACCATATAAACATGTATTCATATCACCATATTATATATCAAAATGCATATTTTATGGCATAGTGTCAAAAAGCGGTTATATTGTATAGATTACCATGAATGCTTAGTAGAAATACTAACCTCATTTCAAATGCACAGGTAATACAAGGAATATTGGCAGGCCACAAAGAAACGTACCACACCAAGCCAAGTTTCCTCAAACTATTCATCCACGAATGTTTGCGCGTCTATGGGGATCGGATGTGGGACGTCCACGACCGAACATGGATCAAGGTAAACGAATGAATCACAACTTTCATCTACTTCCGTCTAACACCCCAAGTCGCACACTCTAGAAGAGGGCAATTGATACCATTGATGATACAAAGGTTGATACGTGGATGTATAACCGGATTCATACCCAGGACTTGCTGAATTCGAAATTGAAAGACTTCTTCAACACCGACTGGAAAACCATCTTCGGTGGCGACAACGTGATGCCGCTGATCAGCAGCTGCATGATGCCGCCCATCGACGACGCACGCTACGAATCCATTGACAGCTACAAAGAGCTTCGAGAATCGTTGGAAGGGAATCTCCGGGAGCTTCAAACGCAGCCGGGGACGTTCGGCATGAACCTGGTGAGTAGTGAGCGTTGGCGCTGTGGGTCGTTGGAAACCCTAGTCTCGGCCACGCACGGGGATTGTGCAACGCCCACCGTGCGAACTTGTGCGAATCCTGATGAATTGGAGCATTTGTTGCTGCACCAGGTTATGTTCAAAGACGCGATGGATCATATTTGCAGAATTCACCGCGTGTTGATGCAGCCCCGCGGGAATATGCTTCTCGTTGGGGTCGGGGGTAGTGGACGCAAAAGCTTGACTAAGTTGGCGGCCTTCATTGCCGACATGAAGGTGAGGATGGAGGTTGCAAGCTTGATTGCTTTCTTCCTCAGCTTGTGTCAGCTGAGTCAACGGAGTGTGTGTTCTCACTCATGTTCGTCCCTGTTTGAAACAGCCTTTTCAAGTGAAGACCACGCGCACATATTTCAGTCAACAGTTCCACGATGATTTAAAGCTTCTCTTTCTGGCAGCTGGGATCGGCGAAAACAAGCAACAAGTGGTGTTTCTGTTCGATGACACCCAAGTTATGGACGAAACTTTCTTGGAGGACATCAATAACATTCTGAGCACGGGAGAAGTCTGAACACCATCCTGCTTTTACACACACACACACACATGCACGAACGCACATACGTTGAATTATAAAGTTGTTTGTCTCGCAATTATGAAACCATGCGAACACAGAACCAAACCAAACCACCAAGGATGCGTTCGTGTAGGTGCCGAATCTGTTCAACAAAGATGACTTGGCGCAAGTGTTCGATGGAATCCGCCCCACAGCGAAGAACGCCGGCATCATGGAAACGGAGGACGCGCTGTGGGCTTTCTTCGTGGAGCGAGTGCGCAACAACCTGCACGTCGTGCTGTGCCTGAGCCCCGTCTCCGACCTCTTCAGCCGCAGGCTACTCATGTTCCCCGGCCTCGTAAACTGCTCCACCATTGACTGGTAAACTCAAAAATTCACCGACACCCAGCTTTGGTTTTTTTCCTTCGTATCATTCCACAGCACCTACCACACTCTCCAATTCAAGAATTTCTCTCTTTGTTGTAGTCTACATAGGTTCAGTACAAAGGAATGCCACGTGTTATGCTGAGGTGTACATGACAGGTGTCGTTGTGGAATTGGTTGGACTGTGCAGGTTTTTGGATTGGCCCGAAGATGCCTTGAATGAAGTGTCCATTAAATTGTTGGAGGATGAGGAGAATGTCACCGGAGTGACTCGGACCAATGTGTGCAAATTGTTTGTCATTATCCACAAATCAGTTGTTGACATGTCAGCAAAAATGTATGCGGAAGTGAAGCGCAAGAATTATGTCACACCTACTAGTTATTTGGAGTTTGCTAAAGGGTACATCAATGATACTTTTTTTCTTTTTTCTTTTTTAATGCAATTTTTTTCCATCTTTCAAAGATTTTAAGCATGAATTTACAAAAAACTCTGATGCCAGTTTAAAAAAAGATGCTATATATATATTTGTTGTGCTAAATTATTTGTAACGCTCACAAGAATTGCCTTGTCTTTGGTTTTTTTCTTTTTTCTTTTTTTTCTTTTTTTTCCCTTTCAGGTACCAAAGCCTTCTCATGGAAAAGAAGAAGCAACTTCAAACCCAAGCTCAAAAGCTTAGAGGTGGATTATCCACATTGAATGCCACACAAGAACAAGTGGCAGAAATGCAAGTAATTTGTCAAGACAAGGCAGTTGTGGTGGCAAAAGCTAAAAAAGAATGTGAGGAGGTGCTTCTGGAAATTATTTCAGAGAAGCGCACTGTGGATGAACAAGAATTGAAGGTGTGCATACTAATTTTATGCCTAATTCATTATTAAACAAGATACTTGTACTTAGTGCAAAAAGTGACAAAATTATTGACCTTGCTTAAGTTTTTAGAATGTTGAATTGAATGAAATGATAGATTCAAGTTTAGAGCTTAAGTAAGTTTTATTAGCAATTTTGATCCTCTCTCTATCTCTTGTTATTGCAGTGTGGTTTTTGTGCTCATGGTTTTGTTTGTTGAAGCATGTTTTGATAATATTCATTGTGTTTGAAAATTTGCATAGTAAATTATGGCATATGTAATGTACTTACAGACTAGGACTTAAAATGGTTTTAGTTAGAGGTTACAAATTATGATATTTACATGTTTGCTTTAAATGTGCCAAACTTTAACACATGGTACGGAAGAGACTACCTAATCTGGTGAAAAATTGCGTGATGTTCTGAGTGACAAACAATATTGATAGCATGCAGTATGAGTGCATTCTGGATGTTTGCAACTACAATCCCTTTGTTGATTATTTTGTTGTTTATTTTTTTTAATGAAAAATCATTGTAATATGAATTAAATTCTTTATTGTTTCAATTCAAAGTATCTACATTTTTTTATTTCATCAAGTGTTCATTTTTATTCTTTTTTATGTGAATATATAAAAACAGAGTTATAGAACCCAATTAAATATGCCTGAGAGATTTACTTATCTATTTAAAATTGATCACAAATACTGAAAAATTACTTTGTGCAGTTCCAAAAATACATGCACAACATGAGTGTTTGAAATTAATACTTTGTTATCTATCTTAAGATCTATATTCTAATGTTACGTCTGCATAAATCATTGAGCATATCACTGTCCTTCAAATGATACTGCAATTTTGTATGAATAAAAATTTGAGCATATGTTTAAAAAATGCAATTCTTTGTATCAATCTATTATAAGATGCAGAAGAAAAATAACTCAAAATTAAATTCTTAATCATGTAAAACTCACTTTCCTCCTAAATATTGTACAACTGATATAAATCTAATTGTGCACATTTACAATGAATTGTTACCAATGTAATCTTTTAAATGTAAAAAATTGTATTATATTAAAAAGGAAAATAGATAATTAATGTTATATGAGGATGAACACTATGGCATAATTCACATGGAAAGTGAAAAAACGTAGGATTGAGTTATCTATCTTCTTGATCACATATTAACTCATTTAGTTTGTTAGATCACTTTCATAACACTATTAATAACTAAATTTATGGGAAAAGAAAATTGAATGCATATGTATACTTGAAGGGATGTTGAAACAGTAAATTATACCTGTTATTTTATTAGGATATGGAGATTTTAGAATGACTTCTAAATTTTTCATGTGGCTTTTAAAAAGAAAATTAATTGATGATTTATTTTAATGGATTATTAAATAATTCGTGTAAATGTATAAAAAGTTAACATAGTGACTGTTAGTTGGTTTCATTTTTGTTGTCAATTTTCAATGATTTCAAGAGACAAATGTTGTACATATTTTAGTTTGATCCGATAAAATTGAACACATTTTTGTATATAAATTTTTACATTAAAAAAATGTTTAGTTCCGTCATTTTTGGGTTCATTTTGTACATCTACTCACATACAATTTAAAAAAATTGCTCGTAACTTTTTAATAAAAGCGCATAGTTGTTGGCATAATGTAAAAGATTCAGAATATTGAATTCAAACTCATTTTTTCAACATCTCATACTTTTTTTCTTTTTTCTTTTTTTTTTAAATACTAATTACGGACAGCATTCTATACATATTCATTTTAACTTTTGCAGTATTCTAATATGTAAACACTGCAAACTAAAGTGCTTTGTATGGTGCACTTGTAAACATATCCTGCTATTTTCACATTCAAAGCTTTGACACGTTTAATAATTCAGAAAACTGGAAATTTTACTTGCACACAAAATGTTGCATCCTTGATTGTTAAGTTCAATTTTAACTTTCAAGTTGTTACATGAACATCTGACTCCATCGACTTTATCAACTTAATAATTTTTTAATTTCTTTCTAGATATTCTTCTGTTCCATATGATGAGAGTGTGTGTATGTGTATGTGTATATATATATATATATATATATATATATATTTTCTTCTTCTTCTTCTTCTTCTTCTTCTTGACTTGATACAATTGTTTAACTCATTTGAAGATCACAAATTTACATGGTAAAGTGATAAAAACACATGTTAAGTGGCTTCTGTTGAAGTGGCTAGTTTTGAGCTTTTCCAACTTGGGTCTAAAATTTCTCCAACATCACTACATCATATTCCACATAGGGTACAAACAAAACAATAGAATTGGCACAAAAACAAAGAAAAATGCTTTCATTACTCTCTCTTTCTCTTTTTCTATTTGTTTTATTTGTTACTTTTTTCTTTCTTTCCTAGAATTTAATTTTACTGTTGTTTTAATACATTTATGTTTGTTTATTTGTTTGTATGTGTATTGAATGAATAGGTAAATGCTGAAGCTGCTCAAATAGAGAAAGAAGCCAAGGCTTGTAACATCATAGCAGCTGAATGCCAGGTGGAGTTAGACAAGGCAATGCCTGCCCTCATGGCCGCAGAAGCGGCCTTAAATGTGCTCACAAAGAAGGACATGTCGGAGGTAAAGGCATATGCAAAGCCTCCAGCTCTTGTTGAGATGACCTTGAACGCAGTCATGACTGTCCTCAAGAGAACCCCAACTTGGGCTGAAGCCAAGCTTGCACTAGGCGACTCTCAATTCCTTGACAAACTCATGAACTATAACAAAGATCTCCTTGTACTTCTCTCAAACTCCAACTTTGCACATGGAATACTAGAAAACTCTTAAAAGAAAAGAAAACACTTTATAAACTACTGTTTAAAAGGAAGATGGAAATAATGAAAGAAGTGTATTATGTTGCTGAATGCAACCTAATTTCTATTTCTAACAAAAGATCTCAAAGTTAGCGAGAACTTTTTTTTAAAATTGAACAAATTTCATGTGGGATACTTTCACCTTGTTGTTCTAAACCATGTTTTTGATGGAATGTAATGTTGTGAGCAGAATGATGTTGTGTTGGCAAAGATTGGAAAGTTCACAAAGAAAGCTGAATTCAATGCAGATGTCATTGGGAAAGTATCTGGAGCTTGTAAAGGCCTTTGTTTGTGGGTGTGTTCTCAAACCATGGACCTTTTGTTGCATTACTACCCAGTTTATTATGAATTTGGAATTAACCTAATCCTACATTCACTTGAACATCAAGTATTAAAGAAATGCATCATTTCTTTGTATTAAAATATATATATATATATATATATATATATATTCCACTAGTGTTGTTGAATAAGAGTTAAATGGAATAGCAATCCAAAGAAAATCAATTCTATTTTCTCAAAGGGCAAAGCATCAATTGGTTAGTTTCACATAAACAAGTTCCTTCTTATCCATGTCAAAAGACATTCTTCCATTTTCTTACATTTGAAAATTGGGCATTCAAGGTTGGTGCCATGGAATCCTATGGCTACATTGCAAAAGATGTTTCTCCCAAGAAAGCAAGATTGAAAGCTGCCCAAGACAACTTTGCAAAGCAAGAAGCATCTCTTGCCCGAGCAAGGTCTCCAACCAAATCCTAAACCCTAAGGTCATTGAATATTTGATGTACATGAATTTTTTATATTTTAAATTTGACTTTTTTGTTAAAAGTATGGGATAATGTCCACAACCCTTCATACCCCTCTTTTCAATGCAGAGATCAACTCGCAGACTTGATGGCCAAAGTGCAACTTCTTAAAGACAAATATGATGCTTCCATTACCGCCAAGGCATCCCTTGAGGCTGAACTTGATGATCTCAATGTAAGGCTCTTAACTTTGTGAGGTGGCTCATTCTAATTGGTTCATGTTCCAAATGATTTTTGCTCTATTGTATGAATGCATCTATATTTATTTTAAGGTGTCAAACACATTTATGGTGAGAGCCTATAGTCTGTTGTGCAATCAAAAAATTAAGTGCACAAACAACAATTTAGTACATATGTACATACACATAGTTTTTTGGGTGGATGCAAAACATCAGCATATATGCAATTATTTGGGTAGGCAGAAGACCTAATCAATTTACTATTACATCTTCACCCAATCACATTAATTATATAATAATAGCATTATCTTCATGGTGCTAATTTAACATGACTATTTAATTTGATTGTTTGAAACACATTTGAAAGTATGCATTGTAATGTTTCATTTTAGCAAAATAGAAACTTGTGCATGATGTTCCCCACAATGAGAACCAATGTTCCCAAATGTGTGATCTCAGATCAAGCTGTTCCGTGCGGAAAAGCTCGTATCAGGACTGGCAGGGGAGAGAGACAGATGGGAAGCATCCATAGTGAACTTGGAGGAAGGAACAAAAAACCTTCCTGGGGATTGCCTGGTGGCTGCCGCATTCCTCTCATATGCAGGACCCTTTGCCACCCAATACCGGGAAGTGATTGTTAACCATGTTTGGATGGCTGAGGTGATTTTTCTAGATGTTTAGTAGCATGGATACATACATATAATCTACTTCTCCTTTCTACAACAAAGGGCAATACAAAGAGTTAATTATACTTGATTAAGAATGAACACTTAAAAATGAATGTACCCATCTTTGGAATTTTTTTGGGAAGTGCTGCAAACTTGTTAAGAAAAATTCATGCAAATTTTGACTTCTATGCTGTAAATTTCTTTGCTGCAATGGCAGTTAGAAAGGTTCTTGGAGAATGCACTTTCCTATATCAAACTGTAATAATAACAATGAGATGAGTATCAGCATCTTTTTGACACCACCTGGTATATTATACAAACTGTAATTCCAATGCAAAATTGCAGGTTCTTGCACTTGAGATCCCATTCACACATGGATTCACCTTTGTGAACTTTCTTTCGGATGCTGGAGATGTCCGAGAGTGGAACCTGCAGGGTCTCCCGGCTGATGCCTTTTCTACAGAAAATGGAGTGGTTGTAACTCGCAGTAATAGATGGTCTCTTATGATTGATCCCCAGGTGATGGAATTTATTCATTGCATTTTTTGAATGATCAAATCAATGGAAAACAAAACAAAAACAAAAACAAAAAATTGCTTTAAATACTTTGTTCTGTTTCAATACTTTGTTTAGCATCACATATATTAGCTACTATCTCCTATAAGAAATGAAAGCTTCTTTGGTGATCCATTACATTGTCATTAATGATACCATAGATTTTAACTAGGGAAAGAATTGCACCTCACATTAAAGTCTTTGTTGGTACCCACTATGAATAATCAACTGCATAAATTTTGAAACAATTAAACAAAATAGCAATTTCCTATTGATGTTTGTGTTCCCTCTCTTATTAGGAGCAAGCCAAAAAATGGATTAAAAACATGGAAGCAGACAAAGGGTTAAAAATTGTGGATCTCCAGGTACCCATTTGCACACCTGGCACCCAGGTTTCAAATATTTATTGTGGACTTTGAGCAGAATATTTTTCACAAATCTTTTTCTATTTCTTCCTCAAATATCAATGATCTTGTGTTAGTTTCTAATAGGTAGGTGGGGATTTTATAATTGGAATTTGAACTTCCAACCTCTGCAGTGCTAAGTAGAATATCTTTTATACCAGTCTTTTGTAATTCAAGGCCACTCCAATCCAAATGGCAACATTTATTTTTACTTTTTGTTCAATTCTAGATTGGAATTTATCCTCATCATTTGTATTGTTATCTTCCTCATGTTAAGCTTGCTCTTCTTAAAGCAATCTCTTTGATGAATTCTATTTGTGGAGCTTTGCTAGATGGACAACATGATGCTTATCATTGAAAATGCTATTCAAACTGGGCATCCTGTTTTGCTTCAAGATGTGATGGAAGAGATTGATCCATCCCTTGAACCCATTCTTATCAAAGCTTTCACAGTGCGCTCTGGAAAGGTTGATCAACATCTTTACATTGGTGGAATTGATTGTTGGACTTTCTATTTTTAATTTTCATGAATTGTATTGGTGATGAAATTTGAATTGAAATAATAATAAAAATAAAATTCTAGAAATCATCATTTTTCTTGCAAAACATAGAAGTTTAGTACATTGAAATCTTTGGCAAGTTTTAATTTTAAGAATGTTTTGCATTAATAAACTTGGTAGAGTCTTTTTGAGGATTCTCATATTAGACTTCACAAAAACATTGTCAAATTCTTTTCTTCAGAACTTTTAGATCTATAGAGTACATGTGTGTGATTGTTTTTCTTTTTTTCTTTTCTTTTCTTTTCTTTGTACATACATGTGTGTGTATATATGGAGTCATAAGTCAATTAGCAATGTGATTCATAAAATTGAGAAAATTGAAGATAATGAATAAAGAGTGATGTTGTTTGAGTTAAAATAAGTTGCAAGAGTAAACCCTCTTCTTATTATCATACATTTTATTAAAAGTGAGGATTCAAATGTGAAATCAAATTATGCTAAAACACACATGTTCTCTGCAAAAAAATCAGCAATAATAGTGAACATTGAAACCTTAATCACACCATCTAAGTCTTACATTCAAACACAGAACAAAATAAGAATAAATTGAAAGTGCAATTTCTTTTCCAACTTTTGATCACTCTAAATTAAAGTTAATTTTGAACTCGGTAGACAAACATTGTAACTAGAATGTATTCCATGAGAAATTCTACAACCTTATCCAATTTAGAAAATACTACATTCTCAACATTTTCCATGGAAATTGTCATAATACAAAAAAAAAAAAAAAAAAAAAAAAAAAACTATATAAAAATATATAGTTACCATTGTTCTTCTTTTTTGGGGTTTTATCATTTATTCCTCCCAATTGGAAGATACAAGTGTCACTAAAGATGGGTAGCAAGCTCTAAACTTATGGAAGGAAAGCATGCCAGGTGTACTTAAACATGGGGGACAAAGAGTTGGACTGGAACAACAACTTTCGGCTCTACATGACAACAAAGCTTGGGAACCCACATTTTGCTCCTGAGATTGCAACCAAGACAACAATCATCAACTTCTCAGTGAAGGAAGACAGCCTTGAGAGGCAGCTGCTGACAGTGGTGGTGCAAAAGGAGCGGCCAGACCTGGACAAGCAGCGCAACGAGCTCATTGTCACTGTCTCCAAGGGGAAGAAGACACAAGCTGCTTGTGAGGACAACATTCTCCACCTTTTAAGCACTGCTGAAGGCCCCCTTCTTGACAACCTTGAACTCATTGCCACCTTGGACACATCCAAGGTTTCTACATTCATATCTATTTATATATAGTGCATTGTTTGTGTGAGCTCCAATTAATCTTGTGTTCTATGGAATTTTAGGTGAAGTTTGGTTGATGTCTGTGTGTTTCAGAGATATTTTTTTGTAATTGAAAAAATGTTTTTTAGTTGATAAAAAGTAGTAGAAAATGTAGACAATGAAAAGATCTGTTACAGTCCTTTCTTTATGCATAAAAAATCTTCTTTCTTTACATATGGATGTACAAGAGCTATATTGTTTGGTTTTGGGCACATGCTTTTAATGATCCTGTGGCTTGTAATGTATTCTTCAAACCAAAAAGGTTACCTGGGAAAAAGTGAAGGAATCTCTTGAAGTAGCAGAAGTGACAGCTAAGATGATTGAGGTTGCCAGCTCAGCATACAAACCATGTGCAGAGAGGGCATCCCTATTGTACTTCATTCTCATAGAGTTGATTGCTATTGACCCCATGTATCAATTTTCCTTGGAATCCTACATGGAGATCTTCCTCATTTCCATTGCCAAATCAGCCAAGTATGACCTAAACTCCTCTTCATATTTTTCATTACTGTAACCATTTTGTATTAAAATCATACAACAAGGACTTTTTTTAAGATTGGAATTTGACTCCAACTTAAAACTTTCTTGTTTGCATTTATAAATGAGTTGAAATTGGTCATAGAAATTACTTTTTAAAAATTAAACAGAAGTAAACTTCAGTAATTTCACTTCAATGCATTAAATGCAAGGTTTAACAAGGGTAAGGAAGAATAGCATCTGATTTTTAAATTCTTTTGTTATGTTTATTTATTTGAGCTAACTTGTTCTTTGAATCATCCTTAATTTACTGTGACAAGCAAAAAATCCTCATTAAACTTCAAATTATACTGAGTCTTATCTCATGATGAAAAGTGCCCCTATATGCCTCCAATCTTTCTTTTCTTGAACTTCAACCAATTTGAATTATTTATTTGCCATGTGGCTTTTAAAACCACATATACTCACATTTCAAAAACTATATTCTTCTTAAAAGAATTAAAATATACATATCTACATACACTCATACCTGTATACACAAATAAGATTTATGCAATATTTATTATATTCAAAACATGCTGGATGGTTCTTAAATTTTCAAACAAAATGTAGGAGACGAGCCAAAAGAATTGCTGATAATTGGACATGCTTCTATAATGATAATATTAATAATAATGTACTATTATTGCAATAGAACCAAAAAATTTAACTTTAGAATATATTTTATGACCACTGTCAAGATTTGAATTGTGTTGCAATTTATTGAAATTTGTGTTTTAAAATAAAACATAGGATTAGAAATTACTTTTGAAGAGAGTATTTTTTCTCAAAAAATTTGGATGATTTAATGTACAATATTTTATTGTAGTGATTGCTTCAGTAAGAAATTTAACAATTGTAATGTAAATACTGATTCATACCATACCCAAGTTACAAGCTTACAAACAAGTCTTTAAATTTGTTTGATATTTAAAATGGTCACATTATATTTCTTTTCTGCTGAAAGAGATCTATTGAAAGAAAATGTAGGATAATATTTAAATACATATTCTTTTAAGAATAATAATAATAAATTCAAGTCATCTTTCAAAATTGTATCAATCCACAGTTTTCTCATGACTTCCAATAGCATTCCAAAAGATAGTGATTTGACAGTAAAGGTCATTTTAAAGATTTAGTTGTATTAATTTTCTTATTTATTCAAAATATTTATGCTGAAATGCTTTCAGAAAGCATTACATATATCCAAAACAGTTACTGTTATGTGTAACAAATATTTGCAATGATTTTTATGGTGATTATTTTGAGAAAATGTGAATATGGTTCCTTAGTACAGTGTTCACCAATTGGAAAATGTTGAACGTATTTCACCATTAAACATTGAATAGTAAGGCCAGAACATTCATCCAAACCACTAAGATACAATATTAAAGTAAATGTAAACTTCTTCATGTTTTTAATGCACATGTTGTTAATTTTGAACCATAGTTTCACACAAACATATATCATGTGCAGGTCTGCCAAAATTGCTGAACGTATTAAAAATTTAATTGAATATCACACGTATGCTGTGTATAAATATACAACAAGAGGACTTTTTGAAAAGCATAAGCTTCTACTGTCACTACAAGTAAAGAATCCTACTTTAAAAGCAAAATTTATGTTTATATTCGTCCCTACTATCTAAGGGGGAAAAAATTAAAAAAAATAAAAAAATAAAAATCAATCGTTCTAAACATTCATCCACAAAGTGTCACATTGTGGAAAGAGTGGATATGGATGGATGTGTTTTGTGTAAATGAACGAATGTGCTGGTGGTGATGAAAGCTCATGGATGAAACAACATGTGGACAGATTCTGTCAAAGGTTCTGTTATCATCCGGGGAGATAGTGCATGAGGAGTGGGCATTCTTCCTGAGGGGGGCAACTGTGCTGGACCACACTAAGCAACCTCCAAATCCAGCCCCTGCATGGATTTCAGAGGAAGCCTGGGACAATGTCACAGGGCTTGCAGCCCTCTCCACCTTTGAGAACATTGTGCGTACCCATCTCTCTTTTGTGGGTATATATATATATATATATATATATATATATTAAACTACTTTAAAATAACACTAAAATGACTACCAGATGATGGCACATTGCACTACAAAGTCTCTCTCAAAGGTTGGTGGCTTTAATCCAAGTAATGAAAGTAGACCTTGCTGGATGGATTCTAGCACAAAGGTGTGAACTCCTGTTGTGTCAAAAAGTGAAAGGTAAACCCTAATGTGTGGTATTTAAGTTGGATTGATGGGTGGATGAATAAAAAGGTGGCAAGTATGACTGTGGACCATAAGCTGTGGGGGGAGTGGTTCAAGTATGGGGCACCTGAGGAGCAGGAGCTGCCAGGAGAGTGGGAAGAGAAATGCACTGAACTCCATCGTATGATTCTCTTGCGCTGCTTCCGTCAGGTACCCAAAATGTCAAAGTACAAAAAAGTTATAAAAGGTCTAGATGCAAGACAAAGAAGAATTGGAGATAGGTAGATAGGTAGATACAAATGAAAAACAAGAATTGGAGACTGAGGAAAATAGTGATGAATGCATTGATTGAGTAACAAAGTGGGGTACACAATGGAAATAAGCTTTGGCATTGTATTTTAAATACAGGACCGGATTGTGTTTGCATCCATGACATTTGTGTCAAATGCACTTGGCCAAAGATTTGTAGAACCACCTATGTTGGACTTGGGAGACTCTTTAAAGGACTCAGTGCCACATACTCCTCTCTTGTTCATTCTCTCTCCAGGTAAAGAAACTAATAATTAAATGGATACTATTGTCTTAATATGCTTGTATTCTCAATAAAGATAATAAGAATACCATTGTATAACAATAATGTAAATAAATAAATAAAATAGATTCAAAATTTTTTTTTTTTTATTTTTTTTTATTTTTAGTTTTTTCATTTTAATGGTTAAAACTTTAGTAAAAAAAATACCATTTGAACGTTTTGATTCATAATGTTAATCTACTTAATATACCAAACAATATCACTGTATTATATATATATATATATATATATATATAGTAACATGTTAGTAACAAGTAAGATGAAGTTTGAAGTTGTTAAAAACATAGTCGTTAAAATTTCAACATCTCAACAATCTTTTGAAATCTTTCAAAGATAGAGTTATTTGTTATTTAAATACCTGATTGGATTAGTAGAGGTATAATAATTAAATAAAAATTTAGCAAACCAAGGACATGTAGATTCACTAGAAAATACTTAGTCACTCATTGTGAGAAGCATGGATTAATATATTTTTTAAGAAGAGAGTGTCATAAAATTTTAAACAAAAATTGTTGATTTAAAAAAATATTGATATATCTAATCACCATAACAGAATTATTGATCTGCACATGCTCAAATTATATGATGGTATTAACAAGTTTGCACTTATTTCCCAATGTGCCACTCTATATCTACAAACTAACCCAATATGTCTTATTATGTAACTAACATCTTAAACACATTATTGTGCCTTATTTTGCCCCTATAAAAACATTTCATTATCCCTTAATCCAAATCTTAATCCGTATATATATATATATATATATATATATATGTAACACTAATTCAGAACTTACCATACACAGGAGTTGATCCAACATCAAGTTTGAGACAATTTGCAACACAAAACAACATGTTAGACCGATTTCACACTGTAGCACTGGGACAAGGCCAAGGCCCAATTGCCATCAAGCATATTGAAGAGGCTGTAAGTATCCTCTCTCTCTTTTTATCCTCTCTTTTTTTTTTTTTTTTTTTTTTAAGGAAAAAAAAGGTTTAGATCATCATGTCTGAAGAAGTAAAACAAACATGTCCTTTATGACAGACAAGAGTTTTATGAAGGTGGGTGAGTATGAGTAATTATCATATTTGGATCCTTATTGTGGTGCTCAAAAAACATTGTAAAATAGTTAAGCCTTTTTAAGTTTAGATTGGTGCTTATTTGAAAGTGTAGGTTAATATAAATACTGTCAGAGATATATTTAATGGTTCAGCATTTAACATATATATATATATATATATACATATATATAGAGAGAGAGAGAGAGAGAGACACATGATTTTGTATTTAAAGTACACCAACTCCAAATCATATTCTCATTTTAAAAGAGAATTATTTTAATAAATTTGAAGAAATAATAATAGTTAAACATCTTTTTAACATGCTCTAGGAGATGAATTTCAGATGTGAAAAATATGAAAATAATTACCAATATAAATAAATAAATAATAAACACTACTCATATGATGTGTCGTTATTGTTTGAAAATTAAAGAAAAGGTTTAGGCATGTATTTTGAGACATACACAAATAACATATATATATACATATATATATATATATATGTATTTGTATATATATATATGTATATATGTATTTGTATATATATATAATTTAAGTTTGTGAGCCCAACAAAGAAGAGGACATGGATGGACATGTGTTTAGTTTTGAATACTGTGGAAGGGATGTGATTGGATGGCAGGCCAAAACAGGAGGGTGGGTGTTTTTGGCCAACTGTCAGCTCATGACTCGCTGGCTTCCAAAGCTAGAAAAAATCATCCAAGCATTGGAAAAGAGCAATCCCAACCCTGAGTTCCGGCTTTGGCTCTCCAGTGTCCCCAATGACAAGTTTCCCATTGGCATCCTGCAGCGCAGTGTGAAAATGACCGCTGAGCCTCCCAAGGTATTTGTTTACTGCCATACAATTCATCCAAAACCATGGAAACTACCCATTTGTGCGGATGAAACAATTCTGTCTCTATCATCCAAATATACAACAAAACGGGTTTTGTACACAATGTTATTGGGTGTGTATGAAGCGGATGAATGAAAGATGAGAAAATGGATGTAATGTTTTAGAATGTCATCCATACAGGGACTGCGTGCCAACATGATGAGGCTGTATGCGGCAACAACCGAGGAGAGCTTCTATGCGTGCAGAGCCCAAGACAAGTACCAGAAGCTCCACTTTGCTTTGGCTTACTTCCATAGCGTGCTTCTTGAGAGGCGCAAGTTTGGCACTCTGGGTCTCAACATACCCTACGATTTCAATGACACGGACTTTGAGGCATGCCACCCATTTGAAAACCCTCACACTATAATGATCCCTTCTTCAATCCATTCATCAAAATTAAAGTGAATAACAAAGTAAAAGTAAAGGGGTCCAACAGTGTTATGACGTGGATGTCCAGGTATCAAACGACCTGTTGACGACCTACTTGGACGAGTACGAGGAAACGCCGTTCGACGCACTGAAGTTCCTCATCTCCGAAGCCAACTATGGAGGGCGAGTGACGGATGAAATCGACCGACGGGTTTTAGCAGCATACCTCAACCAGTTTTACTGCCCATCCGTCCTGTCCTCATCCAACTTCGAACTCTCCTCCTTGTCGGTATATCATGTTCCCGATGACGGGACCCTGCAAACCCACCGGGAGTTCATCAAGACCTTACCCGCTACTGATCGGCCCGAGGCGTTCGGCCAGCATGCCAATGCCGACATCGCGTTTCAGCTCTCCGACAGTCGATCCCTTCTCTACACTATCGCGAGCCTGCAAGGGGGCGGCGCAGGCAGCGGCGGCGGTGGAGGTAGCGCTGGCAGCGCAGAAGACCTTGTTCTCAACATCAGCCAAGACCTTCTTGTACAGGTCCGCCACTATGATCTTCAAATAGATGAAGAGTTGGTGTCATCACTGGTACAATGGTGTGCTTGCATTGTGATTCCGGTTGGAACTGGCGCCGACTCACACGAAAGGGGTGCCACCACGACAGATTCCAACAACTGATCTCATGCGTTGGGTGGGTGGGGGTGGGGAACTCTTGGGGAACAGTGCCCAGAGTCGTTCGATCTGAAGGAGGTGATGGCAGCGAAGGCGTTCGATCCGTCGGCGCTGCACACGGTGCTGTTCCAAGAGATCGAGAGATACAACTTGCTCCTGAATAGCATCCGGGAACAATGCACGATGCTATGTAAAGGGATCCAAGGGCTCGTCACCATGTCCATTGATCTCCTAGTTCTCTTCGATGCGTTTCTCAAAGCCCGTGTTCCTACCATTTGGATCAAGTATGTAGGTTCAACCCAATTCTCGATCCCACAAGCTTTTTCATTCCATCATCTAAAGTATAGTTGCTTGCTTAACTTCACATTTTTTAAAGTATTGTAGTCTAATTTAAAGTGCACCATGCGAGGGTTGTAGGGCATATCCAACGGTGAAGCCGTTGGGGTCGTGGGCAAGGGACTTGGTGTTGCGAATAGAGGAGCTGCGGTCATGGGTGGACGGAACATACCCGGTCTGTTATTGGCTGGCGGGGTTCACATACCCGACGGACTTCTTGACAGCAGTGCTGCAGACCACCGCCCGACGCAACCTAATTCCAATTGATACTCTGGTGTGGGAGTTCTCTACCTTGTACAAGGACGAGATGGATATTTCGGAGCCTCCAAAAGAAGGCATTTACGTGAAGGGGCTCTTCCTGGAAGGAGCGGGATGGGATCCAGTGAACGACTGCCTCACGGTAGCATTGCAACCAATCAACTCCTTTTAATTTTAATATTTTACATGTCCTATATATATATATATATATATATATATATAGAGAGAGAGAGAGAGAGAGATTATTATATGAACTCAAAAATATTTTTTTGGGAAATTAAATCATCTTTTGATATGTATTTGTGCAGATATCTTTTGGTCTATAAAAATATTAAAAGTTTTGGAAAAAGATCTCACTTTAAACTCATACTATGTTGGATGTTTATTATTGATTTTACATTCTTTGTAAAACATTGTGGTTTTTCATGTTCTAGGAACCAAGGCCAATGGAATTGATTGTGCCAATGCCAATATTGCTCTTCAAGCCTGTTGTAGTCAAAAAGAAGCAACCCAAGGGCTTATACCAATGTCCACTGTATCTCTATCCCATTAGAACAGGTACTAGAGAAAGACCAAGTTATATGCTCATGATAAACTTAAAAGTGGGTGCTCAAGATTCAGATTATTGGGTGAAGCGAGGAACAGCAATTCTTCTTGCATTGGCTACATAACCCTTTAATATCTAAATTTTACTGAATTTTCTGTAGAAGGGGCAAAAATAAGTAATACTTTTGGCAAGGTAAAATAGAAAACTAGTGCTTTCTTGTGCATCATCTATGTCACAATGGTAGCTATTTAGGTTCTTAAACCAAAGATCTTAAGTTTAATTTCCATTAATTAGGACTTCCAAAGCATGTTGATGTAGTGGCAATCTATTTATGTGTTCGGCCCTACATGCAGTAGGATTCGCTAATACTTATTACTTCTTTGTTTAAATGATTGTAGCATGTGGTGTAGTATCATTGTCCTAAGTATATTTTTTTGTGGTGCATCATATTGATATAAGAATATAAATTCCCAAAGATTTTGAAATAGTTCAAAATAGTTAAATAGATGAATGAATTTATGAATACATCAATGGCATTTTAGATGGATGTACACAAACAAAAAAATATACACCATTGTCTTTAATATTTAAGATATACTTTAAAAAATAAAAAATACATCTTAATTTTTTATCAAGTTTTATTTATTATTTTATTTATTATTTTTAAATTTTTATATTATTGGAATATAAAAAATTAATAATAATATCTTCTATGTCTATTCTATCTTATGCTTTAATTTGATTATATTAAATCTTTTAAGAAAAAAAACTTATATTATTAAATTTTTTTGGTATTTATAAAAAATTTACTATTTTATTATAGTTATATTATAAAGAAAATCTTTTGATTTAAAAAACAAAACAAGGACTTTAATCAAGTTTCATTTTATTTCATTTTATTTTATTTTGAAATAACTAAAAAAAAATTCAAACACAAATATTATTGAGTTCAAGAATAATTAATTTAAAATTTGGTTTATTATTTGTTTATGAAACTTATAATTTCTATATTATTTTTTTATAAATATTAAATACTTTGCTATAAATTGAATAGAAGCTTAAAAAATTAAGCTATATTTAAATTATAAAATCATAAATACTTGTTTTGTGTATATGTTTTTATAGATCTACAAACACATACACACACTTACACAAATTCATGTATACATATAACTAAAGTATAAAAATAAGTTGGTTACCTATTAAAATAAAATTTACAGCACCTTATACAATAAAAACATATAACTAAATTTTTTTGTAGAAGTACATAATTGGCATCATGTTAGTATTATTAGAGTTTTAGTGTTTGGAAATAAGAACTAAGTATGTATATACTATGCCATTTTTCTTTAGGTAGCTAATTCAAATTTTAATATTTGTTTTTTTTATTTTGATATTATATTGTGTATATATATTTGTATATATATATATATATATATATATATAATTTTTTAAAAAATAGTATTTTATTTTATTTTATTAAAATAATTTATTCAAATTAAATATAGTTTATTTTATAATATTTATATATTCTCAATCATTAGGTATATCATAACTTAAATATTTTGTAAGTTTACACTATTATTCTATTTTGTATTTTTTTAACATTTTTATTTTTATTCTTAAAATGATATTTTAAAAAATTATGATTTAAAAATGTTTCTTATTGCATATCAAGAGAACTATTTTTATAGAGGTTCTTTTTGAAAAGACCTCATTTAGATATTTCTTATACAACCACTATTAGATATGAATTATAAATTAACAAATTGGATTTTTTTTTTTTTTTTACTTGTGTTTTAAATTTTATTTTATATCATTGTATGTCTATTGTTTTTATTGGTTATACATTTAATTCTTGCTAATATATATATATATATATATATATATATATATATATTATTTTTCTTTAAATTATTCTAACTATGATTTACTTTCTATATAAGCTTTGGTCATAACTACTAATAAAATGTATGTCTAGTGTACTTTATTTTTACAATTAAGTATATGATCTTTTAAATCCTATAGTCTTAGTTTGTAAATTATTATAATACATATATACTTTTATCTTTGTATTACTAAACTCCCTTTCTAATAATTCTATTTTTATTATTATATTTGAACATTATTTGCAATCAAGTATCTATTCTATTTGTATTAAATTTTAAAATAACCATCACTAATACTAAGTTTTTTACTACCACCACCTTGTAGAATTTCTATTATAGATCTATCTTCATGTAAATCACATATTTTATAAATTTAATCCTATTATTGACTTGATCTTTTTATGCTATCAACAATTTGGATTATTTTTAATTTTTCTTTTTAGATTATAAATCTTTATTCTTTATATAGTCTCTAATCTCTTTCTAGAACTTACAACTTCTTTGCATTCTTCTCATGATTCATAGGTAATTTGATTTTACTCAATTGCATCAACAATTTCTTTATTATAAAACTATAGTCTTGCTTTAGTTGATAGCTATGTCTTAATGCAAACTATTAGTTTAATTCTTTTAATGCTTAAGGCTATAGTTATTATTATATATCTTTTTAATTTCTTCTTTTTAAAAGTTATATTACTAATTTGGAGCACTTTATATTTAGAGGTCAAGGTGAAAGATCTTAACTTTTAAATTTTTTGGTTAGTTGAAATCAAGAATTTTTTAAAGTTGCCTTTATATATAGAAAAATAAGTTTAAAGATCCTAGGAAGAAAAAGTTAGATAGAATGTACTTTTTCCTATATGGCATAAATAGTATTGTCCTTTGGTATTTCTAAGAACCACCTTTGGGCCCATTTCAAATAAGTGGTTCTTAGAAAAAAATTAAAAAGGAGTGTCAAAAAAATATTAAAAATAACTATTAAAAATAAGAAATTAAGTTTTTTTTAATACAATTATTTGAATTAAGATATGAGCTGAAATATTTAAATTTATAATAAAAGAATGATTTTATTCTATTTATGGCTTCTCCTCACTTTATACTATATTAAAGGATAAGGCTTCCAAAAAAAGATCTTTCTTCACTAAGCAAGGAACTTTGATAAGACTTTTTAACCATGGCCTTCAATGTGGGCTTCTAGGTATAAAGTGCCTTTTAATATGCTATATTCTTGAAGTTTAAAGTCTCTCTTGTCCTACCAATGCATAATCTTTATTTCCTAATTTCTAATAATCATGTCTTTTTATACCTTCTTAATTTTAATTGTTACCATATTGTCTAATACAGCTACCTATGGCTTTAAGACTAATTTAAAGAATGATGTACTTTTAAATTTTTATTTACAGCATTTCTTTAGTGTTAAATTAGTTATAGATACAATTTATACAAAACATTCAAAAACAGCCCTAAAAGATTGACTACAAAAACTTTAAATTTTACTTTTTAAAATTATTTTAATTACATGATGGTATATATATATATATACACATGAAAATATGTAAATACATATTTAAATATATAAATACAGATTTACATGCATCATATTCATTTTTAAAGTTGTGTTTTCTTAATCCATCCAATATATTGGTCATGTTGAATACTACTTTCTATAAGTATCTGAGGTTGCCTCTAAATTGCTACACACTTCTATGCCTTATGCTTCTCCAACTTTTTAACATGATTTAATTATTTTGTAAAATATTAAATTTATTTATTATGATTTTTTCAATAATTTTTAAAAATAATTACGTAAAATTAGTACTTATATTTTATAAGTTTGTCATTTAAAAATTATAGCAGAAAAACAACTAAATACAAAGAAAAGAAAGCTGAAAACAAATACAGTAAGTGTTTACAGTTCTTAGTTTTTTGGTGAGAAAAATAACTTGAAACAGAAAAAGAGTACATTTAATGAGATTTTTACGTTTTAAATCTACATAAGACTATTATTTTTGCACAAACAAGAACAATTTATGAATTTTCTTCTTATACACTACTTGGTAAAGAACCAAAATCTCTGGATGTGGCGTTCAACAGATTTAGTTTTTCTCAAGAAAACTATTTAATCATGCTATATGACAGTACAATATAGTTCAATTAAAACAATTGAGACAACTGCATGATAGTTATTATTACTATTAGTATTGACCAGAGTTTAGGCTTTTCTCTGTATATGTAGAAAGCATTTGGTTGGTACACAAATATTTTTGTTATTATTATTTATTTTTCCACAACGAAACTCGAGCTTATTTAACAACATAGGCATTCAATTTATTCTATTCATGTGAACAGTATCATTTAAATCATTCTTATCTCTATGTTAAATTATAACATAATTTTGTTTTAGATCATTCCCTAATTTTGTATTTCATTATGTACACACACACACACACACACACACAAATACATACATACACATATGTATGTATGTATTTATATATGTATGTAATTTGTGAATTCATTATGTATAATTCCATGTATTTATATCATCTTTAGGAATCATCAATTATAATATAAAAATGTTTGGAAAGGTTGCCCAATTTTAAAAAATCTACAAACAAAAATATGATTAGGGAACAAATATCCAATTAGCTATGAGTGTTTCATTTCATCTCTAAGTAAATACTTTTAACCACATAAAAGTAATCATTTACTACAATAAAATTAAGTATCACCTAGAAGATAATAATCAAAAATCTAAAAATTCATTTACTTTCTCTTCTAACATGTTTGGTTTAAGGTTGTTTGAATATATCATATCAACTTATGCATTTCACATATCACTTCAAAACCATAATAATTGGGTTCTTTTTAATTGGAGGTAATTATTTTAATTCAATAATTTTGTTTGAATATTGGTATCAACAAATGAATATTGTGTATATATATACACATACACACACAAGAAGATAGACAATCAACAATATAATTTAATACACTCTAAAAAATACAACAAATTCAAGTATAATGATATGATGTTACTGAATTTCAAAACTATTCCTTTCATTGTAGGTGAACTTGTTGTTCTCATTCAATTTCAATTGAAACAAGTGTTCTTAATTAGCGGCTTGTTATATTCCTTGAAAATATATTGACTTAATTTGTCAAAAGAGTCAAGTAACATTCAGTGACTTTTTCTTTTTTCTTTTTTCTTTTTCTTCATGTTTTTGTAGTATTAGAATTTTCTTGTACTTTTTATTCACATACACTACAATGTTCTAAAGAGAAACCTTGTGAAAATTTTATTTTGATATTTTACACTTTCTAAATTGTGGATGCAACCTAAGAAAACTTGTTTCCACATTTTTGTTTCAATTATATTTGATTTTTATTCAAGATTCAATAAAATTATTATCAACATAACTTGGGAAAAATCATAACTCAAGTGTAAGTTCTCCTCTAATTTGATATACTTTGTAGTTAGTTAAATCAGACTTCTAAATTCTTGTTGCATTTCTGTTTGTTATAAACTTCTGCACAAAAATCTATAATTTTAGGTCAAATTTCTGCCAACAAAACGTCTAGTCATAATTTCATGATTGTTTATTTTGAAGTACCAAGTTTGTGTATGTGTGGGTACATATATAAATATATGTATATATGATTATTTTTTACATGTAACATTGTTATGAGTTGAAGGTAGTTTAAAGACCCTTTGCCACATGCTTCATGTAGAAAACCCAGTTTTGAAGTGCCAGGATTTCAATTTTTTAGAAGCAAGTTTTTCCAATTTCCATGTCTCTGTGCAGACCTCAGCTTCAAGTTTGCTCGAGGACAAAGATGATGTGGCCTAGAAATTAGGTCTGAAGAATTAAACAAACAAACAAAAGCCTAAGCATTTTAAATAGCATGTTTGATGTATTCTGGCTTTGTTCAAGGGCACAAACTTGTGCCAAGTGTCACTATGTGAGAAAGATTTTATTTGGCTGGGCAATGCACAAACTCACACACAATTTATGAAGTTTTACAAAACATTCTAATTTTTTTTTTAAAAGAAAACTAATTTGATACATTCTGGTTTTTCTTCCCATCACCAGTTCTGTATCTTTTCTAACAGTAAATCTCCAAGCCCACAACCAACATTGAAAACCATTTTTATACAAAGAAGGAAGGGTGTGGCAGAGGAGAGGGCATGGATGGAGGCCATGGAAGGAAACCCTAATTCCATGGGAGGAAGCAAGAGGAGAATTGGAGCAAAGGTGGAGGTGGTGGAGCAAGGAACATTTAAAGCCACGGAGCATTTTTATCCACGAGTGTTGAATGCCCACATTCATCCTCTTGTCCGCTCATTTCTTTCCCTTGGAAATGAACGCATCCAAAAGCGGTATTGCCATTTGCATCCTGAGGCCAACCCTGCTGGTGTTGCCAAAGTCCTCAAAGCTTCCACACGGTATCTTTTTTACCCAACTTCATTGTAAGCACAATATGCATATAAATATATATATATATATATATATATATATTAGGGGGGGGGGGGGACACTTATGTGTATCATTTGATTTCTTGTATACAAATGTCTTGGAAGCCAGAGGGTGGTTAAAATATCCTTAGATTATATGGATTAAGATATTTGAATGCAATTTTTGTTTATAACATTTGTATTTTGAAAGATAAAGTGAAGAAGGAAAAAAAAAAAAAAAAAAAAAAAAAAAAAACGAAAATACAAATACAAATACATGTGAAAGAAATTTTTGTGTCTTTCATGGAGTATTTTCAAATATTTGTTATATTATTATTATTATTATTATTTTTTACATCAAGTTGTTTGTAAGGATATTAAGGTATTACATGTAAACAACTTTGAAACAAATTACAAAGTTTTGATCTGAATTTTTCCAATATTGTGGTTATCTTTTTCATATCAATTTTTTAAAAATGTTAATTTAGAATTTAGGATGAGCATATTTTATGCTGGATAAGCTGAATTTACACAAAATTCTCAGAAAGGAAGTTTCATATGTAATTGTTGTAATATCAACATGAGATATTTTCATATGGAAAGAGTGTAATTTAACTTTAATCAAAAGATTTATGAAGCTGAAGCTATTAAGAAATGCCTGAGCACAAAAGAATTTCCAAATATATTCTTGATATACCATAAAAATATTTTGAATATGAATTGAATTGAAAAACATAAATTAATACCAACCAATAAAATTATCAATTTCAATAGCATAAGTAGATAAAACAAATCTTCTCATTTTATGCACATTTAATATTTTTGAGCAGTCTTTAGTGACAAGAAAACCAGTTACTTTGCAACAACAGTTCAAATTTCTAACCAAAATCATTCAATTATGTTATGATCTTAATAAAAAAACACTTCAAAAAACTCCATTTTCTCTCTATCTCTCTCACTATGTAAATAAATAGTGTTGGTATTATCTTTAAAACCAACACAAATTTCAAATAAAAGAGTCATTTTATATCTTTTCATTCTTCTAGTTTATAACCACACATAAAGTGAATTATCAAATGTGTTGTAAAAATGTAGACATAAATCATACCACCTTTTCTTACACACATTTGAAACATAAATCATAATATTTTTTTTTAATTTTTTTCCCCCTTTGCCCTTGTAGGTATTTCCAATGGGGTGGGGCAGACCTATTTTCTACAACCACCGAGAGGGGCGAGAAGCGATTTGTGGTGGTAGAAACAAACTCCTGCCCATCCGGGCAAAAGTCCATGCCCCTCCTGGATGAGGATGTGGAACAAGCAGGCTACCGGATGCTTCTTGAGAAGTCCCTCATGCCGTCCCTCCGCTTGGGCACCTTCAACGGGATTCCCTTGCCGAAAGGAAAATTAGTTGTTCTCTATGATAAAAACAAGATGGAAGCATCTGGATATGCAGCCACACTTGCAGATTTAACTGGAGAAAGTGTCTATTTGGTACCATGTTACTCAGAAGATAACAACCCCAAGGTTTGATCCCAATCTCATGCAATCTTATTCAACATCTGTGTATTTTATAACTTTATTTTTCTTGCATGGTAAATTGTAATTGAATTGCATTGTCAAAAAGAACAACATCTTGTTTAAAATGGCGTGAAGGTTAGATTTAGTAAAGATGGAGTGCTAGAAATTTGTTCCTCCGATGCCATGAACAAAACTCCATCCAAAACCACCCTTGGTGGGAACACTCTTCTCCATGATGGAGTTGTAAAGGAGAAAGTATGGGAACCAGTGCGAGCTGCAATCCGATACGTGACTCAACGGCCATGGACAAGGATTCCTCCCATCACACGCACCCTAATCTTCAACCCCGTGTTGGCATGCTTGGCCGGAGGCCGGAACAAAATGCTTGCTGCCAAGGCGTATGACCTTCACAATGCCGAGATCTCAGCCATCGGGTTGATGATCCACACCCCCGAAACGATATGGGATGTAGCAAAGCCGGAGGTTCCATTGTGGGTGAGGCGGATGGGCGGCCTTGCAGTTGTGAAGGTTCCTTATGCCAACGCTGGTCAAGGCGTGTGGACCATCACCCACGAGCAAGAACTCCAAGACTTCATGGATACCCAACATCGGTATGATCACTTCATAGTGCAGGTATTCTATGAAATATTAATGAATAATAAAACACTCACTTCCAATCTTTTCACATTCCATCCATTCATCTATGTACTTTAAAAATACAAGTGCTTCTGTAAGTACAGTTTTTTAATTATGTATTTGGTGAGCCACTAAGAAATAAATACATATCACATGCCATGTCACACAAGGTTAAGATTCAAACTGCCATTCTTTTTGGAACTTTTAATGTTTCCATTGGATAGTTTAAAGTCATGTTTTTACTATATATTAATTAATTTTAAGAAAATAAAAAATAGAAATATAGAGAGATGTGGAGATGATGATGGTGGTGTTATTTTTAGGCACTTATAGGTAACAATGGATGGAGCTCTGTGAGCCAAAGTAGTGGGAGGCTCTACCATGTTGGCACCATTCCAAACTTGAAAGGCAACATTTATGCAGCAGATCTAAGGTTTATGATTGGGTCATCTCCAGATGGGTTTTTTCCCGTTGCAATCTATGCCCGCCATGCTCGGTTGCCACTTGCCGAGAAGCTTGATGTGCGGACCCACTCGTGGGATATGCTTGGAACCAACTTGTCTTTTAAGGTGCCACCCACTACCATGTTGTTCAATTATGTAGACAAATTACATGGATGGAAACTCTTTTAGAATTGACTATTTTTTATTTTAATATTTTTTTTACCCATGACAATAGTGGATTAGAGTCCTTTGCAAACTTAGGTTGAAATTTAATTTCCATGAGTCAATTTAGAGATAGCATTGCATCAACTAGGTTTTAGAGTTATTATTATTAGTATTGTTGTTGTTGTCACTGCTAGTAGTCTTATTATTTTTTCCTTCCTGACTGCAACTTAGGATTTTTATTTATATTTGTTTTTCCTTTCTATTTTTAAGTGTTCCACTTTATTTGGCTTCACTCATTGTAATTTTGCACCAAATGATACAAAAGTGGTGTGAGACAAGATCAAACTATTCTTTATTGTTTGTTTTGCACATCATATGAATATAGTATTTTTCAAAATAAGTTTTTAGGGATAAGAAATCATATCATGCTGAGTTTATACCTTGGTTTACTTATTTACTCTATTTTAAGTATAAAATTTGCCTCTGATACAGAAATTTCAATTTTTGAGTTTTTTTTGTTTTTTTGGTTTTTTGTTTTAAAGTTAGATTTTCATTTCATATGAATTATTTGAATGAGGAAAAAGAAAAAGAAAAGAAAAATAATGAATGAAAAGCATACCTTAACATTTTTTGTCAAAATCAGAATTAAAATAAATAAATAAATACCCACTTACAGTCAAGTCATATCTTTTTCTAGAGTACATTTTGAACTGTTACTTTCTTTTCCAGCCTTGTACATCATCAATAAAAATAACTTCAAAGTTTAGGCACTTAAGTATTGCACTTAACAGAAGTTTTAAGGAACATTGTCCAGATTCACTAGAGTTGGTTTTCTTTCAATTAAACAAAGTTACTTGGATGTCAATTAAAATACAACACTTAAATATATAGAGACTTCCAAATTTATTCTTTTTACTCTTTTTTCCTTTTATTGCAATAAATGTATATTGGAAAAGTTTCCATTCAGTAAACAATTTATATGGTTTTTCCATCACTTAGGTAATATAATTCTAGTAACAACTTGTTAAATTTTGCATGATGTTAGAAATTGGACGGAACATGGGATACAGAGACAGAAAGGCTGCTTCTCATGGATAGCAAAGACTTCAATCGTATTGGAGTTGGCTTGGATGACTTAATTGAAGCATACATGCAGGTTTCACATTTGAGCTAATTAATTTGTTGTGGGCCACAAATGCTTTTATGTTGCATTATTTGCATTCAACTTTGACAATTTTTAGTTTCCAAAACTATGTAATCATAAAAGTTCTCTTCATGAATTTTTTTTAAAATATGTTTTGTGGAATTTGAACAAGTGGATGTTTACATGTTAAGAGATTTATACCTTTTGCATTTCAATTATGTCAATAGTTTTCAGTGATTACACATTCTCCATTTGGCATGAACAATTTTATTAAAAAAACAGAAATTTTGGACATCAAAATATGATAAAATATAAAAATAGAAATGAAGTATAATATGTGTAATGGTTTCATGTTTATGTTGACACAAAGGTGCATCCTCTATTTATTCTTTCACTTAAACATTTCTAATAAGGTTCTAGTATTTATTAACACTCTCCCATAATTACCTTTATTTGTGATACCTTATTTATTTTATATGGCTAAAGTTGTTGAAGTTATATCAAGTGTGGAATAATTTAACCATTTAACAACATGCAATGATGAACAGACTGTATTATCTGTTACGGCTATTGACTGCCTGGCTACAAAATTGATAACAGCAAAGGTGCAAACATTCTACTCTACTTGTAAAACTAAAACTAAAAAAGTAAATTGAAGAAAGTCTAAAACCATCAATTAAATTGCAAAAATTGATGTTTCAACACATGGTGATGTGCATCTAGAAAAATATAATAAATATTTAAATATCACATTCATACAGTTGATTAGTACCTCACACAGCTATACTTTGTTGGTTTGTTTGTTAGTTTTAATTTTTGTATGATTTTTTTACAAATTTTATAAAATGAAGATAAATTTGAGCACTGTGTGTTTTGCATATCTGTAAGCTCAAACTTATATGATACAGGGCCAATTCAACATCAAATTATTTCAATCCCTGAATCCAGATCCCAAACTGTTGGCAGAATTGTATCCAACTCAGCTTGAGCCTGCTCTTCTGAGGTCCATCGCTGATTCTGGGATCTCAAATGAGGACCTCATCCAGGAAAACCTGGAAGTGCCACGTGTAATACCCACCATACCAACGACGCGTGACGTCAGCCCTAAAATGAGCTCCACTGTGGCAGCAGTGGAGGAAGATGAAGAGTGTAGGAAGCTCATTCCGCCTTTGGTGTGCATGTGCACTTAGCACCATTTAAATTACTGCATGATTTTGTTTTTAAAATGAATAAATTGAAATTTTAAAATTTTAAAATTTTAATGGCTGTAGGCAGGTTTCTGGCTGGAAGAGGTGGCTTTGCTTTGCTTAAACCACCTTCCTTCTTAAAATGCCTTGCATTTTTCAATAGGTTTATAAAGTAATTTTTATGTATTTTTTGATCAGGATATATGTTGGGTGTTCACTATTTATCATTTTTCATGGGGTAGCTTTCAAAAAATTGTTCAAAGGAAGAAAAATAAATTATTGCCAAGCATTTGTGGATGTAGTGAAATGTTCATTAAATTTTAGAAAACACATATTTAATGCTTAGTGTTTTTATTTTTTATTTTTGATTATGTTTATGTGCTAAACGTACTATATTTTGACACAATATTGTGGTCTTTGAATCATTCGGTCATGTTTTCAAATGAATAATTGAATAACTATTTGAGGTAGAACTTGTTTTGAATAAAATGATGACCATTGCAATAATAAAAATTGAAATGAACAAACACTATTTGCAGTTGGTGTTTCAGAACTATTTTCCATTCCTTAATTTTTTGAAGTTGAACTTCTTCTGCACTGAATGTTTGTATTGATGCAAAGTTTCCCCTAAAGATTCAAATTAAGCATCTAATAATATTGATACATTCATTTTCATTGTTGCAATTCTCATATTTATATTTTTAAAAAGTAAAATAGTAAAAATTCTTTTATGAAACAAATAGAAATTCTGTAACCTAAGGCCTCACTTCAATTTTGGAATTTCATCAGTATATTGTATTCAATCTTATGTATTAGTTTCTTCTTATTCATTTTATTTTATTATTTTATTATTTATAAATTATTTGATTAAGGTTTTATTGCCTTTTAATTTGTTTAAACTCTTTACTACTTCTGTTCTTAAGAGATTGAAAATCCAACATGGTTCATTTATCTACATGTTATACAATAATTATACCAATGTTTCTTATTAAAACTATAGAGTACAGTGTAATTAAATTTTATTTCTGTTTAGTTTTCTTTTTTATTCAATTTTCTCAACCACCATTGCAGCTAATTCAATGCAAGATGTAGTTTAAAGTGGCATCATGAATAATATTTAAGTGGACGTTCTGTATTAATCAAAAATTAATATTCGTTTTAGGATAGTTTTAATATTTGTCACCACAAAATCTTGCAATTTTTAATGGTTTGATAGTTATATTCAAATTTCCTAACTACGAGATTAAATCACAGACATGTTAAATAGCAATATAATGTGTTGAACATAGTTTTTCTAATGAATAATCTACATGCAATATAATGACATAAATGGAAAGTGAAAAATGATTTCAAATACCTTTAACTTTACAATAAATCTGAAATATACATGTAATACATATCCTACAGTTTAATTTTTAAAAGGATACAATCTTGTGAAATGTTGTTTTAAATGTATTTGTAACAATATTTTAACATATCTAAAGTTTTGATTCAACTAATCCAAGTTGTAAATGTTCTTCAATGTACAGGGATGTATATGTACGAATTACCACGTTCTAATTCTTTAAAGTTTTTGGTAAATTCTGCAATTTAGATTTGGTTTTTCGGTTAGAAAGAAACAAGAAAAAATCAATACTCAAAAACGATGAAATCTGTTTCTGGGAAGCTAATATACATTAAAAATAAAATAAAATAAAAATAATGATATTAGTTGTTACTTACAACAAATAATAAACGAAACTGCCTTTGCAATATTTTATTAGTATATGTAATCTCAGTCTTTACAAAATACAAACTATTACTGCACAATTAACCATTGCTCTTTGAACTCAAATTAATTGAAGTACATTCATCAATTGAAATATTCAACATTCTATATTTAAATAGTCAAACAATGTGCATGTAATAATTTTTGGTGTGTGTAATCTTAGAATCCATGATTCTGAGATTTAATCTCGTGACACTCATCTCAGACAAATATAACCAGCTAAAAAAGATTTTTGTTGATATACTTTCACATAATATTTCGTTTGTGGTGTAAAAATAAGAATATCTATACATGAACATAATGAAAGTAAACAGTTGTGTGCTTTTTGAAACATGAAAACAAATGAAACCCCATAAGTGGAAATTAATTAAATTTCAGTTTATCAGGAAATAAACCACTTTAACACATTTCAAGATTTCGTTCAAATTTAGTTTAGTGGGTCATTTTCATTATAACTATTTAAGTACACATGCACCATATATATATATATATATATATATGTATATAAATAAAATAAACTACAAATATGAATTGATTGAACTGTTGATTTGCATATTAGTCAAATTCTTGACTGATAATTATAAAGTCATTTTCTTGTAATTGTCCTTTTCAAATTGCACCTAAATTCACATTCAAAAAGTAGTTAGAAAATAATAAACTCAGTGAATGTGGTTCAATTGTATCATACATTATAATAACTAATATGAAATTTAATACCTCTTGAAGCACAGTATTAGAGTTCCATTGTATGTCTTCTTCAGCTACCTAGAAACAAAATTTTAAAATTATAATAATAATAAACACATATCTTAATTAAAAGTGGTCCTAAATGGAAATTTTCAAAAAAAATTAATGGCTTTGATTTACCAATTTTGGTTTCAGTACAAAAATTATCAACAAAGATTTTTATTTTAAATTTTAAAATTTGGAGTACGTACTTGAGAAATAGGTATCAGAACAGACATTAGTGGTCGCAAATCAATGTTTCCATCCTGCTCATTGCACTCTATCTTTTTAGCGAAGTAAATCTTTAATAAAAGACTGTTGTTTATCTTTATTACATGAAATAAAAATTCAATGAAGATTTTATTTTACATGTAAAAATAATTTATAAATTTGATTTTAGTGTGTTTTTTAAACTGAAAAAGAAAACCTTATAAAAATAACTGTTCTCCACAATACAAATTGCCTTGTGACTTTATATTCACTGAACAGGCTATTTCCTGTGGTATGTACAGTGATGATGCATATTTTTACAATTCTAAATAAAAATTAGAGTACTTTTCAAATCAAGTACACTTACTTTCATTTGGGGGATCATATTTATAGAATTGTTTTCTAATTCTTTCATGCTTGGCACCCTTTGCAATGGAACTCTTGGTGGGCCAACAGCCTGACAGCAATAACCAATTTTTAATATATATTGTTGTATTCTTGTTTGTGAAAATTATGAAATATTGCACATAAAAAAATCATCAAAATTACACAAGGATTTGAAGTTTTCTCATGAATTTGATACACAACAATTCAAATTATACACTAGTGTAATGTAATATTACACTGTCATGATCATGATACCTCAAAGAATGCATTTCTTTTGCAATTTAACTCTGGTATGTCTTGGGCATCTACACAATAATTTACAGAAATACTATATATATATATATATATATATACCGAGAGAGATATTTATATAAATCATTCAATCAATTCCAGTTATAAATTGTTACTAGATTGAAGTCATAATACTGGGTCTTCACAAGTAAAAGGAAATAATGCAATACATTTTTTCTAAATAAAAATCACTCATGATGTCTTGCAATTTTTTGTTTTATGACATTCTTCTACTAAACAACTCCAAACAAGAAAACTCCACACCAAAGGGGAAAATGGGAACATGGGAACATGGGAACATGGATGTCTCACCCTCTTCTATTTCATGTCTGCTGCAGTCTTGAGCTGCAAAACCACCAACCTGACTGCACTCCCACATCCCCCAAAAAACCCCCAGTTTTAGGGTTTATAATTCAGGGTTTGGAGGAAGGAGAGTTAGATGGAGAGGGAGTAGTATCCACGTCAGCAGCATCAGCAGCGGGGTGGAGCCACGTCACCCAGGGGAGTCCTACCTGGCTGGCCAGCTGCCATGACGTGGAATGCGGGACACTGCATCTGATGTGGCATCTTGCAGTTGGTTTGCGTCCCACCCAACTCTGGATGTTGGCCTCACCATCTCCTACCATTATAATTTTACACACTTATCATCATCAACAATGTAATTTACACTTAATGGTTATCTTTTTAATTCTTAAAATACATAAATGTATATGTGTGTATTTTTATATATAATAAATGTGTGTGTGTGTGTGTGTGAGAGAGAGAGAGAGAGAGAGGTAGGCATAGCATTGTGAAATCATCATATAAATAAAACAAAAGGAGTCATTATGGGTGGAAAGATTTCAATTGAAAGATATTGGACTTGCTGTCTCACCTTGACTGTGTGAATTTCTTTGGCTTCTTCAATGGGCACCTGCACAATATTGCACTCACTCCTGTGTAATCTCCTTTCTTCCACTCACTTTCTACATCAATCTTACAAGTGCTCTAATATGGTATTTAAGTTTGACTTCATTTGGTTTTCAAGCTTTTGGTGAAATTATCTAAATTTAGGATACTTGCAAAAGGTCATCTTAGATTGTAGAATTGGATGAATAGATACTTTATTATTATCCCATATTTGTAAATGAATAGAGACAATGTAAAAATTGGTTCATTTACTTTGACCTACACATCTCTAATGCATGAATTGAAATATGTACATTACTCAAATGGAGGGTTTTGACATGAATTTCTATGCTTGACTTTGAAATCTTAATTGTTTTTAAGCAAAGTTGAATATATCTCATTATTTGATTTTTCATATAAGAAAGGAAATGGCACACTAAAACTTTCACACACAATCACCAAAGAGTTGTAAGAGAATTAGGATATTGAAAACAACTGTATCAAACGTATATAGACAATGATTCAATATGTTCCATACTGTGACATCAAAAACTTAGACTCAGAATCTACATTTTTGTGGCTGAAATAGCATAAACATCTTTTTGGGTATCATGGCTTTCTTCTTCTTTAGTAACATTAAATTTTTGCAGTCCTGATTACAATTCATTTTAATTGTCTTAGATAAAATTAAATTTTGAAAAGCTCAAAAAAGATGGTAGTATTAATTTTCAAAAATTAAAAATTTCCACTATGACATTTGATGCGACAAAATGTGCAATTCGTTTTTTTAAAAGACACAAATGCTACCACTCTTACCCACTTGTCCTTCAATTATATTGATTTGTTTTATTTCTTAATTTATACATAAATTTACTTGTTTATCTATGCATATTCACATTTTGAATAATTATAAATTACTATAGTTGGAATTTTGAATAGTTATAAATTACTATATGTATTTGAAAAAAAAAACAAAACAAAACAAAAATATCTTTAAACGTGTGTTTGATGTTTCATCTTTCCTACGTGCATGAATTTTACAGAAGAAAACAATCAAATAGCATAAAATAATTAACCTGCCGTATCAATTCTTCAATTAATGCAGTCATGATATTTTTTGGAGTGTTTTCCTACTTATATAAAATCCTTTAAATCTATATATATATATATATATACACATACATATCAATTGATTATTTTGGAGATAATCACAGAAGGATAAATCAACTATACTCTATCTTGCAAAATGTTCAGTTGGTGTTTTCTTTTTTTCTTTTTTTCTTTTCTGTCACACAATCTTGTAAGAGTCTTGTATAAGACTTGTATTATTTTTAATATAAATTTTAAAGAAATAAATTTACTGTTAAAAAAGGAAAATAAAAATTGAAACTTTATTTTCAAACAAAAATATAGCACAAGATTGTATTTCTAAAGTTTGAGTTCAATAGGTCATTTTAAACTATTAAATCACCTTTCGCAGAATTCTCATAAATTTACATGATATCCTTCACATCACAAATAAAATAAATACAGGTAGAAAACATTATATCCACTAAAACACATGAATAATTCCCTTCAAACAAGTAACTTCAAGACTAAAGTGGAACACAGTTTTAATTTCCCTACACCAGATATACATTATACAAAAGAGAAAACAGACTGTTTGCAACCCATGCATTCTTCCATTATTTTTCCCTCAAAACTTCATTGAATCTTCCTTCCAAAATATCAACATTTTAGTGACTCCATCACCAAACATCGAATCCATGTCAACTCTCTTCTCAACACTTTTAAGAACATAACACTTCTTGAAGCGCAACGACAACAAAACTGCAGAAAATTGAACCCGAACATTCTCGAAGTCTTCATAAAACAAGTGATCAGTTTGTGGATGCCATGCACAATCCCACAAAATGACACACACAGAAACACTGTTAAGAGTATCAACAAATATATTGTGCATAATCAGCAAAGCTTCAAATTCTGCTCCCACTGCCACATTCACGCGCTGTTAATTGAACCAGACAAAGACTGTTGGAATATCGATGCAGCATGTGTTGTGATCTGAACAGTCGACCTGGTTTTTGATGCCTGGGTTTCCGGGGGGTGCGGCTTTTGTGACTTGTTCACCAACAATCGTTTCCAGACCTCGAGAATCCCGAGGGTGCATGCCTGCATTTCCACGCACCTGATCACGTCGACTCATTTGTAAAATCGGCTAAGAAAGTGAGCAAGCATAGGAACTCCTGTGCGGAAAAAAAACATTCTCATCGTCAACCAAAACTGGTGTAAAAGGTCGAAGCCGCTGATTTGCAAGGGATCGACTAACTTGGCGATCGGTGATGGACAAGTTGTGCATTTATGTTTTGGCAGCATTGAATCACCGGCAGCGGAGCCTGGAAATGAGTGGCTCCTCGTCGTGGTGATGTTGAATTCCTAACAAGTTAGGACGCAGCCCTGGAACGGCCATCCACTAAGTGGCGTGCTCTCATCAGCGGTTCAAGACGGCAGGTCCGGAGCGACGTCGAAGTAGCCGGCTCCGCAGCGTGCTAGAAATCACAGCAGTATCTTCTCCGAAGTTCAACAGAGACATCACTGTGCTAGAAGAGGAGAATTCCAGCGCGGCGCCGCCTTCGACACCCAGATCACCTGACACCCAGTCTGGAAACCGGTCTGGCTACGCGTCTGGGAGTTCATCTCCCATGTCGCGGCCAGAGCCAGTGTATCCCGTTACCGAATCCACTGCTTGCCTGGGTCGGCACCTGGCTCGCAGACTGGTGGAGATTGGATGCAATGATATATTCACGGTGCCGGGGGATTTCAACCTGGTGTTGCTGGATCACCTGATCAGTGAACCCGGGATCAACAACATTGGTTGCTGCAACGAGATCAATGCAGGGTATGCGGCGGATGGGTACGCGCGATGGAAGGGCGTGGGCTGTGCCGTTGTCACGTTCACCGTGGGCGGGCTCAGCGTCATCAACTCCATCGCTGGCGCATACAGCGAGAACCTCCCGGTGATCTGCATCGTCGGAGGGCCGAATTCCAACGATTTCGGCACCAACCGCATCCTGCATCACACCATCGGAGTTTCAGATTTCAGCCAAGAGGCTCGATGCTTCCAGGCTGTGACATGTTTTCAGGTCCCTTTCCCATCAAGCCCCACCCCGCACTCACTGCTGGAAAATAAAATTTTAAAAAACAACATTACTTACAGCCTTTGTGATGTAACCGGATCCCGCACAGGCGATCATAAACTGCTTCGATGATGCGCACCAGCTTGTGGATCGTGCCATATCCACCTGCCTACTGGAGAGCAAGCCCGTGTACATCAGCGTGAGCTGCAACTTGGCCGGCACCGAGCACCCGTCCTTCACCCACAGCACCATTCCTTATGCAATCAAAGAGCAGTAAGCCCTCAACTTCATCTCAGCTTCATATCTCAACTGGATCACACACTACGTCCAACACTACAAAATCCAGCTCTCCCTTCACACCCCTTTCTCCTTTGCTGCTCCTGCAACTGCCCACAACAGGAGGAGCAACAAAACCTCGCTCGACGCAGCAGTGGACGCGGCAGTCAAGTTCCTGAACCACACAGTAAAGCCAGTCCTCGTCGGAGGACCGAAACTGCGTCTAGGCAAGGCCAAGGAAGCATTCCAGGCGCTGGTGGAAGCTAGTGGATATGCCTACGCCACCATGCCGTCGGCGAAAGGCCAACCGCTGGAATCGCACCCGCACTTCATCGGCACATACTGGGGCGCCGTGAGCTCACCATTTTGTCTAGAAATCGTGGAATCTGCCGACGCGTACATCTTCGTGGGGCCGATCTTCAACGATTACAGCTCAGTGGGGTACTCATTGTTTCTGAAGAAGGACCATATGATTGTGGTGAACCCGGACCGCGTGCTGGTGTGCGGCAAGGCCGAGTTCGGATGCGTGCTGATGAAGGACTTTTGTTTGGAGCTTTCGAAACGGATCACACGAAACTCCACATCTTTCGACAACTACAAGAGGATTCATGTCCCCGAGGGCACCATCCCCTCTTGCGGTGCTGAGGATCCACTGCGTGTTAATGTGCTCTTCAAGCACATTCAGGTGCAAATTCTGCCTCCTCCACTCTTCTTTTTTTTCTGTTTGTGTTTTTCTACACACTTTGATACATTCATTGTTCAGGTTGTGCGACATGAAGAGCATGAACTCTGCATGTGCTTTACTAATACTGGACTGAAATCTAGCTCTTCATGTTGTCATTGTGTGTGTTTTGTATTACAAGATGTTTAGAGAGGACTGATTAGGACTAATATTACCCAACATCAAATCAAACACCCACCCAAAAGATTCTGAGGAATGTGATTGAATGTTGTTGGGTTGTTTTGGGCTTTTGTGTAGTGTTTTGTTGGTTGATGTTTTTGCAAATGCTGGTGTGTGAAATGGTTTTGGAGTTTTGAGGAATTGGGTTCTGAAAAGGCAGTGAGTTTCATGGATGTGTTAAATTATTTTTATTTGTTTTTGCTTTGATGTTTTTAGGGTATGTTATCACATGAGACTGCTGTACTTGCTGAAACAGGGGACTCATGGTTCAACTGCCAGAAATTAAAATTACCTGATGGTTGTGGGTGAGTTTCAGAAACTTTATGAAGTTTATGAAAGAAAGAATGAATGTGTATATGTATACATACATATTGCACCATAGTTTTGGGCTTTTGTGTTGTTATGGTGCAACAATATGAAGTATATATATATATACATACATACATACATATTGCCATCAAATGCAAATGCTAAAATAGAATGTGTGCATTATTATGAATAAGAATGGTTTAACAAGGTTATGAATGTGAATAAAGTCTAGTAAAGCCAGAAATATGGTATAATATTCTTTAGAATTCATGGTGTTAAAATATGGGCTCCATAGGAAATTGATCTTTTCTATAAGATTTTCTTTTTTTCTTTTTTGTTAAGATTTGTCTTTGTAGAAAAACTTCATGAATAATTTGAATCCTACTCAATTTCTTATGGTTTGATGTTTTGAAATAATTTATTGGAATTTACATTGTAATCCCAAAACAATGTACTACATGCTAAATACTAAAAAAACTGTTGCACCATAATATATTTGATTTTATATGAGAAAATTAAAGGAAAATATTAATCTGATTCATCTGCATATAATACAGTACTATTGTTTTAAAGGGAAATTTACATATATAATTGACTTCATTGTAATTACATTAAACATGATTTTAAAATAATCAAAGAAACCAAGTGAAGCATGTTGATTCAGGAGGTTAATTTTTCCATCAACTTAAGAGTTGTGTTATTCTATTTTTGCAGATATGAGTTTCAAATGCAGTATGGCTCTATTGGGTGGTCTGTAGGTGCTTTGTTAGGTTATTCCCAGGCCTTGAAGGGATTAAAACGTGTGATTGCTTGTATTGGTGATGGTAGTTTTCAAGTATGATTGTGCTTTGTAATTTTAATCAAAATTTAATATTTCAAGTTTAAAATAAGAAATTCCCAAAAATAGCAAATATTGTAAAAATTATTAGAATATGTTTTGTTTGATCTTTTATTTTAATGAAAAATATACCATTGGCATAACAATGCATAAATCAATGTTTAGGTCACATGTCAAGATGTCTCAACTATGATGCGGCAAAATCAAAATAGTATTGTGTTCCTTATAAACAATGGAGGCTATACAATTGAAGTAGAGATCCATGATGGACCCTATAATGTGATCAAAAATTGGAATTATGTAGCAGTGGTTCAAGCTATTCACAATGGAGAAGGAAATGTGTGGGCAACCAAGGTAACTTATCTCAAATTGATCTTTACATTTTATAACTCTATCTCAAATAATCATAACAAATTACATCTTGAATGTTATCTCAAATTATGTTCCAATTTTTAAAGTTCAATATATATATATATATATGTCAACCATCAATTTTGTGTAGGTTGCAAATGAACCACAGTTGATCTCAGCCATTAGAACTGCCACAACTGATAAGAAAGATGCATTTTGTTTTATTGAAGTAATATGCCACAAAGATGATACTAGCAAAGAGCTTTTAGAATGGGGCTCACGAGTATCTGCTGCCAATGGGAGACCCCCTTCAATGCTCTCTTGATTATCCTTCACAACCTTCTTGCATGTTTACTTTTTTATTAATGGATTAAATTCTATCCTTTATTTATAATAATTTTGGGATATTAAGGTTTGTGGCATGTTCACATAATAGGCTTCACTTGGAACTGACCTTATTGTTGAAATAAAAATCATGTGTACATCTTTGTAGATTTGGAGGATTTAAACTTTTTTTTGGTTTTCAATGTTTGATTGCAAGGTACAAACAAATGTAATATAATTACACAACAAAATTAAATTTTTTTAAAAATCAAGTTTGTATGGAACAAAAAATCCAAATATATATTAATAGGTGATATTCATTAAATTGTTGGTAGTTTTTCTTATGGTTTACATTGGTGGTACAATAAACTAAGAATTTTATTCTTGTGACTCAAATGTATATAATTACTTTTCAGTTTATTACAGATAGTAGCAGAATACTACTAAGTAATGCTTTGTATTTATTAGAATCACAATTCTTATTTGTTTATAAATACAAAAGACAAGCACAATTATAGAATCATGTACAAAAATTACAATGTTTAATAAACACACCAGTAATCAGTTAATTACAATATTACAATATACAAAATTCAGGCATGTTTTGCAATAATTGTTTTGCAGTGGTTGAAGATCCAAATTCCAAATTCATAAAATTAGATACTAAATACAAATTTTAAAACTTTTCATCATATTTCCTGTAATTCTAATACATGAATTATAGGTTGCAAAGACTCTAGTACAAAAATTTAAAACACTCATGATTTAACCTAAATTAATATAAACATTCTCAATAACAAACTTAGACCATAAACATTTAATAGCTTTTACAACTTTTTTTACAAAGTGTTGCCAAGTTCTACCAATAATTTTCAAATATATATATATATATATATATATATATTACTTCAAACACTGTTTTTTTAGATAATATTATTCAAGTCTTATACAAAAATGTCTATGTTAGCAATATTTTCTTAGTATACCTTTTTTTTTCAATTTTTCTATATTATTTAGAAGTTATTCATATTGCAAAAAATAAATTAATTTTGAAATATTTAATAGACTCCACAGTTTTGAATCTATGTATTGTCTCTATACTTGAAATTTATTAAATATAAATTCTAAAATGAATATAAATTAATTAATTGGAAATGGCCATAGCATAAACTCAAACTAGTCATTAATTCTAGCAGTTAGTATCATCTATGGTGGCATTATACTTGCTTTCAATGATGGTCTTATATTTTTCAACTATAAATTTAATTGTAATTGCTATTTAGTCAATTTGATCTTAAGTATATCTATATTCTAACTTAGCATAATTTTCTTTTCTATTCCTCCACATATTAAACAATTGGTTGTATTATGCTGGGACCAACTTGCAAAATTGTTCACTATTTACATAAGCTTGTTAAACCTATCCAACAAATAGTCTTTATTTTATTTTTTATTTTTTCCATTTATGTTGATTTTTTTGATGTATTTCTTAAATATTATTAAAATTGTAATTTTTTAATATATATGTATATATTTTTATTTATTTATTTATTAAGATTTGTGTTCTCACATAGAAAAACTTCTATAAAATTTGATCTTTTTCTTTGATGTTCTAATTTGCTTTATATATCTTATTCAACTATAGTTCCAATAGAAAATTTGGACCAGCTTTCATTTCATTTTTTTTTTTTTACTTTCTCTATTTAACACACTCTTACAATTTGACCCCCCTCAAATTATAAAATAAATATTTTATACCTTAAGAAAAGAAGAAAAGCAACAACAACTACAACAACAAACTAAAATGTTTATGTTACACTTATGAAAGAGAAATTACAATGAGTCCTTTACAAATAAATTCAAGAAAGAATTTTTTTCCTATAAGAAATGTTGTAGGATTAAAGAAAATAACAGAAAGATAAGGACCAGGCATAGAGAACCATACTAGAAGGATTCCACAATTAACAAAATTCTTATCTTTAAAATATCAATATTTAAAGTCAAATCCAACACTGACAAGATAACATTTTTATTTTATTTTAGAAGTAATCATGGAGAAACTAAGCAAGAAATGATAAGATTTTCAAATAATATCTATGGATTGATGATAAAGTAAAAAAAAAAGTTCAGTATGTAAAATCTAATTATAAAAAAGTTTTTTGGATAAAGACACAAGCTTTAATCTATAGGAGACTTCAAAATAATATAAAACATCTCAATAAATTTGAAAAGACATCAATTAGATTCAATATACTAACTATTCTAAATGCATTCACTTCTATAAAAATGCAACTACATACTCTTTCTAAAACTTGAATAAAATGCCTAGAGTTGGAGACTTGAAAGCAAGACTAAGATGCTATACTAAATTTTCTATTAATCACCAAAAAAATAATATATACCCTTTGGTTTTTAAAATAAATAAAAACAGATAGTTGATTGATCTTGCACGTCAAAAATGTTTCTTTCGACAATGCCTTCCATATTGTTCCAATTGAAATTAGAAGTTGATATTTTTTTACATGAAAATGTTACAATTGCCTTTCAACCATAGATTATGGGACAAATCCCATCTTCATACACCAGTAATATAACTCTAATAATTCAACTATCGTACATGGAAATGCTGGAATAGCCAGTATTAAGAGCAAAACAAAAAGAAGCCATGTACACACAAGAAATGGACTTGTTTGAACATTAGTCATTTGAAATTTCCTTTGTACATTGCATGGGATCAAGAGTGGTGACGTGGAAGCCAAGTGGTGCCACGCCAGCCCTAGCTAGAATTTCCCGCCAGCCAGCTTCTGGAGAAGGATCTCGGAATAACCAGGCGAGTAGTAGTGCACGATCTCGATGGGGTAAGCGCTGTTCACACTGTCTACCAGCGACTTGATCTCGCTGCTGCTCTCCACTGCAATCTCTTGCATCTTTCCAAAGCTGCCCGAGGTGACGAACAGAGTTTTGGCCTCCTGGTCGTGAGGGATGACTTTCGCTATTTGGTTGAGGACATACTTCAGGATCCCCTCCGGCACTGGGGGTCCCTGCATTCATCCATCCATCCCCATCCCACCTTCATCCTAGTAAGAGTCTCCTCCCTAACACCTAGAAAATTTAAGCATGAATTATTTGTATTGTATGTATCCTTATTTTAATGAAGACGATTGAGATTCAGAAGTGGTAAAATATTTCACTTGCCTGTGAGTACATGTAAACACAATTCAGTTATATTTGCAACAACATATTGCTGTAAAGCCTATTGATTCAATATAGTGCTCAACTAATAATGATAATTGAAATGGACACAATCATTATAATGATTGTTTAAGTTGTTCTGTAAAAATTTTCATTTAATTCTGACCATACTCCAAAAATGTTTACAAAAAAATTCAATTCTCCACTCATTAATATATAAAAATTCAAATAAAAATGTGACATTTATTAAATGGAAGATGGAATATTTATTAATATAATTTTATAATCATTGAATTATGATGGTAATGTAAAATTCTATCTTCCTCTAGAGATATGATTTTTAAAAGATTGCCACCAAAGTTTTAGTCCTTCAATTCAAATTATGCATGTTAAAACTCATATTTAATTTGCTTAGAATTTTAAATCTCTTTTTAAAATGTATGAGGAATTATGTTAAACAAAATAAACAGAAAAGTGTAATTAAGACAATTCATATGTTCAAAAAAACCAATGCACAGTCCATGAGTTATATCTTCAACAACAAATTATTACTCTTTCGATATATATATATATGTGTATATATTGCATTTATTGCACCAAATGTTTTATCAAATGATAATCATCAAAAGTTATACAGAATGAATGTTTCTTTTTGGATTTTTCACATATTAATTTTCTACGTTTGAATCATCATTTTATGTACCCAAATGATTATTTACCAAGCTGCAACTTTTTACATAAGCTGGAATTGTTTATACAAGACTGTTAACTTCAAATTCATCAACAAATTTCCTTATAAAGCAAAGTTTGTCTCTAAAAAGACCATTTCCACCAACACTTAGAAATTTCTTTCTTTCTGTCTTTCTTTCTTTCTTGTCTCTCTTTTGTTCTTTCTTTTACTGTTGGCTTTCTACTATTTAAACGCATAATTCATATTACACTAGTACAATTTAGTATATTACCAACATAATGCACCGCATAACAACAAACTATGTGTAAATGTGTTGGACACTGAAATGTCTTAAACAAATATCTGCATGTTAAGGTGTTTCTGGTAAAAGCAGACTTTTCATTACTGAAAACATTCCGCAGCTGTGGACCGACAGCTGGTTGCATGGCAGGGATGGAGATAGAAAAGAACGTGAAGGAGGTGGAGGTTGAGGTGGCGCCTACTTGAAAGAGGCTGTTGAGCGCAGGGAAGAATGTGAGCCTGTCGCAGATGCCTTTGACGGCCTTCTTGCACTTGGATTGCAGGTCCTCGCTGCTTTGCTTGGAGACGAAGCCGCCGACGAGCGCGGGGAGCACGCCCAGCTCCGCGACGGCTTTGGCGTGGTTCGGAGAGTGTCGACCAATTTGGCCTAGCGACCACGCACTGGCACTCCTGATGTGATCCTCCACCTCGGTGGTGAATGCGTTCAACAGCGGGGGCAGCCCCTCCGACGCGATCACCGTAAGCGCCAGCGTCTCCGAGAAAGCGGCGATGTATCCCAACGCCATCACTCCTGTACCCTCCCCGCCATGGCCATACGCTTCAGAGCCACCACAACCCCACCATCCCCTCCCTCATCTTCTCCTCCTCCTTCTTCACAATTATCAAAAACTTTTAAATTCAAATGAGGTCTGATGTTACAGTGCGTAATGGCGGGGTACACCTGGCAATCGTTCGTTGCCACATGTCTCCCGGACATTGTCCACCAGGGCGGCCACCCCACCAGTGGCCACCACCAGCTGGGCCAGCTCCGGGGTGTGCTTACACACCTCCCGGATCACCATGGCGGCATTACGCCGAACCATCGGGTCCGTGTCTCGTAATAGTAGGTAGATCTTGGGGAACACGTCAGCTGCCACGATGACCTGCGCAGGTTATTACGGCCACGTAATGGACCACCACTGGATGCCCCCTTTCTATTCGTTGCTATCACGTGACCGACTTTGGTGAGAAGATTGTTTTATGAAAGGAAGTTTGAGAGTTGTTATGAACATGTGAAACAAAAGGAGTTTCCAGTGAAAGATGATTTGAATTAGTACTGTAGATTTGTTGAAGTTTGGCAATGTGCACGGAGGAAGAATATGAGGCCTTCTTTGAAATAATATAGAGGAGCAAATTGCAATGTCTCTTAATCTCATGTTTTCCATTGAACTTGTGCATTTGTATGTAACTTTTGCAATAAAAAAATAAAAAAATAAACAAGACTTGTGAAATTTACTTTGAGTGTATCATGCATCACTTCATCTAGTTGTAAAATTATTTGTGCATAACAATGTTGTTTTCTCCATTCAATTGTGAGTTTTAGGTATTCAACAAACATTTATATCAACTGAGTAGTAGTGAAGCATCCTCACTTAACTTTATTTGATTATATATTTTTTCAGTGTGAATTATTTATACTGCAGTACATATTTATGTGCAAACAAAACTCTTTAAAATAATATTGAAGTTATTACCTCGGCTAAATCCACAGTGTGTTTAGCAATTTGACTCAAGAGTGCACAGACCTGCACACATATCAATCACAAATGGATACACTAAAATCATTTTGGACGAGTAGGTATACAAATTTATACCAGTCACATATTTTAACTAGTTCAACTCTACCGTCTGTTTTGACATGAATAAGAAAAATGATAACTAGTTGTTACAAATGCTTAAAGTGTTCAATTTTGGCATATAACACTCCACAATTATGCACATTATTCATGACATTGATTAATACTTCAACCAATAAATGAAACACCTATACTGTAATAACAGGATTAAGGAGTGATTTTTTTCTTTTTTCTTTTTCTTTTTTTCCTGAGATTTCAAATAAACAATCAGAATTTAGAGAAAGTAATGTAATATTTTTTGATCTGAATCATATTATGAAATGCATTGTACTGCATATGTTAAAAATATATGTCATGTTTAAAATATATGAAAAAATGATAATGAAAATAAACAATGTTGATTCAGATTATTTATACTAGAACAATCAGCTTCTGAGGAAAAATAAATAGTGATACAAATGACATGGAATTAGATATTGAAAAAATTTCCTAATACTTTATTCTACCGTGTTTCATAGATTGATTCTGTAGCGTATAACCTTCAAACAAATGAGTTCAGATTTTACAATATTGTGCATATTCTATGTGTCAATAATTAGGCGTAAACAATATATTTATCCATAAATCCAATTTAATTACGTGATGCATATACTAAAGCAAGAGAATCAACAGGGCAGACCTTAACATGAATGTTAATACTAATAATAATGATAATTACAATAACAGAGTCAAGTGTATTTGTAAACACATTACAAACACAATAAATTTAAATCACATGACTTGTCTATTAGAATTATCAATTTTCAATAAAAATGTGTAGGTGAATTCATTAATAAGTATGAAACAAATAAATTAAAAATTGCATACAAATAAATGTTTATATACATATATATATATATATATATATATATATGAGATCATCATCTATTAGCTTTAAACATTCAAGCTAATTGTCTTGTATTTACATGTAATAATTAGATAATATCTTATTAAAAACATTGTTACAACCATTAAATGATAATACACACTAGTGAATTTGTTGGCATTAGAATTTGTGAAAATTGATTCATTAAACGCAGAACTCAATAAATAAAAGAGAAAAAAATAAAAATAATACCACTATATCCAACCTTAAATTTTTGCATTTAATCTGAAACCACGAACGATTTTCATTCATCATAACCACGAATAAAGAACAATTCAGTGCAGCCACTTGAATTGTGCACCACGACGGTCAGTGTGAAAAGGCACATAATTCAGAAAGAATAAAAGGAATATTCTATAATAGGAGAGAATATACTGGAGCCAGTAGCAGCACAACTGCGCACTCGCGGGCGTGTTGAGGAAATTGAATGAATGGCAGAATGCGTGCGGAGGTCACCACTCATACCTCTTCAACGCTGCCTGGATCCCATCGCTCATGCTGTTGCTGCGTCCTTTTTGTGTCCATTGTCAGTCCACCATGTTCATCAATGCGGGAGTCCATTGCTGGAAAGGCAGCGATCGGTTGATTCCAGAATGCAGGGTGTTTTAATTCGGGTGTTATCGGCCCGGACGACATCTTATCTAATGGGGCGCCACGTTACGCCTCTGACACTGTCTACTGTTGAACTGCTCCTCGCGATGCAAAGACGAAAGGATTCTTCGTCCCGCACTATGTATCTAAATTCCTACGAAATCTTGAGGGACTTCCTACCGCTTCTGCACTCTTCCCCCCTGTATTCTTGCAACTGGTCTCTCTTTTTTCTTTTATCCGCCCTTAAGATTCATTCCGCCGTCCGTGTGCTTGGCGTCCGCGTTCTCGGTGACGATGATGCCATGTTGCCGAGTAGTGTGATGTTTGTCTGGAAAAGCAGTGGAACCCTTGGCTAAGGGATCTCTGTGTTTTTAGTTTTCCTATCCATATTAATCCTTCACCGACGTTCCAGTTTCCATTCTAATCATAAATCAAGTCCACAGATATGGATAAGTCTTTAAATAAGAAAAACTCTTGTATCTTTGGTTTTGTCAACGTTGTGCTTGTCATAACCACAATTTATGCGTGTAACCGTTCTAAGATAGACACACACACATATGTATATATATATATATATATATATATACACAGATTACGGGCCAAATTTGTGCTTATCGATGCTTCTTGGCATTCAAAATGATTGGTTCCAATACATTGATTTAGCAGTTTAAAACTTTGTGCCAAAACTTTCTGTAATTTTGTATGTGCTTAACTCAAAAATTATGATTTGACTACTTATACAGCTGCATCGATCCATGCAGGAATCAACAAATTTATTCAATGAACTCTGTTTAAGGAAAAAAGCAGACTTTCTAAAGGCTTGGCATTATTGGACAGTGCAAAATTTAGGAAGATGGAATATGGAGTCATGCAGGCAGATTACGTAGTAAAGGCAAAATTTAAACCTGATGTGGTACAGATTTTATGTTAATCTATCTACAATCTCAATTGTAGTAGGAAGGGATGTTGCTGGGTAATGAGAAATTATAAAGTGAATTGGTCATTTTTGCATTACCAATCAACTGTGACATATATGTTGAAAATGCAAGCTTTAAAGTTGATTGGAAATTTTAGAAAAAAACAAAGGGTTTGATGTTAGTATTGATATTTTTCATGGATAAACCACATCATGGATTAAACATCAAGTCATGAAATGTACATTAAAAAGAATATATATATATATATATATATATATACATACATACACATACATACATAATTTAAAGTTCATATTTTCTTGTGTAGAAATTATTTGCACAAAAGCTGACATTTGAAGTTGTATGTTTGCATATATATATATATATATATATATAGAACGAATGAATTTTTCAAAGCATTTGATATAGGATATATATATATATATATATATATACAAATATAATGTGAATTTATTTATTGTAAGATAATATTAATTTTTTGAAAAAAATTCTATTATCATTTTAATTTTAAATTAAATTAATAGAGTAAATATATTTTGAAAAAATTACACTAAAAAAATCACATATAATCAAGTGAATATGCAGGAAAAGTAACCATTATGTATGTTTTACATTTTATTTAAGTATGCAAAAATGCATGATTTTAAAAGCACCATCCAACAAATGCTAATAGTATCATGTGCTTCCACATCTGAAAACTTTAATGCATGTTTAATTTCCAATAAAAAAAAAAAAAAAATCTTAATTGTCTTAAATGTAAATGTGAAAACGTGGTCTCAATGTAAATTTAATTCTCTTAATAAAAATGAAGAAAAGATGTTTGATCTTTCACTGAAAATTTTGGGTATTGATCATGGACTCAATATCATTTCATTTTGAAATACTTTATTCTCTACTGCAATATTCTTTACACTTGTAATAAAAACATTTTGAATTTGAATTTTATTGAAAGTTATGAATCCAATTCTTTGAATTATTCTCTTATATCAAAATTACGGAAATGAAAATAGAAATTAATAAATACATTACTTCATTTGCAGTTGGATTTTAAAACATTATAAGAAAATATTTGTAGTTGGTGCTTAATAATTTGTAATTGATAATAATACTTTTACTATTATTAGAATTATTGCCACATTTAGATGGAAATATTTTTTTTAATTTTTTTTTATAAAACCTATATTTTTAAATGCACCTATAAAACATTCTACTTTCAAATGTAAATGAACTAGAAGTGGAATAAAAAATAAAATGCAAAACATTCAAATCCACTAAATAGATTTTCTTTTCTTTTTTTCATTTCTTTTTTTTCATAACTTGTACGGATTTATTTATTTATTTCTAAAATTTTCCTTCTTCTCATTGGACACACTTCAACTCACTTATCTTACCACTCTCATACAAATTGACAATAAAATTATTTTGTGAGCTTAATTTTTCAAGATTCCATGTTCAATATTGTTAGGTTTAGATATTTGGGCCAATTCAGATAAGGTATTCTCATTTAACTTCTTTAGCATCAACCTTAATGGCAGAAAAACCAAAGGAGACAAAACATATAATATATATATATATATATATATCTGTGTGAATTTTTTCACCTCTTTTCTTAGTTTTGCATCACTATGGCTCATGAGGGGAGCCACAAATGGAACTGAGCCTGCATCCACAATTCCTTGAGCCAGTTCCGGAGTGTGTTTGGCAATGTCTGCCAGTGTACATGCAGCTGTGCGCCTCAAGGACAGTTCCGGCTCCTGGAATTGTCACCATGCCATGTGTTCAGCTTCGGCACTTCCACATTGCTCAACACCCCATGTTGTATTATTGTGTTTACTTACTTTTACTTTATGGTGTTGAAACTCTGAAACAAATGTACATGACCATGTTTGTAGATTTATTTTTGTTGGAAGTACATTTATTTTCTTGACTTACTACAGGTTTTATTTAAAAGTATGTATGATTTAACAAATGAAATAGAAACCATGATTTGATGATTTAAATTTCACGCATAATTTAGGTTTGAATTAAAATATAACATTCTTTTGACATGAAATGATTTATGTGTTGCAACACATGTATAACTCAATGGACTGTGTGTGTCTATAAAGCAAATAAATAAATAAAATAAAATTTTATTTATTTATAGCAGTCAGGTTGAGTTTTTAAATTGGCTTTGTTTTAAATCATGTAAAAAGTTCACTTGTAAATGTGTCTTTTTTTAAAGAAGAATATCTACATGTGTTTAAAGTTTAAAATAGATTAAAATAAGTAAAATAAGTAAAAAAATCATATTGGAATATTGATTTTATTAGTTGAATTAATGATAATTATACAATTTATATTGCACCTGATTTGTTAATTACAATCAACACTAGTGAAATTTACATTCAAATCTATGGCATTTGTATAATGATCTATTAGCACACAATCAAGCAATTAATCCCTTATTAATAGATGCCAACATTTTCATTTGGAATCTTTTCCACATGTTTAAAATACAAAAAATTTCAGTTCCTTTCAAGATCAAAATCAAAGTTGAACACAAATTTGAGGACACAGTGATAGAAATTATTTTACATTCAGAATTGTGATAGATGGTACGTGCATAGCTTCCTAATTAGCTGATTAATTTTATTTTAGAAAAAATAAACATAAAAATATCTAGATTATGCATTAAATATCGATTTTTCAAATTCAGTATTTCAAAAAAGCATGTTTTATATATTTTAATTCTTGTTTTCTTATCATAAAAATAATTTATGGTTATTTTTCAAAAAATATTAATAAAAGAAAATTATAAAGTTAAACCACAAGATTAAGGTTTTGTTAATATATATATATTTGTATTCATAAGAGTTTTCCAAAATTGAAATAAATTCTTAAATTGTTTTAACACCATATGATGAATTCAGTCGAAATAATTAAACAAATAATACGTCCACATTTTGGATACTGTAAAACTTTAACTTGTATATCAGAAAATCAAAATTAGTTCAAAATTGTATTCAAGAAGTAAAATTTTATTACACAATTCAAATGTATAATGTTGAGGATGCTTTTACAATAATTTTTTAATTCAGATTTTGTTGAAACTTAATGGTCAATTGTCAACTGTCAATGAATCATTTTAAAATAAAAATAAAAATAAAAAATATTCTAAAGTAAAACCTAATTCTACATAAATATTCACACATCCTTGTCAATCTTAACGATAAAAATATGATAAACAAATGTATCTGAAAACAAAGCGAATATAAAGTTAAGCGTCCTATAGCATACACTCTTTCCAGGAAATAATATGATATTTCAAACTAAAATCAAAATACAGAATTTTACACAAGTAAATTGATTCTTCAAAACTTTAATCAAATTTAATATTACACTAGAATTTTAGTCAGCTTATTTTAAAATTTTAAATAAGTATACAAAATATATATCTCAATTGAATTAACCCTTTACATACCAAGTATATCAAGTGGTTCAATTTCCATAATTATTTTCAAATCAACACCATCAATCAGGACAATCCAAATATGGCAAGGTTCTATCCTTCAAAATCATTGTGTAACTAGGTGGAAGAAAAAAAAAAAAAAAAAAGAAAAAGAAAAAAGAAAAAAAAGACCAAGAATACTAGAATTAAAAATTATAGTTAAAAGGGATTCATTATGGGTTTGGGATTTTTCAAAAAGCTAATGTATCTCATGAATAAAAATAAGATGTGGCATAAATTTACCATTCCATCATTATCTCAAATCTTTTTAATTATTTCTGTGTACTAAATTGAAAAATTTCTACTTCGGATATTTCTTTGGAACTATTTGTAATATTTTAGACGATGAAAATCACTTAACAAATGTGATATTTCTCTACTTTGTGTAAATTATTTAACATGTTTTACTAAAATTGATAACTTCTTCAGGAAGCCACACATGAAATCGTTTTTAATAAATTTACACTTTTCACTTGACTTATAATTCAGAACCTCCAACAAAAACAGCTGAAAATATTTTAACATTCTAATTTATATCTATTCATATGGTATATAATACTAAAAGTCATAAAATTATAAATGATTAAATTCTACATACAGCGTATAATTTAACGTTTTATACTATTTCATTTTATTGTCACAAAATATAATGTTTAACCAAAAAAATTATCTAATCGAGAAATTTATTAAAACTGTAAAAGTCTGACACGTACCAAGATTAAAACATGACTGTTACACCAGCCATGCTCTGACATATTTTTCCTTTGACAATAATGGGTAACAAAATTAGAAAAATATTTTATATGATTTTAATATACATAAGTTTTATATATATATATAGACTACAAGTTTCCATGATCAATGCAATTATCTTTTGTGAAAATTTTGTGACTAATTTTACTTCAGAAGAGCTACAAGATGAATTATTATAGATGGATATTTTATCGCACAAATCACAATTCCATGGTGATATAAAAATCAGAATTCGATAAAAACTTATTCTCACACCAAAGCAAATCAAGTAAAAATCGCCAAAACAAAATGCACATAATAATGATGATGGTGATTTTAGTTAGTTGATTATTTTGATTCTAGCCTTCAAATTATCTTTATACGACTAATTACATATTTTTTAAAATTTTTCTAACTGCACAAAACAGTAACTCTTCATTGTTGTATATTCCAAACCAAAAATATAAATTCAAGATAATTTGTGATACTTTAAAAAAAAAAAAAAAAAAAAAAAAAAAATCACTCGGTGTTTTTAAATTATTCGTCACCTAATTAATTTATAGAATTTCATAAGTAGTATTTTTACACTACATATACATCATATCTGTTAAGTGTTTTGATAATATTAAAGCTGAATAATTCAATATCAGACGCATGTTTTTGGGTACACTTTTAAATTAATAGAGTTTGACAGTGATTATTAAGCCCGAATGTTTCCAGTAAATAGAGTTTGACTAGTAATTATTGCTGCACAATTACTTCGAATATTGAAGATTGATGATTGAAGATTAAAGATGAAATATTGAAGATTTAATCTTTAATCTTCATATCATTTTATTTGTAATTTATTTGTCAAATACAGACATATTTAATTTACATGATATAATATGGCATAGTATGAGACATATACAAGTTCAAAAAAGTAATGTAACTTTAATCAATAGATTTAAGACTCTCTTTTAAAACACAAGGCATCCATCATTTGATCCTTCAATATATTTGAGACATATATATGTTGTTGTTTTTTCTTTTTTTCTTTTTTTCTTTTTTTAAAAACAAGTTTTGTAATTTTTTAATTACAATCCAACACTCTTCAAATTCAAAACATCTCTACATATAATTTTATAATTTTAAACAAGCATCAATGCTACAATTACAATGCATTAAACTTAAGTCTTAGTTTTTAAAAAGTACGCATACACGCTCTCTACATAGACCCTATACATACACAATACACTGTAAAGTATTTTCGTCAAGCAAAGACGAAGTAGAAGAGAAATAGGTGAGCAAAGGCGAGGCTTGAGATTGGTTGGGTTCGATTCTTTTTCTTTAGGGCTTGAATGGAGGATTTCTTTCTCTTTTTCTTTTTTTCGTGTGTTATTCTATTTGCATTGGCGAGGCGGTAGTAGTACCTGGACGGCGAGTACCAGCAGGCTGACTCCACCCGCGTCCACCACCACCTGCGCCAGTGGCGCCGAGTGCCGCGCAATGGTGCCCAGCGCCCCCGCCGCCATGTCCTTCACGGCGGGATCGAACTCCTCCAGGCACAGTATCAGCGGCTGCAACGCCCCTGCGTCCACCACAGCTTGCGCCAGCGCCGGTGAGTGCTTCGCGATGGCTCGCACCACCCCTGCCGCCGCCTTCTTGTTGTACCTGTTCTGTTCCCTTCACGAAAGCCCCATGCACCAGCTTCAGTGCCTCATGCCCGCACACACACAACTCCAACTCCACAGCCACAGATTCCACGCATCGCATCTCTCCTCCTTCTCCTCCTCCCTCTCACAACAGCAAGTGAACGAATCACTCCGTAGTGGCACTAACTCTACCACCATTACGCGCGCAGAATACATCCGTGGAGATGAAAAATGGGGACGAATGCGCTCTACGACGGGGGCAGCAGTGATGGATAGATGGATGAGATGGATGAGATGGATGAGATATACTTGAGGGAGTAGACGAGCTGGATGAGGATGTTCTCATGCACGATGGCCTCTGCGAGCTCCTGGCTGAAGCTGGCCAGGCGGGCGAGTGCCAGCGAGGCAGTTTGTTGGATGTTGGGCACGCAGTCTAATAACAGCGGGCGAAGCAGCGTCATCACCCCCGCATTGTTCAGCACCTCCACATTCTAAACACTTTCCCAACACATATACTTTATATTATTTATTTATATTATTTTTCATGTACATGTGCCCCCCCCCCCCCACATCCCCTTTCTTATTCTCATATTAGTGCTTAATACCTTTGATGATGTGAAATTATATACATAGTCATTATTTGGTCTTTTCTTTTCAAATGCATTATCATTACAATACTTATTATAAAAAACATAGAGAAAATAAATAAAAATAATATTCTTTATACATGAGTTGAAAAAATAAATGAAAATAAAAATAAAAATCAGAAATTGAAAAGCACGAAAATCTAATATTTAATTGATAAATATATAACATACCATTATATGTAGTAATAAACTATTTAAAAAGCATATACCATTATATATATATATATACATACATACACATACATATATACATAATGTATTCCATTCATAATCAAGATAATAAAGATACATATATACAGCAAAAAGTTTGATAAAATGTAAGTAATCAATCAATACCCATACAAATGTATATATCAACTAATGATTGTAGGATATTTATTTTAAAAAATATCATGTGTGTGTGTGTGTGTATATATATATATATATATATATCCCATAAATCTTTATCACTGATGTATCCCATACAAATGTCATTTGTTGTTCCACAACAATTTGTTTTTTTGGCAACTATCATTTGCATATAATAATAATATTATTATTAATATTATTGCAATATCTATAGAAAATCATTTCAAAGTCTAGTATGATTATGAATCATAGTTGCATAATCATTAAGAAGAAGTGTCATCAAGAAACATAGATCATGACTCTGTACAACAGGTTGTGATTGAATTATTATAATGCATTGAGTAACCATTTCTTTGAAATTTTTAAACTTTCAATGTAACACATTTCCTATTCTGCATATGAAAAGTTACAATAAAATCTGCCTGTATAAATAAAGAAAACCATGCTAATTGTCAAGGTACTGAAGGATTGATTTTCCTTCACAAACAAGGTGTTAGATGTCTACCATTGAAGAATCATAATAAATTTTAAGTTAGATGTTTATATCCATTATATATATATATATATATATATATTTCAAGAGAAGCATAATATTGACACCGAGAACCACTTTAAAATAAATATATAAGAAAAGAAAGGAATATATATATATATATATATATATATATAGTGCAATTAAGAAATACTGCAGCTTAATATATTTTGTTGTTTATTTGTTTTTTTATTTCATTCATTGATTATGTTAACTTAAATTGTTTGAAAATTTATTTTTCATTATTATATATATTTTTTCTTTTTCTTTTTCTTTTATGTATCTTTTCATACAAGTTAACATTGTACATTCAAAAAATATGAATGCAAAATCTTACTATACTCTTTAGATTTATCCCCATACAATATTAAAAATCTTTCTCAACAATCATTTAAAAATTAAATATATTTATTTTTAATGTTCCAATAATGTGAAGTATGGAACTAAATCATTGATATCATCTATAAACCTAAAAGATTTTTTTTAAAAAACTAAAATCTTACATATCTGACCCTGTTCTACCTAGGTTTTTATTTTGTTTAAAGAGATTTTTTGAACATACAATTACATACAATACAAAAACCTGTTAGATTTAGAATTTTTTTTAAAAATCGTGTTTTATCTTAATCACTTTAAGATTTTGATTTTGATTTTGATTATATAAAAAATATTCAACAAGTTGTGAAGGTCATAAAAATAAAATGACCTTACTTATAAACATGCAAAAAGTGGTTGATTGTTCCAAGGAACAACTCTGGGAGTAAAACTGAAAAAAATATGAGATTTCTATCAACTTATACTAATTCTTTAATCAATTTCGTGTTGTTTTTATTTCATTCATATTTTTCTCTTTCAAAAAATAAACATCAAAACAATTAACAAATACATCAAAACCTAATGTTTTATACTTGGAACATACTTCATATTCTCAATACAAGAGATTAAAATAAAAAAATGTCATACTTGTATTATTGTCTCTTTTAAATTTTTCCATGAATCATGTTCTAAAAAAATTCATTCTCACTATGATTTTCATTTGATTATTTTTTTATTATTCAATAATTACAGAATTCATAGTGTAAATGAAAATGTTTGAAAGAATGGGAAAAAGTATGAAAAGAAACAATTTCATGAATGTTGACAAGATATAGAGAAAGAGGCCCAATTTATATATATATATATATATATATATATATGCATACATATTTGGTTTTGACATGTGATACCTGAGGCTTTGTAGCAAGCTCTGCCACAGTTTGGACAAAGATTATGCGTGATTTTTGGTAGTTTTCAAGTACTTGTAGAATAGCCCGTGTAGTTGCCATGTCATTCAAATTCCTGCCCCATTGATTCCACAATATTCATGTCCATTTCACAAATAAATAAATTATTAAAAAAACCCTAAAACTTACCTGTTTAAAAACATTCTAAGATAGAAAATTATTGTTTATTTTTTTTAATTAAAGGGAAATATTCATGTACCATTAACAAAGTGCTTTCATGTGGGGAATGCATGATGTGCAATGCTCAATTTTCCACAGCAAGACAAACATGTCTTCAAAGTTCTCTCTTTCAATCTAATAAAATTTGAAATATCCATTTTATTTTATTTTTTTCCTTTTCTGCAGATTGCAAGGGACTAATGTGACACTCTAAATGCCAATAACATTGAAAATAACAATAAAAAGTTTCAAGAAAAAATTTACACAAAAACGATATGATTGCAGGTTTATTGTACAAGATTTCATTCACAGAGTGAAAATATTGTAAGAGCATGGGTTGCATGTATACTCATATAAATATGAAATGTCCCTTGATGTAGTTGAATTGGACCAATCATTCTATGTTTTAAAAAATAATCAACCATGATTGTTGCATGAAATTTTTGTTCTCAACAACATAGGCTGGCTTGGAGAACATGCTATCAAACATGGATTGTGCTTTTGAAGCACTTTTGTTACAATGGTTTTTCTCTTTTGGATCTAAGTTTATGTAATGAAATGAAAAGAAATTTCTTTCAAAGGTTTGATCATTGGGTCAACATGCTTCATTAAGTGCCAATGTTGAATTTCTAATGCCTTCAATTGTAGATGAAAATCCCAAGAATTGTATGTGATGCTAATATTGTTTCTGAAAAAATCACTAAACAACAAATTTAAAATTAAACTTTACGAAATTGACATTGCCAAATCCTAATTACAAAAATTTAGAACATTTTTATTAAAAATGTTATGTATTAAATTCCTTACTAAAATTTATACATTCCAAAAAAATTGTCATTTAGCCTTCATGAAAACTGTAGTTAGTGTTGTGTTTTCAACATGTGATCTTTCACTACTTGGAAATACAAAAAGTGTATTATATACATATTTTTTCATTTTTTTGAATAAATTCAAAAACATATTAAAATCACTCAATTTCTGTATTTTCAATCATATTTCTAGCTAAATATTTAAATGCGATTCTTTCAGACTAAATTATTTGCAAATAGTTCTTCAACTTTTTCATTAGTAGAACCTCCAATTTCTATCTTTAATACAAAAATGAGACATTGCACAGGTTGCTATTATCATTTTCAAGTTTTGTGAGGAACAATTTATGTACATTTTAAAATAGAAAGATGTACTTTATTTGAAGTCCTAAAATATTACAACATTCTTATCAACAAAGCAATGATGCTTTCTAACACTTGTTCTTATACCCTAAACAAACATCATAAATTTTCAACATATGTTGAACTAAAAAAATCAAACACTTGAGGGTTATAATTGCCTACTACTTTCCAAATAATGTGCTTAAGTTTCATTAAGCAAACTTATGCACAAAATAGAATTAAAGAGAACCAAAATACAATTTGGACTATTCAGATTATGTGATCCTCTTCAGAAGTAGTCTAATCCTCAGATCATATATATACATTTTTTAAAGGACTTCATCACAACATTCCAAATAATTGTGTATGAAGTTTGCATTTGGTATTGTTCTAAACATAGTGGCGTTGATTCCAACAGCATGGTGTCTTTGCACGAATATGCTCTGCTTCAATCTCAACTTCTTTTTCTCTTTGAACTTGTTCTTTTTTTTTGCATTCACTCTGTTACAAAGTAAATAAAAATAGAAATGAAAATGTTGTTCACATATCTTTTTTGTAGTCAAGTATCTCAACACACGGTTTAAAGAAATCAATATTTTTAAAAACATTTATTTATAACACTTAGAGAAAGTTTTGTGAATATTTTCTCTCTCTAATTTTTTATTTGTTTAAAGAATATATATATATATATATATATATATATAATTTCAACAAAGTAATTCAAACTCAAAAGTTAAGGATTGTAGCTTGTTGATTTTCTTCCATTAGTTGCTTCAGATATTCTTTTTTCTTGTAAATTTGATTGTGTGTTGCCTCCAAATTATGAGGTCCACAATACCTACAATATATGATATGATAAAAATCATTAATAGCTCTTCAAACTAATAATTTAATTTTATAAAACTTGATCTAAATACAAAAAAATATTATATTTTTTTTTGAAAAAGCTATGTGCATTGATTTAGTGCATGTATTACAACTATAATTTCTACATCTACTAAGAAATATTATAATACATTTAAATCGTGTCATAAGATTAAAAGAGGCAAAAGAAACACACATGGATGCAATACTTTCATTGATTTAATTAAATGTCACTAAACTGTTGGATTCATGTCAAATCTTTTTGCAAAATGGGATTATTATTATTGTTGTTATTTGAAAATAAAATACAATTTATCAGAGTCTGAGTATTACTTATTATAGTAAACTTCATAGTGTGCTTTGTTTTGCTCCTCCTTTTGAAGTAATTTGTTGGTTCTGCATTTTTGGTTCAATTGGTCTTCCATTGCATTTCGCATTTCCTGTCTGCAAAGGGTTTTCCTCATGTCAAACACCATCATCTAATATACTTAAATAAATAAATAAAAGTATATATATATATATATATATATATATTCACACACATTTATATACAAAGTGAAATAAATACTTGTTACTGTTTTAAAGTATGCATTAATAGAATAAATGCTGCATCCATGATTTTATGATTCATGTGCAACAATGTAAGTTGCAAAATTTCAATAACATCTAGAAAAAAAATCATAATAACCAACATTTGGTATTGTAAACTTTTCTTTCAAATTTTCAAAAAATATAATAATATTAATATTAATCAATCTTCTGGGTTGGTGAGATTTAATAAATGTTTAATTTCTCTGTAAAAACATCAGCACTGATAATATATCCAAATCTTACACATATACACACATATGCATGTTTGAATCAAATACAATCTATCCTAATATAAATTGTAGTTGTGGATAATAATCACACACTCCAAATTAGTCTTTAGCCCTAACAATCAAACTTAATACTAAGTAAAGTAAAATGACACTTTCATATATATATATATATATATATATACATAAAAACTAAAGGTACTGTACCGACTGTTAAGAGTATCATCCCGGGTAGGAGATACAGTTTTCCGGACATGTTCCCTTTTCCTCTCAAACCGTTCTTGTTTGCCATACAACACTCGAAGTTGATCTTTGAATTCCTTCTCTTCACTCTAGTTTCCCCCATAAACCCATTGAGTCCACTTAGTGCAAAATAACATACCCAGCTGGTAATGTAGATATGAGAAAAATCCAATAAATCTCCAAAAGCTTGAAAAAAAATTTACATAAATTCTTGAATGAACTCAAAAATTTCAAAAATTTCTTAGAAAAATGTGTTTTCTTAAATATCAATATGTGTTGTATGCAATTGAATTTTGGTACATACATGAATTTAAAATTTCAGGTAATTCATATAAATCATTTGGAAAAGATCAAATACTTGTGTATTTTTTAATGAGGTTGCAATAATGTGCCTATTCATGATGCTTTGCCTAATTGGAGTCATTGCTGCAAATTAATGTGAATAATTGCCAAACCACTACTTAGTGTTAAACACTTCAAATTCCTTGTTTTAACAAGTGATTTTTCATCAGGAAATGGGGATGGTAATTGAGATTGTTAACTGATAGTATGTAGAAGATGTAGCTCTCTATTAAACAAGAAATAAATTACAAAAAAATACATTCTGCATTGACTTTGCAGATCAGATTTTATGTTTTTAACAGACTCATGTTATTAAATGTGCACAAATACATAAATTTTAAAATGTGTTACATATACACATCTATAACAACAATTCACTTATCAGATTTATCAACAACAAATGTAAACTGAAGTCAGTCTTCCATTTATATTTTGTAATAAAATATATCAATGAAAATAAACTTCAAAATAAAGATCGTTTCAATCTTTGTTGTAAAATTTAATTATTATTGTTGTTAACACAAATTTGCCTCATCTTTTTTTATTGGATTTTATTATGAAATTAAAAACTGAAAATTTTACAATTATTTATTATCATCCTTTGAATTTTTTTTAAAAATAAATTTTTATTATTTTAGTAAATAAAATAAAAATCATATAAAATAAATAAAAAAATTATTATTAGTCAATGAGAAATAATTCTAGAATTTTTTCTTCCCGAAAAATAGCAGAAAATTTTACAATCAGTTTGCACCAATGGAAAACTGAAAAAATAAAAATAAAAACAAAAGAAGCTAAAAACTATTCTCCTTTCAAGAAATGTCCTTGAGGTTTATCAGTTATAAATGATTTCTATTAATTATCATGATGAAATTTATCTATAAAAAATGCCAAGAGAATCACGACCTGCAGGTACAGTTGGATTTAATAGTTCGCTTGTTTATTTGATGAAGTATTACAACTGAAGCTCATAGCACTGATTATATATATATATATATATATACAAATATATTCCCCCTTAATAAACATATATATATATATGTGTATCCCATGTACATATCATTTAATTCAAAATTTCTAGAATTTATCATATGCTTCAACCCCCTCAAAAAAGAAAAAGACAAAAATCCCAATGGATTTTTTGTAAAGATAATTACAACTTATGTAACTTAATTATAATTCTGAATTTGAATAACATTTGATTGTGTCGAATCTTTCATTGACTACGCTAATATTAAAGTGTGAGAAGTTTTTTGAAGATTTTGTCGTAAGTAGCTTTTAAGCATCAATAATCTATCTATTTTATTAATTATTGGAATTGGTAATAGATAAAATAATTGTGCTACTATTGCAAGATATCAATTCAATATTACATGATTTACTCTTCAATAAAACTTGATTTTGATGCTTTTAATTACACTGTAATTTGTTGTTGCACATTCAAGTCTAATAATCATACAAATGATGAATGATAGTTGTTTCTTGAACATAAGCTTTTTAATGTGCATTGTAACAATAGAGTGAAAGTTGTGTATGTAACTAAATTGTTGCAGTAATATTTTGAAAAGATAAAAAGTAACTGTAATGAACCTTAAAACAATGTTATCATATTTCGAAATATGATTAATTAAAAAAAATTCATACCAATCTTTTTATTAATTGTATTTTCTCACAATATTCACAAACTTTGATATCTTTTGTAAATGTGATATTGTTAAATAATTTATTTTTAATAAAAATGAATAACTCACCTCATGTTTGTTGTGTACAAAGTTTAGTTAAATTACATTTTATATTTATTTGATTTTTATGTTGTTGAATGAAATATTGTTTTTTTTATGACAAGTTTTTATGAAAACCCAACTAACATACAATTACTAGCTTTACTATTTGGTCATGAAAAGATGCACCTATTGAATCAAATATTGAATTTAGCTATCATAAGTCATGTCCTTTGAGGATCAAAGGTTATCATTGTAATGAGAGAACTTATAGCAATTAATAATTTGAGTTCATTTTTTTTTTTTGCTCTAGTTTGATTTTTTTTTACAATGATTTTAGAATTCTATTTAACATAATCTATTGGAACTGAAACTGATTAAATTCAACTATATGCTGTGATCTGAAAAAAAGCAAAAAAATAAAAAAAGATAAACTTAAGAGATTGCAGGAAAATTATCAATTGAGTAATCTATCATTCAATCAGTAACAACATTTTAAAAAATTAATGTGTTGAGAACAACAAAAGTAGTATGCAATGCAACAGATTTGGCTACTTTGGCTTGAGTTTCTACTCATGCAACAGACAAACTGGCACATCCTAAATAAACTATTGAAAGGGGATGAATATAACTTTAAAATAAATTATACCAAGAAAATGTTTGCAAAGGTTGGTAAACAAGTTGAAGTCTAGGAAAAATGAAATAAAAATATACATGGTTATAGCTTTTTACATGAGCAAGATGTTGAAGAATCTTCAAATACCAATGCAAAAATTTAACTCATTTTTTATAATAAAATCCATGTATTCCAGATTCTTGGAAGACACAACATAAGCTTCCAGGTGATATGGGAGCTTGCAGAATGTGACTCTGCCTTTATCATCAGAAAAATAAATTAAAACAAAATAAAATGATTGTTTTCAATTAAAATGGTGCACATTTCTATGAAAGGAAAATACTCACAATGGGATGTTGGATATATAGTATTTTCAAAAAAGTATAGGAATCATGTTTGTAGGTTATTTGAAACCATTCTCAAAAACATTTTGACTTATACAATATCACTGAGTATCATTTTTAAGGTTTTGGATATCATGATTTTCATGCCAAGAAGAATACTGTAACTTGGGAACAAAGTAGGAGCCATCTCAAGCCACATAAGATTTTGAACACCTCTATGGTACCCAATTGATGATTATCTTCTATGGTAAAAATAAGAACCCATTTTAGGGTTTTTCTTTGTAGTTTCCAATGAAGTAGAAGATCTTTGCCATTCCCAAAATGCTTCAAGAGGAGGATGTTCAAAACCTCATTGCAGAAAGAGATGAACTCCTGCAAAAACTGGTAGAAAATGCTGAAAAGGCAGCCTTTGATGCCAATGTCATGACCCAGCTGCGAGACTCCCTTGCCAAGGTTACCCAACACCCTCTCATCCCCTTAATTCAAACCATAGCAAATAGTGGGTCACACCTGGATCAAACCCTAAAACAATCAAATTGCACACAGATCACAAACTCAAATCTAATTCGCCCACAAGTCTGCCTCCTTCCTCTCATCACATCATGCAGCTCATCAGAACCCAGCACAGTTCACAACAACATTGAATCAACAAGAGGGACATTAATGAGAATACTAATAAAAATAATAATATGAAGAAGGAATAGGAGTATAAGAAAGAATGGTGAAGTAGTAAACATCATGACTGGGATGTATTAGGTTGCAGCTGAGAAGCTTTTGTTAGAGAGCGAGCTGAATCTGGCGCAGGATGTCTACAATCCTGCCAGGTCCACGCTCAGCAAGGCGCCCTCCAAGCGGACCTCCACCGCCGCAGCACTAAACCTGCAGCAAAACAACAACAGCAACAACAATAATGGCGTTGAGGATGCGAGCAACGTCGACGCCGTGCCTGCCCGGTCCACGCCTGCAGGATCTCGACAAAACTCCACCATCGTCGCTAGACCTGGATCCGTTAGAACCTCCACGACCACGCCGTCGAGGAAACCTTCTGCAGTGGCCACTTCTCGTAAGGGCTCCGCGACAGGAACTGGTGCACCTGAGGTTGCTGACGCAGGAAGAACATCTAGAGAGGGCTCTGCAGTGGCGATGATGATGCAGAACAATGCAGATAGTCTTGCGCAGAAGGCGAATCTGCTGGCGGATAACAATGCGGAAGTGCTCGCTCAGAGGGCATCGATTCTTGCGGAGAACAACGCCGAGATTCTGGCGGAAAAGGCCTCGATGCTCGCGGACAACACGGCGGATGTTCTCGCCCAGCGAGCTTCGTTGCTGGCAGAGAGCTCCGCGGTGGCTCTCGCCGACACCGCTGCGGTGCTTGCTGAAGGCTCCACCGACGCCTTAGCGAAACGCGCGTCTGCTATTGCAGAGAACTCGATGTTCGCGCCGAACGGCGTCGAGGACTTCTCGTCCAGGCTTCTGCCTGCGCAACGATCCTCCATGAAGAGGCAGAGTGAGATTTTGCCCGAGAGTGTGCTGGATGCGGCTCGTGCTTCTCTTCGACGTCCCTCTGGGCTTGACGCTTCACGCAGAGTCTCGATGGCTTTCCCCTCGAAGAGACCGTCAGCCTTGGCATTGCCTTACTCCTTGCAGGAATCCAAAGACCCGAGCCGACGATCCTCGAGCATGAGACCGTCCATGGATGTGGCTGGAACGTCGAGGAGGAGCTCCGCGATGACGGATCCTAGACTCGGAAGCGGTCCTCTCCTCGACCAGTTGTTCGAGAAATTGGAAGCGTTGGAGCACGAGATCATGGAAACGAAGCGGAACTCCATGCTTGTGCACGGGTCTTTCAACATGGGCGAAGATGTGGGCATCGACGAGCAACAGTTCGAATTCAACCCACCAGTAACAAGTTCGGCACCTATGCCAACGCGAGGGTTCTCCGAATATGGTCGAAAATTCTCGTCTCTGCCTCCGGGCATTCCTCTCGAGCCTCGAGGTGGCTCTAGGAGCTCCACACGCAGTGGAAGCTCACGGGGAAGCAGGTCAGGTGTGGCTTATTATCTCCCTCTCCATCTCTCACACAATTTCCATGCATCAGTTTTGCCTCTTTTGTCCACTGCACAATCTTACCAACCAAACGTTTCAGAAAAATAGTTCGACGGGTTGAATAGATTCTAAGGCGCGTGACCGTGTGCGTGCTGTTGTTCAGACTGGCAGAGGAAGCCGCCACCATGGAAAAGATTGCGAATCTGAAGGCGCGAGTGAGCTTGCTGGAATGCGAGCAAGAGCGAGAGCGAGAGCGTGTTTGCTTGCTGGAAGCTGCCAAAACACACGACAAGAGCGACGAAATGATGCAACGCATCCAGCAACTGGAATCAGCCATCGAACAAACCCACGAAAACTACAAGATTCTCAACAACGGTGGGCGTAATTCTTTCTACTATCCCACACTTCGCACATCACATTCCCTTACACATGCATACAACTATGTATACAGATATATATATATATATATATATAGTGCGTAGTATGTTGCAGCTGATATGGACTCTAGTGTATGAGTTTAGCACTGTTGTTGTTGATGTTGTTGTTGTAAGCAAAGAGGAAAGCAAAAACGAAGTTGGGTGTGTGAATGAAATAGAGACAAAGCAGTTGCACTGCAAGAGGCCAGTGAGGCCATACCAAACCAATCGATGCATTGAGAAGGAGAGTGACAACAGAAAACGATGCTCATCTCAACACCATTTTAGAGAATTGAAGAATGAAATGGACAAACGGCGCCGTGATCTGGAGGTTCCTGAATGTAGCATGCAGGTTACCCACTTCATTGTACTGCATACCGATTCTTCATGATTTATTTTATATATATATATATATATATATATCTCTTCCTTTGGTCTGTGTTTTTTTTAGGATATAGTTTTAATTGGAATGTATTCAGAATGTGTCGTTTGACTGTTGTATTATGAAATATTTTTAGATGTGTTGACAGTTGTTTGGATGTGTGTTACTGTTGGCAAAGAAAAAAATAATGGGAAATTATGGAAAATGTAACAAAGCACCCACGATGAAGGCAACACCGTATTTGGTTGATGAGTCTATTGGTGGCCAATCAAAGCAGTGCATCGGTGGCTCACCCACACTTGAATTTACTCATTTGAAATTAGGCAACCAAGTAGGAGTGCCTTCTGAGGTATAAACTTAAATTTTTTTAAATCTACATGCACAATGGGTTTATTCTTAATAGTGTTTTTGAAAGTCTGTATCATAGTTAGGAATAGTGTTTTGCGCCATTTAAAAACATTATTTTATTTTATTTTATTGATTTAAAGAATGGTGATTGGAATGTGATGGTGAAGATGATCACGTTTAGCACATCCAAAGGACCGCTGGGAGGCCAAATGGTCCGTATTGTGGAAAAAGTTGGCAAGAATTTGCCACAAATTGTTATGCAAGAGATTGGGAAAATAGTAATAATTTCAACAATCACTTCCATTTCATGCATCTTTACATTAACTTGTTTTTTGCTTGCTGCAAACAACATTCTTTTTCTACTTCTTTACTTTACTTTTAAAAAAAATTGTATACATTATTTCTTTTTTTCTTTTTTCTTCTATATTCTAGTTTTAATATCAATCTATCATTTTATGTTGAAATTTTGATAGAATAAGATAAAAAAACATTAATTAATAATTGTGTGATTAATTGTCAACCTGACATCTTGTGTTGCAGGTAGAATTTGGTCACTCAGAAAGGAATTCACCAAGGTGCTTATCTATTGAAAACGAAGGATCTAAGAATTGTCTTCCTAAACCTCCTTGTGATTTTTAAGCAACAATTAGTCTATTGATTTTTAAGCACCAATTAGTCTATTGATTTTTATTTTATTTTTATCTTTTGAAAAACAAAGGATTACATGTATAATTAGTGGTTTGAAGCTAAGCAGCATTGATTTTTTTAAATCATCTGTAATTGCAAAAAATAACAAATAAAAAGTGCACTTCTTTTCTTTTCTCCGTGAGAATATTCTAATGTGACCTTGATAATATAATGATATAATGTGACATTCTCTTGCTTGTAATTTAATATTACATTTATCTATTGTTGATTGTACAGCATGATAGTATTAAGCAGTAGAGTAAATTTCAAAATCCTTCATATGAAAGTTTAAAAAAAATAAAATGAAAATAACATGTTTGACATATCATTCACATAAATGAGTAAATAAAGAAAATGATACCGTAGTAAATGATTAATAATGAATAGACACCAGATACATATTTATTTTAAAGGCAGATAAATAACTCGAAACTGATATTTTGGGTTTATACAAAATAAAATAAAAATAAGTAATCTAGAAAGTTTGTAAAATTTTACATTTCAAAACTTAAATTTTAAAAATCTAGGCCTATTTTTATATTGTATAAAATAAGTCGATACTTTCATCAAAAAATTCAATGAGATTATTATGTAAAATTGTACTACTATATAATTTTTTTATTAAATTCATCTTACTTTTTATTTTTTCTTATCTATGAGTAATTCTGAAATGGAAATTTACTGTAAACAATAATTGCAGTAATTAAACATGTTGATTTGAGTTTAAATATTTTAAATATCTATTTCTAACTCTTACCGTATGCATACTATAATTATAAAAGTATGTATTATTTTCATTAAAAATTCATCCTAAATATTATATATATATATATATATATATATACATATATCATCATGATATTAATGTGTTTACAAGTAAATGAAATAATTTTCAGCTGCATTTAAATCCTTGTGCAAGTGACTCTACTATATTATTGCATGAATTAGAACCATGTATAGTTGCTTGTTTAAAAATTACAAGTTACATATAATTTTTTTGGTGAATGTTAGGTGATTGTGTATGTATTTAGTACAATAAAATAGGAACTATATGGTTGATAGCATAAATTAATACTTAAAAATATATGTTTGAAGACCATGTAACATATATGCAAACAAAGTTTCAATTTCTTCAGAAATTGCTTATGAAGACTAAATTTGAAAATTTCACATAGAAACATAAATAGAGAAAAATTATGATAAGAATATTTTTACAAGCAACTAATCTCAGAATTAAAAATATATATTTACTAACACAAAAACTATAATGTGTTGTATTTAATTATTGAATATAAGGTTTTCTGTGAGCTTTTTAATTAACATTAAAAACATTCATTCAATAATAAATGTAAGAATTTTTTTTTCTCTTTTTTTTAATTAAAAAAGTGAACCTAAGATGCCATCACATTCAAGTTTTTCAATATCAAGAATGCTTGAATTAAGTAATCAAAACATAATAATAAAAATTTTAGCCAAAATAATATCGGAATTAATAATTAAGACTATTTTTTCTCTAGCTCATGCTCACCATTGTTTTATTTTTTCAAATAAATTAAAAATTAATTAACATTAGAAAGATATTCTCTAATAATAATGAGACACCAAAATATAATAACCATAATTATTTGACATATTATATACAAATAAAGTCATTATTAAATTATATATATATAGAATCTAAATTTCATTTATCCAATTTTTGCGTATGTAGGAGCATAAATAGAAGATTAGAAATATAAAAATATTTATAAAAAATTCTCAACAATATCTTGGCTCTTACACTTTCTTATTTAAACATACTTATAGCCAAAGCCTACATCACATAATATTATGACCATCTACTTATATCTTACACTTCATATAAGTATAGTTATTTTGTCTTTCACTTACTACACTCTTAATTTTTATACGTTTTAAAATATTATTTATGTACTTAAAAAAGACTAAAAATTATAATATCTTAGCATTTCTTTCTTGCTCCCTTATATACCAAGTCAACCATAATCTTTCAAGCCTCTAAATCTTTATATTTCTTATATTCCAATAATCTATTAGTTTTTCTTGACTTCTATGTCCATTGACTTTTATGTCTAGTTGAATTTTTGGATTCAATTGACTTTTATGTCTAAGCCAACTTGTATTATTATTATTATTATTATATATCTAATCAAGCTTAGTTCATGTTTAACCTTCTTCTTCAAGTTAGATTTTTATCTTAATCAACTGAAATAATATCTTAATTAAAAATTAATTATATAACTTTATATATAATATACATAAATATATAATCTAAAGTAAGAAAATAAAAGGTAGAATGAATTTAAATATTTTATATTATAAAATATTTAAAATATTTTTTTAACAATATAAATATATTCTAATATTATCATCTATATGTCCTTCAAACTTTTAAACTTCTTTCTAATCACATACAAATAGAAAATTTTAGAAAATTTTAATTTGCCTTATATTTAAACAAAATATATATATATATATATATATATATATATATATTCATAACATTTACAATATTTCTATTTAATTTATAGAAAAATATATTTCTTTGGTATAAACTTTCTTTATTTTTGTTGATTAAAAAAAATATATAATTATAAAGACTATGTGCGTACCTAAATTTATATTTCCAAATAATAAAATTTATACGTATAATTTCTTACAATAAAGTTAAATAAAGTAATTTAAAATAATAATAATAATCTTTGCAACCAATTGATAGGTCAAGTATTAGACTATGTAATTTGTTTACAATTCCTATTCTATAAGATATACAATGTAAAGTTTTAAACTCTCATGCTAAATTTTAAATCTTAACTTATTAAAAAATTACACAAAATTATTTTATAACTGTATTCTCATTATTTTATAAAATTCTCTTGTAATTATAAATGTTGTATTTTTTGAAATTCCAAACAAAAATATTATGCTATACAATTCATGATTAGTTTTAAGTCAATATAATAACATTTCTACTTTGATCTTAATTAAAAAAATTATTTCAAAATATTGGGTGTGTATGTATGTGTGTCTTTTTTTAATTACCATTATTATTGTTATAAATGATTCAATTTCTCACAAAAAAATTTAAAAGTGACATGCAAAATATAATTTTCTTTCTAAAAATCTTCTTAATATAAAATTGTAATATAAATTGGACTACAAAATCATAAGGTCTCTCATGCCAACTATTGTTATAATTTCTTATATCCAAGCTCTAAAAAAAACTTGAAATAACTAATTCATTTTATACTACCAATTCTTGTATATTAATACCATATTACATCACCATATATAAGTACCAGTACATCACCATTACAATAAGAAGTTTCCATTTGATCTTTTTTATTATGTTTAAAAATTTTCAAAACAAAGAAAATATAAGAAATATAAATGGAAGAAAAAGAAATAAAGATATAGACAAATAAATGGAATTTAGATAAGAGTAGAAAATTCAAATAAAAAATAATATTTAACATATGATTTATTTATATTTTAAAATATAATAAAATATTGATGTGATATATTATATATATATATATATATATATATATATATATATATATTTTTACTTTATACTATATCCAAAAGTAATTAATTCTAAAAAATAATTTTTTTCCACAAGAAAGAGGTCTTCATATGGCTTTTAGATGATATCTTTTTAAAATAGACTTCTATGTTTAAAGACCCTCTTATAATTACATTTCTTTTAACATTTTGTCACGGACACAAATTATAGACTTGAAGTCTAAACAAGAAGTTCAAGAAGAACTGGCAGGAACTAGATTAATATCACGGACACAGAATATAGACTTGAAGTCTAAACAAGAAGTTCAAGAAGAACTAGCAGGAACTGGATTAATCAGATGAGTACAAAAACAACACTAGAGAGGTGAGCTAGAGCTGTAAGAGATGTGTTGTCGAGACTGAAGAACTCTTCAACCTCGACTCTAATATATACTCCTACCTAGGAAGCTTCTCAAGCAACTTTCTCTAACTAGGGAGCTTCTCAA